>VXBC01004531.1:149129-178931 GCA_013399945.1 Ploceus nigricollis
CCAAGGCCAGGCTGGACGAGGCTTGGAGCAGCCTGGGACAGTGGAAGGTGCTCCTGCCCATAGCAGGGTCCTTAAGGTCCATTCCCACTGAAACCACTCCATGATCTTGGTGATGTTTGTGCTCATGGTGTGGCAGACCCCTCACCCCAGGTCTGTGCCCAGGAAAACGCAGCCAGCATCCACACACAGGCCCCGTGTGCACGTCTGAGCAAGCAGAGAGCTGGCTTGCTCAGCTGCAGTGTGGGCTCTGCTGCCTTGTCTGACACTAATCTAATTGTGTTGTTTTAATTACTTTGATACCTTGGTGCTCGTTGGAAGCTCAATAGCAATCAATGGGGTTTTGTTTTCCTATCAATAAAGACATAAAGGCTCTCACCTGCTTTGCTGGCTCTGCACAGTCGGCCCTGGGGGCTCTGGGCAAGCTCGGGGCTCTGTGTGTGTCCCCACAGGATCCTGCATGGAACCTCCCCCAAGGTCAGCAAGGTCTCATCGATCCTCGTTATCAGCCAGGGCTGAGGGAGGCAGCCTGAGCTGGCTGTCCCTGCAGCCAGAGGCATCCAACACCCTGCAGGCCAACTCCTTTCTGAGTGTGTTTGTGGGTGTGCACTTCCTGCAGACCATGGTGGAGCACCTGTCCTGGAGAGCAAGAGAACTGGTTTCCACCATCAGACCTGGACAATGGTTGCTCGTTACTCCTTCCTGTTAATTCAAGAAACCACTGAGAGTTCTGGTGGTTCAGTCATCTGCCCTGATCTTTAGACATCTTCACCTGAGTTAGTCACCACCTTTTATGGCCAATGAGAGAGTTACAAGCACCCCCAAGGACATCATGAAAGGTGGAGTCACATTCTGGGGACTCCTGTTTCTCTCCGGGGCATTCCCTCCAGGACAAGGCAGATTTAGGGGAGCAATTAAATTCCAGCTTACGCTCATTATTTCAAGACACTTGCCTTTGTCTGAGCATCAGCCTCCGTGGATTTACACGTGTGATTTGCTTTGGTCAGGTGCTGATTCCTCCCTGGCAGGAGCCTTAGAACCAGGGGCCTCCTGCAAGGTGGAGCCCTCTGTGATGCTAGAGAAAGTGCTTTAACTGGGCTTGTGTGTGGCATCAAAAGAAGTTTGTTTTTTCTTAGGTTTAGGCTGAAATTCTGCCTGATACTGTGCACAGGAGGAGGATGTAACCACTCTGCTGGGATGCCACGGCAGCGAGCACTGTTAGGGAGGGATTCTCTGTGTCTGGGTCTATACCCACGTGGATCTGGGGATCTTCCCTCATCACATCACACTTCCCTCTTCCTCTGGACACGGTTCAGATCTGCAACTCAACCCCAAGTTTGCCTCGTGGCACTGAAAGCCAAGCTTGCCAGGCAGGTCCTGCTCCGCTCTCCAGCCTCCGGTTCCGCCGCCTTCCCCGCCCGGAGCGGCACAGCTTCCCTCGGCACAGGGGGCTCCGCAGAGTCCGCAGCCGCATTAAGTAAACATCAAAGGGGCTTTGATCAGCGGGGCTCTGCAGAGCACAGAAGCCCCCGAGGAGCTCTGCAGGTCCGCAGGCAGCGTTGGGGACATGGTACCTTAATTTTCTGCGCTGTGACACAGGAGAATTTGTTTGAAGAACGAGAGCTCTCTGCCTCTCTGAGATGCGCACGGGGAGAGCGCCTGTGCTCGCAGCCTACTTCTGGAAAAACCCACGCTCAGATCTCTCTGTTTGTTACCAAGAGTCAAAAAGCCCCATTAACAAATCAAGGCATCAAAGGCCTGTGCCTCCTCAGACTCTGGCACTCTCCTGCTCATAGGGTCACTTGCTTGCTTCTAAAGAGCAAGATTCCTCAGGCCAGAATTATCTTCCCTACTGAGGCCCATTTCCCGTTTCACTTTGCTGCCCACTAAGGGAGAAAGGGATAAAAGAGTCCTGTTGTTGGAACACGCTGCTGTGGAAGAAGATGCAGCTCATTCCCTCACTTGGAATAGAGGAGAGCTTAAGGACAGGCACGGGAGGCGATGCTGACCCTCCTGTCTTTAGATACAGTCTTGGGGCCAAGCCAAGCTCAGCTCTGTGAGGCTGACCAAAGGCTTCAGTTAGGTGCCCACCTTCCTGGCGCTTTTCCTGAAGGTGTCTCCAGCAGGATTTGCTCCCTGCAGCAGCTCCAGGTGGCTGCTCCTGTCCCCAGCCCAGTCTAACCCCACGCTCTCTTCTCTTGCAGAACTGGGGCTCCCAGGAAGAGGATGCTGCCTAGTACTGGGGTTCATGTACAAGGAGAAGTACCGCAGGATGACTGAAGGTGAGCAGTTCCCTCACCTTCTCTTCTTCTTCCTCTTTAGCAATCTCATCGTGAGGGGCTTCACCTCTGAGGGTGTGCTGGGTTCTTGTTCCCACCCAGGAGAAAATCCTGCTTCCTCTTTGATCTCTGGAACATCTTAGAGGGCGTGCATGTGGGGAGACCCTGTGTGAAGCTGCAAGAGAAGAGCAGGAGCTTTGTAGTTCCATACATCCAAAACCCGCTGTCTTTTCCTACAGAAAGGATTTGTCACACAGGAAGCTCTTGCAGCTGTTGCTGCATCTACTCTTCTTATTCTAGTTGGGTGGCAGTGGTCACCATGCCACTTCCAGGATCCCAGTTTCCAGTGCCTCTGAACCTTGCAGAGTCACCGTTACATTGCTCTTCAAACTTCTGCTAAAATCTCCCTATTTTATATTCCAGTCATTCCCCAAGTACTTTATGAGCATTGATTAATCCATAGAAATATCATAAATAATTATGAAGCATAATAACTAAACAAAAACTATTTATGCTCAGAAGAACTGCCATCCTTGCTTCTGGTAGCTTCCTTTCCTGGAGCCAGCCCTGGTGCAGCCCCCTCTGATTAATGCTGGATGAGAGAAGGAAGCCCAGAGCCCCGTGAGATGGGAGGGTCTCCAGGATGTGTCACAGGGAGTTTGGCTTCTGTGAGGTCACTCTGGGAATTGGAAACTCGACCCAAGCGTGGATTTAACTCTTTTTAGGGATTCTGATTGGAAATAATTCAAAGGGTGTGATCTCTTGCCCTGCTGTGCTTCCTTTTCTGGAAACATCCAAGGTCAGGCTGGATGGGGCTCTGAGTAACCTGGTCTAGAGGAAGGTGTTCCTGCTCACTGCTTGGGCTGGGTGACCCTGAAAGGTCCCTTCTAACCCAAACTATTCCATGATCCTTTTTCCCTGCATGGGATGGAGTTTTGCCAGCAGTTAGCCATGGGGGTGTCTGCTCCTGCAGGAAGCCTTTTTCCATGATAGTAAAAGGTGGGTTTGTTTCCATGGAGTAAAACTCTCACAGAGGTAAGTTTGTGGTTCAAATATCAGTTAGAAGATCAAAGGTTCCTTCACATTCCCAGGAGCCCTGATACTGAGCTGATAACATGGGGAAAGTACTTCACAAGGCTTCACCTCATGCTTGTTAATTACCACACATTCTTTAACATTGATTAGAGGATGTTTTTAATGGGAAGGGGCTGCCTCATGGGATGTGAGTGCTGTGAGAATGTGCAGCCTCCCTCTCGGTACCTTCCTGTCCCTCCAGCCTCTTGGACAGGCTGTCTGTGGCTGTGCCCAGACCCTGGGGATGCTCACAGGGTGTTGCAGAGCTGGCAGGACCCTGGGCATCCTGCCAGTCCTTTGGGATTGCTCTGGTCCCCTGATGGATTCAGAGCCTGCGTCAGCCTATGAAGTGAGCCCCCTTTTCAGGCTGAGCATGGCTTTGTGTGGAGAGAACAAAGAAACATGAAAGGCCAAAAGTAAAGCTTTTGTGAGGGAAAGGGAACAAAGTGTTCCTGTCTGACATGCAGCCAGTTTCTGGCCCCTGCAGGCTGCAGGGCCATTATGTTTAAAGGTACAATCTGCCAAAAACAAAAGTCAGGGGGATTTCCATGGCTACAAAGACCACCTAGGACTTGTGTTTTCATTAGAAGCAGTTACAGGTGACAATTGCAGACATCCAGCTTCCCAGAGTTTTGGTGGATTGCAGTACAGATCCACACTGTATGGAGTGTGAGCTGGGGTGGGGTCAGTGTCTGGTCATCTACAGGAGTTTCCTGCCCAAGGTGCCTGAGCCAGACTCTTTGGGCCAGTTCCCTTGTCAGGGTGAGGAGAGAGAGCAGTTCCCCCTTTGTATTTATGCCAAGTGAGAGCTTTTTCTCCCTTTAAAAAGAGGCTGAAGAACAGCCCTATCAATAATTACAAGGGAGCTGAGGGAACTGAAAGAACAGGAAGGCAGTGGGGCAGTGGGATAATATGAGGTGTGGGGTCTCCATCCCAGAGGAAACAGGTAATTGCAGGAACCATTAGAACCTTCCTGTCATTTACTGGAGACATCTACAATGGCTTGGAGGGAGATAAGCACAAGAGGAGTTGGAAGCCTTGACAGTGTGGAAGAATCATTTTCTGATGGGAAATCATTTCTCTGGTTGGATTTCAGGAAGAGGTTCTGCCCCCAGAGGGTGCTGGGCACTGCCCAGGCTCCCCAGGGAATGGGCACGGCCCCGAGGCTGCCAGAGCTCCAGGAGCTTTTGGAGAGCACTGCCAGGGATGCCCAGGGTTGGGTTGTTGGGGGGTCTGGGCGGGGCCAGGGGCTGCACTGGATGATCCTGGTGGGTCCCTCCAGCTCAGGATATTCTGTGATTCTGTGAACGTGGTGTTTTTGGCTGTCCTCACAGAGAAGATCCAGTCTGGATGCTCACAGATCAGTTTGGCAACCTCTCCCAATAGATCACCCAATAGGGGTGAAATAGATCTGGGTTAGAGGTGCCCAGCAAGGGCCTTTTGTGGCATTGTGCTGTTTGTTGACCAGCTGGCAAGGGATGATGTCCATTAGCACAGCTGGCTGCAGATGTGGCTCTTCCAGCTGAGCTGAGCCCCAGGATGAGGAGCCAAGATCGGTGTTCATGGATGTGCCTCTGCCCACGTCAGTCCCATCAGCTCCTCATCTCAATCCCTGCGCAGTGATCAGACAGGCCCAGGTGCAAGGCTGGAGCCTCTCCCAGCTGTCAGGCACCACGTGATGGGCACAGCAGATGCAGTTTGGGCACTGTCCTTGCACTGCTGTGCTGTATCAGGTGCGACCACTTCTCACTTGTAAAGCCCTCAGCAGGAAAAGTCTGGATTTGGGGGTGGAATTTGGCTGGGGAGCAGCAAGGCACAGCTCCAGCCTGGCTGCTCTGCGCTCCTGTGATTGATGAGGGGCTCGTTCCGTGCTGGGCCCGCGCTCTGGTGTGCTCTGGGAGCTGTGGGGTGAAATGGAGCTGCTGACAGTTGCAGACAGAGGGAGAGGGAGAGGGAGAGCTGTCTGCAATGACGGCCGCGCAATAAAGACGCTTCGGAGTTAATCCTCCACCATCTGTCTTCATTCTGCTAATAACCCACTCAATCAGCTGCTGCCAACTGTTTGTTAACATTCAGAAACAGATACATAATCAGGAGGAGCGTGCTGTTAGCTCAGGAGGGGCTGGATTGCTCCTTGGGAACGGCTCTCCTGTGGCCACGAGGGTGGAGCAGTGGGAGCCAGGGCGGGTGGCCTGGATGTCCCAAGGCACCTGCAGTGCAAGGGAGGTGCTGCTGGGGCTGGAGGTGATGCTGTGAGCTGAGTTACCCTGCTTCTCCCAGGGCTTGTGCCGCCCTGATTCAAGGTGATTTTGGAGCAGAAAGATGTTTTCTAGGAGGTGGGTCACCTTAGTCCCCCAAGAAAAAGGATTTTGAGCTACTCTGAAAATTTGGGCTGGTTCTTCTCTTCCCACTTCTCCTTTCTCATGCAGTTCTCTCCCCAGGGGCAGGCAAGGGGTGTGCTGGAGTATCTCTGCTCACCCATCATGCTTGGTCCCTCCCTGTCCATGCCTGCAGGTCCCAAGCTGGGCTTGCTCCGCTCTCCTCTGCAGTGGTCCAAGGCAGGAATTCAGATGCTGCTCCTGCAATTTTACTTCTTGTCTCCTGCCTTTGACTACTTGCCAGATCTAACTCGAGTCATTAGCAAGCGTCACTGCAGCAATTATGGCACTTTTTGGCTGCCATTCATAAAGCTACTAACGGGAACGATTAAGCACTGAGAGGTGTCAGCCTTCACCTCCACCACCTGTTCCCACCAGCCGCCGGCTGCTGGAAGGTTCCTACAACAATGTCCCCCCACACAGGGCAGCGGGGCAGGGCAGCTCCCTGCCTCCTCTGACCTCCCCCTCCAGTTGCTTCACTGGCTCTCATGTCCTCACATGTGGAGGGCAGGTGGCATCTCCATGGGATGGACACAGCTCTTGGAGTATGAGGGGTGGGCTCCATCCCCAGCACAGAGCGGGGAAAGGGACAGAAGGATTTGGTGCAGCATCCTCCTCCTGGAGCAGTGAGTGGTTAATGATCTGTGCTGAGGGAAGGACAAACCCTCCTCTTCAGAGGGATGCAAACAGTGCCTGCTGTGCCAGGAGGAGCTTGTGCCGCAGTTATCTCCGGCAGCAGCCGCTCTCCGTTTGTGCCGGGGCTGGATTGTGCATTCAAGGTGTCTCCATTCACCACACAAAGCACAAGCAGAAGTTTGTGCTGCAGAGCTGCAGCTCCACATAGCAACGAGTGCTCTGCCTTCTGTGCGAGAGGGAGAGCTTGGCAGGTCACCTCTGCTGCGTCAGGGCTGCAGAAATCAGCTCAGGGAAGGGCTGCCCAGAGCCAGGGTGCATGACTGTTCTTTAAAAGCCATGTGGGGCTGTTGGGCAGCATAAGACAAATCTTCAGTTTTGGGAGGGTGAAGAGTAAGGCCTTGAAAGTTTTGCAGTCTGAGCTGCAATCTCACCTTGACTCTTCTGTTCTGAAGGTTTGGGATCTTATTTGAAGGCACTAATGGAGGGGACTAATGGAAAGCTCTGTTCTTTTGTTCATAGAATCCCAAAATGTTAGGGGTTGGAAGGGACCTTAAAAATCATCTGGTCCCAACTTTCCCCTGCCATGTTCAGGGAGACTTCCCACTAGACTTGGGTGCTCAAGGATTTGTCCAACCTGGCCTTGGACACTTCCAGGGATGGGGCATCCACAACCTCCCTGGGAAACCTGTGCCAGTATCCCTCCATCCTCACAGTGAAGCTATCTGGTCTATCTTCCTGATATCTGGTCTAAATTTCCATTTGTACCCATTCCCCCTTGTCCTGTCACTACAGTTCCTGACAGAGTCCATCTCCAGCTTCCCTGTGGCTCCTTCAGATACTGGAAGGTGNGGAAGGGACCTTAAAAATCATCTGGTCCCAACTTTCCCCTGCCATGTTCAGGGAGACTTCCCACTAGACTTGGGTGCTCAAGGATTTGTCCAACCTGGCCTTGGACACTTCCAGGGATGGGGCATCCACAACCTCCCTGGGAAACCTGTGCCAGTATCCCTCCATCCTCACAGTGAAGAATTTCTTCCTGATATCTGGTCTAAATTTCCATTTGTACCCATTCCCCCTTGTCCTGTCACTACAGTTCCTGACAGAGTCCATCTCCAGCTTCCCTGTGGCTCCTTCAGATACTGGAAGGTGCTGTAAGGTCTCACACAAGCCAATCTTCTCCAGGAAGGTGCTCTCATCCTCTTGTCAAGTCCATGGCCTCCTCTGGACTTGCTCCAACAGCAGGTTGTTGGGGGAAGGGGGAGGTCCTGCAAAGATGGGATTCATCCACACACCTCAGATATGGGACAGGGGTGAGTTGGCCCAGAGAGACAGGGACAGTGGTGGCCTAAATGGAAGGAGAGCCACCAGCCTGCACTGTTTGGGATGATTCCTGTGTCCATGCAGCCCTCTCAGACTGCAGCTTCTATGGATCATAGAACCATGGAGTCATACAGTGGTTTGGGATGGAAGGATCCTTCAGGATCACCTAATTCCAGCCTCTGGAAGGCTGATTCTGACCAGCCCCTGCCTGCCTGCAGAGCTGGGCAGCTGCTCGTGCTCCTGCTCGTGTTCCCAGCTCTGGCTTCCCATCATGACCTGAGAGCAGCTCTGCATGAAGGGTTTGTCCTGAGCTTCAGGGTGTCTCCAGTCTGCAGCAAGGTTTTGGTGCTGCCAGACATGGCGAGAGAATTGTGTGTGCATATGAAAGCTGGGTTTATGGCTTGTAATTATCTCATACCCATCCTCAGAATAATTACAGCTCCTCCATTATTAATAACTGGAATTCCAGTCCTTGTCATAGATCACAAAATGGAGAGGAAGCTCAGCCCAGGGTTTGCATAATGTACCTTGGCCTAAATTGAATAATTGGTAAAATGGTGAAAATCATTCGTTTTTTCCCCATTCCTTGGTGCTGGAATTAGTGAGATATTAGTGCAATTAGCCAGTGCTTCCATTTGAGGCTGCAATCATTTGGTTTGTAATTTAGAATAAATGTAAAAGCCCACTTATGCTTCCAAACAGATTATTTGTCCTGTTTAAAAGTATCTAATGGGGTGGCTGTCATCTAAGCAAGATACATTTGACCCATTTCAATTTGTTTCCCTTTTAATCTGCTATCTGTTTTCCTGGATCTTTTTTTAATAAAAACATAAAGAAGAAGCGGGCAAGAGAGACCAAAGAGGGAGAGAATAGAGGCATTATAGATCCAGAGTTTATCATAAGCCAAAGTAACTTGAAATCAAAGCTGTTAAACTGCAGAAAGCAATAAAAAGAAAACACTATTTGGAATCGTTTAAAGGGCCGAGTGCCTTGTCAATGAAAGGTTGCTCTATTTGACTGCTTCTTAATAGCTTCCCTGAGGCAATCTGCAGCTCCTGCAGCAGCGAGGGCTGCAGCTCCTTCTGCAGCAGCAGCGCTGCGGGGCAGAGCTGGGGTCCCTGGGGAGCTGGGCAGCAGTGCTGAGGTGGGGAAACAACACCAAGGAGGACAAAGAGGAGAGGAGATGGATCTAAACACCAAACTGGGTTAAAGTTTTAAAGCATGTCACAAATACTGAAATCCTGGATAATGTGGTGGGCACAGAGCGTGGGTGCATTGCTGCTTGTAGGGCTGTGGGGAGATGTGTGCCCAGCTCAGTCACAGGATCACAGAATCATGGAATGGTTTATCTTGGATGGGACCTTAATGCTCATCCCATTCCACCCGTGCCATGGCAGGGACCCCTTCCACTGTNCAACCCTCTGATGTCCCACCCCTCATCATCCATCCCACCATACCCTTCCATTTCTCCAGTGGAGAACAGAGGGACTCACAATATTTTTTCCTCCCAGAGCCTGAACATCCTTTCTACAAAGGTCTGATTTGCAGCTCCTGTCTCTGTCAGGCCCGGTGTTACTGCCTGGAGAGAAACCAGCTGGGCTCTGGGATGGAGTCCCTGCTCTTTTGGGAAAAAATTGCCTGTTCAGAGAAGCTGGCTGTGCCTCTGCTCCAAATGTCTCTCTGCCTGACCGCCTCTTCTGCTCCCTGCCATAGTTCAAACTGGGTTCAGTGAACCCTTCCTGCCAGGAAAACCTCTGATTAGAGCATGGCACTGAGGCACAGTGGCATATTTGTGCCACCCATTAACAGCCCAGCAAGGCAGCCAGCTTGCCTCAGAATTACTTGGATTTATGGGAACACTTAATCTGGATCTTGCAAGTGACTTTTACATCTGCAGCAGCACAGGTTGAGCATGAATCTTCCTGAGCCTCAAGGATAAATAGGAGCTAGTCCTCTTATCCCTGTAAAACGTGACCTTTCTCCTCTACCACATGCCAACAACCTCAGTGCTGCTCTAGAAGGTCAAACTGCTCTTGGTTCTCTGGCCTGACAGTGGAAAGGGTCTGTCCTTTGGGAGCAGACCTGTGACGTGTCACTTGGTTTAGTTCAAGCAGTGTTGGCTCTGCTCAGCCTCCTGTGCATACAGCAGAGCTCAACAGCCCAGAAACAGCTCCAACACCACCCAGCATCTTCCACAGCTCTGCCCTCTGGGCTTTGCACCGTCTGCACCCTGGAAATGGGATTTCTGCCACGCCTTGCTGCAAGCTGCAGGAACCTTGGCACAAAGGGACTGCCTTTGGGAGGCCCACTAAAAACATTTCAGGAATCTGAGGCTGGAGAGGGACTCTTCACAAGAGCATGTAGTGATGGGACAAGAGGAAATGGCCTAAAGCTGAAGGAGGACAGGGTTAAATGCAATACTGGGAGGAAATTCTTCCCTGTGAGGGGGCTGAGGCCCTGGCAGAGGTTTCCCAGAGAAGCTGTGGCTGCCCCTGGATCCCTGGAAGTGTTTCAGACCAGATTGGACAGGGCTTGGAGCAACCTGGAATAGTGGAAGCTGTCCCTGCCCCATGGCAGAGGGGGGAACAGGGTGGTCTTTAAGGTCCCTCCCAACCAAACCATTCTGAGATTCCATTATTTACATACATGGATCAATATCTAGGGTGGGATATAGATTATTTCAACCACTTTCAGCTCCGTTATCAGCTGATCTCCAGGCTCCCCGAGGGGTGTGGTGGGAACTTTGCATTGCTGACTCTGCTGTCACTCCCAGTGAAGGTGCCACCCGCGCCGGGGCTCGCAGCTCTGCCATGGGGGTGCTCCCCTCACCCAGCATTGTCACTCAGCAATTGATTAGGGCCGGCAGCTCCGGCTGAGCTGCACTGAGCCTTTTGTTCTTTGTCTGACAAAGGCGTTGGGAAGGAAGAGGAGAGTGGATAGAGCCGCTCCCAAGGAGTTGTTAAGGATGAGATGAGATGTTAAGGATCTCAGAGGTCTCATTGATATTTCCGTGATGCTCTGTGTGTCCGGGAGCTGAACGAGGCAGGGATGTAAGTGAAACCTGAGGAAAACCAGTGTAGGAGCTGTCTGTGTCTGGTGTCAGGGGGAAACTGTGCCTGGCTTGGGTCAGCTGGAAAACTGGGTAAGGCAGGACCTCTGTGGCCATGAGCCGAGTCCTGGGTGGTGCAGCACACACATTCCCAAGGATGCCGCCGAGGGAAGGAACCCATGTTACCTGCTGTTTGCTCTCCCCAGCGTCCTGCTGCTCTCTGCTCCTTTGCAGATGGGGAGCAGAGCTCCAGTCATCTACAGCAGCTGTAGAGTGGCTGAACAACTCTGCTGGTCATAAATCTGATGCAAAGCTCAGGAGCTTTACGGTAACAGCGTTGTTGTAGCAGTTAATGGTCGAAGGGTATCATTTTATCTATTGATCTCAGCAGCAGTCCCCTGTGGAAAGCTATTGCTGCGTGGTCTTAAATAAATGAATACGATCCTTCCTCACTCCCTGAGTGCCAGCATCAGACATTTCAGGAGCTGCTTCTCTCTGTTCAGCCTGCAGGTGTGTACAGGAGAACCTGGATCCTGTGGAATCTGTGCACTGCTCCTTTGCAGGGACTGCCTTTGGGAGGCCCACTAAAAACATTTCAGGAATCTGAGGCTGGAGAGGGACTCTTCACAAGAGCATGTAGTGATGGGACAAGAGGAAATGGCCTAAAGCTGAAGGAGGACAGAGTTAAATGGGATACTGGGAAATTCTTCCCTGTGAGGATGCTGAGGCCCTGGCACAGGTTTCCCAGAGAAGCTGTGGCTGCCCCTGGATCCCTGGAAGTGTTCCAGGCCAGGTTGGACAGGGCTTGGAGCAGCCTAGAATAGTGGAAGCTGTCCCTGCCCCATGGCAGGGGGTGGGACAGGATGAGCTTTAAGGTCCCTCCCAACCAAACCATTCTGAGATTCCATTATTTATATACATGAATCAATATCTAGGGTGGGATATAGATTATTTCAGCCATTTGAATTCCATTGCCCTTGCCATGGCCCTTTAGATCCTTTCTGGCACTGAAATGGGATGTGCACCTGAGGAATATGGGAAGTTGTTGGTAAGATCACTTCCTGTGAACTGCACCTGGGGGCAGGCAGAGATGAGGTTGTGCACCTCACCTTGCACAGCTGCCTGGCCATCTTTTGGTGCTGTGGGCTTTGGGCCAGTTTATTTTTAATCAGGAGATGGGGGGACATGAATGACAGGAGGTCCAAGGCTTCTGTGTGGAGATGGCAGCTCTGGCTTTCCCACCTCCACGCTGCTCCAGGCTGAGTTTCCCTTGGAGCTCTATCTGCTGACAGTTTTCCCCTCTCTGCAGAGCTGCTGCTGCAGCCTGGGCTCTGTCATTTTGCTTTCCTCCCTCGTGTCCGTGGGGACCCTGCCAGGGAGGCTGCTGGCAGCAGTGGGATCAGTGACCCCAGTCTGGCAGCTGACACACAATCGTGGAACTCTTTAGATTGGAAAAGACCTCCAAGATCACTGAGTCCAACCAATAACCAGCACTGCCAGGCCACCACTAAAGGACGTGGTGACCACCAGAGCAGAGCCTGGATGGGCAGATCTGGCTCTGCCATTGATTTACAGCATCATCATTGCTGATGATGCTGTAAACCCCCCTGACATGCACATGATAGCCTGGCTGTGTGGAAGTCTCCAACTCTCAAGGTATCTGGAAGCCATTGCTTTCAAGAAAACAATCCAGATTTTGGTCAGAAAGGGAGCAAGATTGTGACAGCACATCTCTACCCAAGGCTGGAGAAAGGGGGAGCATCATTTCTGCTGTTTTGGGGGGCACTTGTGGGGCACAGCCACTGCAGTGCACACAGGGCTGCAAGGAGACACCAGGATTGTTCCTGCCTGCTCTGGATCTCCAAGCTCCCTCTCCTGGAGGCAGCCATGTGCTTTCTGCAGGCAGAGATGGTTTGCTGATGCCCAGACTGGAGCAATGAAGCAGTACCAAGCTCCTGTCACTTAGAATATCAATTAAAACCACTGCAGCCTTGTAAGTCCCACCCTGAGACACACTCAGGATTGACAAACAGCCAGGCCTGCCATTGAAATGGTTCTTGAACCAGCACGAGGAAATCTGCTGTGCAATTGTGAGCAGAAACTGGAGCACTTCCAGCCCAACAGGCTGTGGGTGGGAGCTAACACTGGTGTGAAGATGAGCCCCTCTGGTGTTCTGGGCACTGGGGAGCCAGTGGCTTCGCTGTGCTTGGAAAAGGCTTGAATAACTCATTTGGAAGCTCCATCCCCAGGGTTTCCCTGTGTGCCACATAACACCATCCCTGCAGTCCCAACCCACAGCATGAAGCTCCTCTCTTAGAGGAGCAGTGTGAGGCAGCTCTGTTTCACTGCTATAATGACAAAATGGGATGAAATTGTGTGTTTCAGGCCAGCAAAATGATCCTGCTTCCATTCCTCAGTGAAGTGGGACTGTGTTGGATTTGACTGAAAGACACTGCCAAGCACCCAGCAATGCACACAGCTGTGTTTGAGCTGACTTGGTTTTAAACCCTTCTAAAAATCCTTTCTTATCGTGAGGAAATAGGGAAATCTGGTTGTGAAGTATCCAGCTGAATGCTGCAAGTCCTGCTTTTCTTGTTTGCCCCAAATTATTTGCTGTATCTGGCAACCCTCCCACCTGTGTTCACTCAGTGTGATTGAAGCCTTCAGGCTGAGGCTGATGAAGGTGGAAGGAGTGGGAATAGTCAAAAACCTGCAGGATAGGTAGGGATCATGTGTGAGGGGAATCCCCCAGGCCAGGCAGGCAATGCAAGGATGATTTAGTACCCAAGGCTGCCACTATGAACCTTCAGAGAGCAAAGAACATCAGCCAAAACCTTCCCAGTTCCCTCCAGTGCAGCACCAGTCTCAGAGTCAGTATTTCTGTGCCCTTTACACCCTTATTTGCTCCCATGAGTATTTACTCCTCTGTAAATGTATTAATGGAGCTAATCTTAAAGCATAGCCAGAGATATAACTTGAGATGGGTTTTTTTTTTCTCCCCTTTAACAAAGATGAAGCTTTTATATAGACGGGGAAAAGAGAAGGGAAGTGAAATGTTCAGTGACTAATGATCCTCATCAATATTCATGAGAGTCAGTAGCATTCCGAGATTTAAAATAAAGGAAGAAAGAGAGAAAGGCATTGACTCCTTTAGAAGCTAAATGAAATATTTAGGTTGACCTGGAGATAAGTGTGCTGGCTCGTTGTTGCTATCAGCTCAGACCAGTGTTCAATCCTGGAGCTTTCAAAGGGGGAGCCAAGCTGCCCGTGGATTTTTCTGGAGACAGGAAACGACTGGGTGGGCTCACCTTCAGCTGAGGGTCAAGTCCCTGCTGGGCCAGGTGCTGTGGCACCTCCCAAACCGGGAGGGAACAATCCCTGCCCCAGGAACCTGCTATGGAATTGCATCCAAGGTTTGTGCACAGCCAGGCTGGGATCAGGCGTGGCCTGTCCCAGGTGAGTCCCAGCTCACACCATCCACCAAAGGGCTCCTGTCCCACCCATTCCCTGTGTGAGGCTGCTCTTTGGGACAGGGAACAACCTGAAGTGGTGGCTTGGAGGGTGCAGTGGACATTGATGGATCTAAAGCAGCTGCAGGGCTCCACTGCCTGGTGAGAATATCCTTCCTCCAAGCTGCAAACAGCTGTAGGTATTGAGGAGCTGATTTGCTGTTGTGGGAGGGGTCTCCTTATCTGTTGTATTGCTTTCCTTCCTTCTTGCCCATCCTGCCCCCAGAAAATCACCCCAACTTGGGGTGATTGTACCTAACTTGGAAGTTTTAAACCCCTCAAGATACTTGTAAATAAATGGGGGAACCTTAATCCTTCCCCATCTCAGTCTTTTGTCAGCTGGGTGGGAGGAGAAGGAAAACTTCTGCAGAGAAATAGCTGAAATACAGGTTTGTGAGGATGTAGCTCTGGATGTGCAGCAGTGATGGTGGACATGGAGAGAATACCAGGATTTAACTGCAGACAGAGCACTCCAGGCCTGGAAGAAAGGCTTCCCCCACTTTCTGTATGTCTCCTCTTCTAAATCCTTTTCCTTTCTGATTCTGCAAGTTGTCCTTGTCTCCCTCTGCTTCTGAGGCTGCTCCTTTTCATTTGGAGCCATCCCTTCCCTCCTCTGAGTGACAGCTGTCCCACCCCTGCCGAGGTCGTTTGCCCTTGAGACCATCTTTGATCTGTGCCCTGATAGAAGGGCCGAGTATTGACTTTGGCTGCAGCTTCATTAAGAGGCAGCCTCATTTGTCAACTTGTTTGTTTCCAGAGCTGCTTGGGAGAGGGCAGAGCTTGCATCCCCTCTGAGAGCGCGGCCAGAGTCTGGAATTAACTCCCTTTTCAAGGGTTTCCATCAAGGGCATTGCAGGTGGCCCTGCACAGGTCTCTCCTCCTCATTTATCGATGTCACCGAGGTTTTAAGCAATGCTAGATCCAGTGGGAGTGTGGATGGGAGACCTGCCCAGGCTCTGGGGGCTGCAAGGACCCAGGGACAGGTGTGATAGTTAATCCAAGGTTCTCCCAGCTGGAAAAGAGGTCTGCTCACAGGGAAATCAGAGCTGGGGCCTGGGATGGATCAGTGGTGGGATCCTTGCAGGGGGTTCTCTAGCTCTGGCTGTGTAAGGATTGTGAGTAATGAAGATGAATTTCTCTTGTCAGTTGTCATCAGGTAGCTCATCTGCCAGTACCCACCTCTGCTTCCCACCCAGCTGCTCAGGTGGGTGAAGTGAGTGAGCTGCCCTGGCTTTCCTGCACTCCTGGGGCTCAGTGAATAAAGCACTGACCAGTGTTTGCTTGTAGGGTTTGTCCTCTGCAGGGGTCACCTCCCTGCCCGGGTGCCCAGGGCAGCTGGTGCCAGGTACAGAGATGCCAGTGATGGATGTGCCCCAGGGGCTGGTCCTTGGAGGGTTTGGGGGAAACAATCTTGCCCTGCAATCACATGAAACTGAAGCTCTAAACATTGGCACTCTCAGGGTAGTTCAGGGATTTGGAATGGCTTCACACAACAGCCCTGGGAGAGAAAAGAGACTCGTGGGTATCACAGAATCAAAGAATTATGGAATGGTTTGGGTTGGAAGGGAACTTAAAGACCATCTTGTTCCAATCCCCTGCCATGAACAGGGACACCTCCCAATGTCCCAGGCTGCTCCAAGCCCCATCCAGCCTGGCCTTGGACACTGCCAGGGATCCAGGGGCAGCCACAGCTGCTCTGGGCACCCTGTGCCAGGGCCTGCCCACCCTCACAGGGAACAATTCCTAATTCCCAATATCCCATCCAGCCCTGCCCTCTGGCAGTGGGAAGCCATTCCCTGTGTCCTGTCCCTCCATCCCTTGTCCCCAGTCCCTCTCCAGCTCTCCTGGAGCCCCTTTAGGCCCTGGCAGGGGCTCTAAGGTCTCTCTGGAGCTTTGTCTTCTTCAGGTGAGCACCCCCAGCTCTCCCAGCCTGGCTCCAGAGCAGAGGGGCTCCAGCCCTGGAGCATCTCCATGACCTCCTCTGGCCTCACTGCAGTTGGTTCATGTCCTTCCAATGATGCAGACCCCACAGCTGGAGGCAGCACTGCAGGTGGGGTCTCATCTCAGTGGGGCAGAACCCCTTCCCTCACCCTCTGGCCACTGTCCCATTGCTCAGGGCCAGAGGATGGAGCTTTGCTGCTGGGGGCAGATGCTGCAGCACAGGGCATTTCCAGACCTGTCTGACCCTGTGCAGGAGAAGCAGGTGAAGACAAAAAAGCCAAACTTCGCTGGGGTCCAGTTTCCCGCAGACCCTAAAGTTTCACTGCCCTTGTGAGGAGGGGTCTAGTGAGGCTGTTTCCATATTCCTGGGAGATGCAGCAGCCTGAGCAGGAGGTGTGGGAGCACCAGCCCAGCCCATGTGAAGGAAAGCAGGCCAAAAACCAGAAGTTGCACAGCTCAGCTGTGCTGCAGGGGTTAAAGCTCTGAGTGCTGGGTACTTCCACGCTCCTGACAGCACACAGGGAGCTGAGGGAAAGATGTTCCTGGCTGTTGCCACGGGCATTTTGCTTCAGCAGGTCCCGAGGTGATAAGGCAGCAGTAATTGTGCAGCTCCACGTGGGCTGCGATGGGACCGGCACCGCAGCGGGGGAGCACGGAGCAAAGCCAGGGAGAATTCTGGCTGTGGAGGCAGGAATGGCCCAGGGATCCGACAGCAGGTTGTAAGAGGAGAGACTGGAGGAGGTAAATTTATATAGTCTGGAGGAGGCTCAAGGGGAGACACGACCAGAGTCTATAAATACACGCAGAAATAGAAACCAAGGGAGGAAATTATTCAGAAGGAGGGAGGACAAGGAGCAGTGCCTGAAGCAAAGCAAGAAAAGTTTATTCTGGGTCTTGCATGGAAGGAGAACAGCCTTCAGCACCCAGCACCTGGCTGGGGTGGGGTCCCAGCACTGCCAAGCTCCTGCTCTGCTCCCCACTCCTCTGATGTCTCACAAAGCTGGATCCTCCCCCTCCTGACACCGCTCCTCTGTGTTTTACAGTAGCCCCACCTCATTTCTTCCCTGCCAGCCATCTCACACGGGCATCTGGCACCCAGCCGCCCCAGCATGCCTTCGAAGGTTTAATAAAACAGATTGAGATGCACTTGGGCTTGTGGCTTGACAACTGGCTCCCCTTGGACAGGAACATTTGCCTTCGCTGGGTGACAATGCTTTGAGTCCGTCGCCTTAGGCACTGTGGCTCATTGCTAGTCATCTCTCCAATGAATAATACACAGGCCTGAATATCTGTCTGCATACATCTTCCTTTTCTGTAGGATAATTTAATGTTATCATTGGGCCTCCTGCTTCAAAGATGAAGAGATTACTTCGAACCTGCAGCCTGCAACCACAGCCATTGGTTTCAAACGTCATTAAGTTTCATTATAACAAATAAACACTGCAATGACATTTATAAGTTACCAGAGAGCACAGAAACACAAATATGAAGCAGATAAACTGCATTTGATCCAAATAATTACTGCAGGCAATATCGAGCTTAGGCTGAGCTGGCAGGCGGGTGCTGGGTAATTTATAGGTGTCCGTAAGGCACTGTGGTGCACGTTGCTCCTTAAAATGATGATGATGATGATGATGGTGATGTGTCTCTCTCTAAGGCCTCAAACAGGTTATGTTCCTGCTGCCTTGAAGGCAGGGAGCTTTTCCTCAAGTCAGAAATGGACGTGGCACAGGCAACTGTTACTGTTTGGGGACTTTCCTCTCAGCATTCCTCAGGATTTCAGCCTGAGAAGGGACCTGCATTTGAAGTTTGCTCTGATTTAAGCTGCAAAAGAGCCTTATTTATTTGTTTGTTTGTTTGTTTTTCCTTATGGGTATTTATCCCCACTGTGGATAAGTTCTCAAGAGTGGGGAATCCTTGGGGAGAGATTTCCACTGATTTACTCCAAGGGAGTATAATTCTATACTTAGAGAATAATGCAATACTAGAATACACTGACTTGGAAGGGATCTACAAGGATCACAGAGTCCAACTCCTGATTAATGATAATGAAGTTCCTTTCATTTTGACTCCTGGCTTTACACTACCAGCTCTGAACCCTGAGCAAGGGCTCCTCTACCAGCAGACCAGCTGGAAAAGCATTTCCTGCAGCTGTCCCCCAAGGACCTGAGTGAAAGGGGTTTGTTGCTGTGCTGGCTGTGTGAGCTCTCCCAAAGCTTTGCCTCTGCTCTGGGGTGAGAGCACATCATCTCCTAAGTGACCCCAGCAGGGCTTGTCATTCGAGTCCTGCAGGCAGCACTCAGGAGGGGGGTCAGACACGGCTGAGTTTATTGACAGCATCTCTCATTACCTGCTAATTAACACAGCAGGCTGGGATGTGCTAATCTGCTCTTGGACCAGGGTTTTGCACCAGGCAGCCATTGACTCTGCAGTGGGGAACATTGAGAAGGAGTTGGTGACAAAACAAACAGCAAAATCCGTGTTAAATAATCCGAGTCCCCTCCGAGCCTCCCTTCTCCTCCAGCAGGGAAGGGGAGAAGCCACAGGAGAAGTCACTTGTGTCTGACAAGGCACAGCCCCTTCCCTGGGCCTTCTCCCAGGGCTGCACCTGGGCTGACACAGCAGTTGCAGGGCTGTAAATATTGACTGCATTCACGTTGCCTCTCATTTTTCATGGTTCTTTGCTTTACTGGTAAAACCCAGGTAAAAAGCACCAGCTGGTTGTTGTCAGCAGTGGTGCAGGTCACTGGCCTCTTCCATGATGGATAAATGCACTTTCTAGGCATTTCCTTGGCTCTGGGGATAGAGTAGCCAAGACTTTCATGGAGGGGAGCTTTTATTAAGCTTCCACATAGAGACAGAAGTACAGGATTTTTTAAGCACCTTCCTGGGATAACAAGATGGGCACATGTGTGAAATATTTCCTGCTCAGAGATGGTCTGCTCCCTGTCTGTTCATCTCAGCATCTCCAACCCCTCCTGCCTTCCCCCTGCCACTTTTTTTTTGTGTGTGTATTGCACATACTTCACTTTAGGCTGTTTTTCAGAATAATTTGTTTTAATTTTAAATATGAATCTTGCATGTGTAAAAAAAAATGCACATATTTACAATCACTTCCACTTGTAAAAATCCAAGCAAACAATAATTATAGCAGAAACCTGCTAATTCTCACTCCACTTCATCTTCAGAGTTGATAATTCCCACAGCACAACCCTGAGCAATCCCGCCCTGCTGTGGTAAACAGCAGGAGCTGGAGCGAGTCCACAGCCTGCTCTGCAATATCCCAGAGCTCTTCTGGCCAGGAGCTCCCCCAGAAGCCACCCAGGTGATGTTTCATGCAGACAGCAGCTTCCCAGCCTTCCAGGGCAATAATAAGATTTATTCCTGCCTTCTCTTCCCTCCATTCGTGAGCTTTGGTGCCACCAAGACGTTTCTTGTTCAGGGAAGTATCTGGTAGGGGAATCTTCAATGGTGGCCCTTCCAACACTTGCAGAGATGGAAACACCCTGTAGAGAGATTCATTTCACCACTCCTTGGATAGATTCTCCAATCTATACAGTGTCTCACCAATCTGTAGCAAGACTAGTTAAAATTATTACGAGAAGGAGCAGAATTTCCCACTCATTTTAATATTATAGAATCCCAGAGCAGATTGGGTTGGAGGGGACCATAAAGATCATCCAACCCTGCTTCCATATGCAGAGAATGTAACATTGAATATCTGCATTTTCTGTTCTGAGCTGCATCTTCATTCTGATTTCTCTCCATGCCTCATAGCGTGCGATAACAGATTTTGAAAAACGAGGATGGAAGTGAAACATGGTGCGACCCAAGGCAAGCTCTTTGCTCTAATTTTCCACCCCGTGAACTGCACAACTTCCAGTTGCTGCTCTTCCTGGGAGCAGAGCCAGACTTTGAAATCTCCAAATCGTTTGTGAAATGGATTATTCATCCTTCTCGTTTTCCTACGGACGAGTGTCCTCTGTGCCCTCTAACTCAAAGATGAGCTGAGATTTAAAGGACTCTATTTCAAAAGAGCAGCCCTGATCTGGGAACAAAGTGTGGGCAAAGGGGATGCACCTGGATTGACTGTAATCCAGGAAAGGGGGATCACCTGAGAGATTTCAGAAGGTCACAAGGAATAAAATCCTTAAGGATTTTGTCTGGGAGACCTGGTGCAGGCAGGCTGCTGCCCTGCTTTGCACATCCACTGTTATTTTTAGAAGGAAAAGTTCCTTTTCCTTCTCTGTGGATTCAAGTGGGAGATTTTAGGTCCCAGGAGTGTCTGTGCAAGACTCCTGCAGCTGGGGACCTGCCACCTCCTTTCTGAGCTACAAACAGTTATCACCCAAAAGCAGCTGGGGTTGCCACAGAGAGCTGCTTGGCTGGAATTACCAGAGCAGGAGCCCCCCCTGCTCTGTTCTCCCCCCAAGCCCATCAGCCTGGCCTGGGGAGCTGTGGCAGGACACTGCACCTTGACAGGAGAACAAATGGTGATTTCTTACTGTGCCACAGCTTCCTCAGGAGCGCCAGTAACAAAATAATTCCTGGAGTCATTGGCAGTGTTCAGTGGAGCCGGGCCTGCAGGTAGATCAATGGGAGAGGAAATCTATTCCCCTCTGCTCTTGTCTCCATGAGGGATTGGTGCTCAGCGCCTGCCCAGGGTTTCCAGTGCCTCTGGAACAGCTGCTGGTGCCACTGTCCTTGTTCCCAGCAAAGACAGGCATCACCCTGTGCCCTGAGCAGCCTTGGCAGAGGCTCAGAGCTTACAGATGCCCTTGGAGAGAGAGCCACGGCAGGCCAGGCACTGGGATGAGGTGCTGGCCCCAGCCCAGGGTGTGGGGAAGCTCTCACACCTCTCCCCTCTGCCACAGCTTCAGTGACACCACCAGCTCTGCCTCTTGCTGACCCTTCAGCTCTTCTGCCACCCCCCTGCAACAGCTTGCCTGCTTTCCCCCCTCCTCCTGTGCTGGCCCTGGGTAAAACACCACCTAAGCCAGTTTGCTGCCTCTACCTCCAACCCTGCAAAAGTCCTGTGTGCCCCAAAGCACGTGTCCCAGCTCTGGCAGCTTGTCTAATAGGAGATAATGCTGCCTGCTCAGAGCTCAGTGCTATCTGGGCAGCAGGAGAGGCCGGGAGAGCAGAGCAGCCACGAGCCATCCACGGAGCCTGGAGCCAGGCACAGAGCCTGGAGCCATCCAGGGAGCTTGGAGCCAGGCACAGAGAGAGCCAGGAGCCATCCATGGAGCCTGGAGCCAGGCACAGAGAGAGCCAGGAGCCATCCATGGTGCCTGGAGCCAGGCACAGAGAGAGCCAGGAGCCATCTATGGTGCCTGGAGCCATCCATGGTGCCTGGAGCCAGGCACAGAGAGAGCCAGGAGCCATCCATGGTGCCTGGAGCCAGGCACAGAGCCAGGAGCCATCCATGGAGCCTGGAGCCATCCATGGTGCCTGGAGCTATCCACGGAGCCTGGAGCCATCCATGCAGCTGGAATACTCAGTGTGCTCCAGGCTGTAAGGTCACTTGACTGCTGCTTTTTGGTGCCTCGATGCAGTCCATTAGTTTGTTTCCTATCAGTGCAGCTCCCAGGAGCAGGCGTTTAATCTCACAAGAGGTAATTCTCCAGGCTGCTGCTGGGAAGAGTTTGCTAATAAATATCCCACGGTAAGGATACTCTCACACCTTTCCCAATTGGCAGCTAATAACAGCGCAGCCGATGACATTTCAGCCCTTTCTGCATGGCTGATCAAACTCCTCACAGTGACTTTGAAAGCAGTGCTGGGATTTCATGTGGGTATCAAAGGCAGCAGAACACTCGATAGTTCAGATCTCTTGCCTCTGTGACTAATAGACAAAAAGATCTCTGAAAGGTTTAATATCTTACTCAAAATTTCCCTGTTTCCTGTTTGAAGCTACTTAGTGGACACAGTGGGATGTTGATGGTTCCTCTCAAAGCAGTGCCTGGAAAATATCTGACATCACTGCGGGATGAGCTCAGCTCAGCACGTGGGCCTGCTGAGAGCTGGTCACGGCCAGGAGACAGCACGTTCCCAGGGGCCAGGCAGGAGGGCAGAGCACTGGCTTTGCACCTTAAATTCCGCTCTGGCAGCTGGCATTAGGACCACAGGCTCATTTAGTTAGAAAAAGACTTAAGATCATCAAGTCCAACCCTCAACCCAGCACCTCCAACATATTCATCACTAAGCCATGTCCCCAAGTGCCACATCCACACATATTGTGAACGCCCCAGGGACAGGGACCCCACCACTGCCTGGACAGCCCCTTCCAATGCTTTGCAACCCTTTCTGTGAAGAACATTTTCCTAAATATCCACCTTAAACCTCCCCTGCTGTGACTTGAGGCCATTTCCTCCTGTCTGTCCCTTGTTCCCTGGGAGCAGAGTCTGAACCCCACCTGGCTGCCCCCTCCAGTCAGGGAGTTGTGGAGAGGGAGAAGGTCCTCCCTGAGTCTGCTTTCCTCCAGCCTCCCTCAGCCTGTCCTGGTGCTCCAGCCCCTTCCCCAGATTATTGCCCTACTTTTCATTGTTTTTCCTGGGCATCCCTTTGGCTTTGGTTTCACCTCAGTGCATCCCACACCTTCCCCTGGGAGCTGCACAGGTGGCTGGAATCAATGGGGACCCCCGGGCTGTGCTTCCAGGGGAAGTCTCATCTCCCTGTGTGTTTGTGGGTGAGCAAGGCACGAGCTCAGCTCCTGCTTCCCTCTTGGAGCGGGGACACCTCTGCCAGGTCACACAGCTGGTCAGTGACCAGCACCATGCCACACAGCTGAGTCATCCCTTGACTGAAGGTGTTGTGCTTTGGTTTCTTTCAAGCTGAATAATTCAGCACTGAGGCCACGTGAGCCGGATTTACTCAGTCTCTCTAAAAAAGGCCAAACTGACATTTTTGTTCAAACAGATTTGATTTCATTTTCTCCCCAAGGAAGCCAAATTTTTAAAAACTGAAATCTTATGCAAGGGCTGAACTCAAGCTACCTCTCTTATTTGTGCCATGAAGCCCAAGGAAGTGTCTGACATGGCTGTGGCTATCACCAGCAAGGGGCTGTCCCGTGGGGAGGCTGATCCACATCTCCTCACTGAGGACAGCATCACTGGTGCCAACCCTCTGCTCCTGTCTGGGCAGCCACAGCTGTTTGCTTCTCTGATGGTGTAAGAAAAGCTCGTCTCTGTCCTTGTCTGGAGAAATCCTTGCCCCTGGGAACACGTGGCTCCCCCTTTCCTGTGCTCTGTACCCGGCCAGGCCTTGGGCTCCACCTCAGCGCAGGTCTGGGTGTTGTGTCCCACCAGGGAAGGAGTTGGGCTGCAGGCAGGTAATGAGCAGCTCTGCTGCCTGCACAGCTCTTCCCTGAGCTTCCCCATGACTGACAATTCCAGAGAGCTTTGTAAATAATGTAAAGCTGTTGTCTGCTTGCTCTTCCTACTCATCTGAAAATCAATGTGGCGCGTGTTCTGGAGCACGATGGGCCCTGCGCAGGGGGCTCGGTGTCCTTGGCTCCAGGGAGGGACCCAAAGGAGCGCTGAGAACCAGCCTGTTTGTCACAGGGCCATAGCAGGAGCTGCGTGGGGTGGTGCAGAGCCAGGCCCTGCTCTGCTGGGAAAGTGTGGGCACGGAGCCATCTCTTCCCAGCCCTCTCCATGGCCAGGAGACGGCTCCATCTCCAGGGGCCATGCCACAAGAAACCAGCCCCAAGCTGGGCTGATTTTCCTGAAATCAGGTGTAGTTTCAGCCCCCGGGCTGAAATGCCCCAATTTCCATCGGGTGGGATCGGCTTGGTCTGAAGACAGCCCCTCCTGGGATGTTGTGCAGGATTAGGATGTCTCACAGCAGCCCCTTGATCATCCTCCTACCACGCGTCGTGACAGCTCCAAGCTGAGGGAAGGATCAGCTCTTCCCACTGAGGGACAAGGAGAATGTCCCACCACTCATCACCAGGCCTTTCATTTCAGAGCAGTAATATTTTGACAAGGAGCTCATAGTCCTCCTTCTCCACTTGTATGCTCTCCTCAACAAAAAGGACTAATTCTTTTCAGAGCACAATGGACATTCAAAGCTTCACTTACATAAAAGCAGCCACAATGTCTCCATTTCTAATGAGTCATTGTTCCCTCGGTGAGTCCCTCGCTTCCTACTACAATACTCACTCCTCTTGGGTAATGAAAATTTAACTTTCTGCTGCTCCCGGTTGCTGGTTTGGGCACAGGAGGCTGCAAGCTGAAATAATTCAGCCAGGAACTCATGCAAACAGATTTCAGTCTTCAGAGAGTTTTAAAAGCCTGTCACAGACTCTGGCTTCAGCGATGGAAGGGGCTTCAAGGTCCTGCTGCAGCACAGACCGTGGCAATGTCATTGTGTAGGTGCCTTCCTCTGTTTTCTGGGTTGTTAAACAGGATTTTTGGGCCTTCTCACCATCCGTGGGCGTTGAGACATCTGAAAAGCAATGGCCTGGCACTGGCACTGTTATTTCCCTTGGAAGTCACAAACAGAGAAGAGTCTCAGCCTTTGTTTGAAAGAACAAGGCGACATTACAGAGAAACACTGAGAAACAGGAGCCACAGGTGCAAAATCCATTAAGGAAATATAAAGAGTTCTAAAGTGGTTCTCTCTTTTCCCCTCTTTTTTTCTTCCTTTAGCTTTTATGACATGCTTGTGACTTCACAAAGATCCTGCCTGGGGTTTTTGAAAGCAGGGTTAGTGTTCTTGCCTGCTTGTTCTTCACCGTGGTGCCTTTATTGTCCCCTTTTGTTCCTGCCCTTGGGGATCTCAGTGGCTGCAGAAGTGCCCCCATGAGAGAGACTCCTTGAGGAAGGCAGGAGCCTGGGGGCCAGCAAGGGGGTCCTGCTGGTGCCTGGCAGCTCCTCAGGGAGAGGGGCAAAGCAGCAAGCAGGAGGAGATGGGAAGGCTCTGGTCACAGAGCTCCTCTGGTCACAGCAGGTGGCCTGTGGTGACAGTGCACTTCCAGCTGCAGGGCAGCTCCAGAGTGCAGGTGGGACACTGGGCTTGTGCTGGACCCTGGCCAAGTGGCATCATTAGCATCTCATTTCCATATCTGTTCGCTTTTAAAACAAAACCAAAAAATTCAACAATGAATTCAGAGCCCTGAGCTTTGCTTCTGCTCAGAGCATCTCTGTGCTGGATGAGCAGATCCTCACATGGACACTCCCAGGGGCAGTCAGTGCCCAGTGACTCCCTGTGAAGTTCCCAGGAAGCCAAACATCAACTGAGTCATTTCTTTGAAAATATTCCAAGTCTTTACACTTGAGGGAAGATGAGATGTGGAAGTAAAACAGGGCTACACTTGGGTTGGGGGCACATGGACATGTTGTTGCATCTCCCTGTTTTGCTAAGCAGCACTTCCCAAATCCAGATTTGGGGATGCTTTGTGCAGCAGGAGGTGACAAGGAGATGGGTGATGAGGGTGCCATGCCTGGACTCTTGGTTGGGCTCATGTGGTGAACTGTATCTGCCTCTGGGTTCTCAGCACAGGAAGGAGCTGGAGCNAACTCCTACTCTGCAGAGATTTGGATTAACCAGTATTTTTTGCTGAAACTCTGCATAGTGGAAGGGGAGAAACTGGGAAGCTGCTGCTTGCCATCCGGTTGGAGTCAAATCTTCTGCTTTGAAACCAAAGCATCATTTTGTAATTCCATTTTAAACATTCCTGGAAAAATACCCAACTGACATCTTTCAGCCCATTTTCTTGTAGCGGAAAACGCTCAGCCTGCATTTGTAAATCACCCTCTCCCAATCTCCCCATTTTCAGTTATTTTCTGTCAAGTATCTTATCTGCCTTAAAACTTTCTGCAAATTACTTGTTCCTTTGACATTAAGACATAAGCTGTAACGTGGACAGGCCTCTGATCTTCCAAACCCAGTTAAACCCAGTAATCAGACTTTAAGCTGATTTGAAAGTGAGTTGAGCTCTGTCTTCAGTACTTTTTTCTTTTTTTTTTTATCTGAGATTTAGGGAGAGATGATCCTGCTGTGGAGCAGGGACTGGGCCAGGTAATGCTCTTAAGGTCCTTACACCCATCTTTCCTCTCCTGTGACTGAGTCTGAGCTGTTTGTAGCTGAAATCGAGCCTTGGATGAATAAAAAATGGGTTTAAGTGACAATTCTTCACACTGAACAAACACAGGGAAGGAAAATACAGGAGACATATGCCATGTTTCTGCTCTGATTTTCCATAGCCATCAGCTCATCTTTCAAACACATCAAGAAATAAGAGAAAAAGGAAAAATAAAACATAAAAAGAGCTTCATTTCCAGCAGCAATTACCAAATGAAGCCTGTGCTTAATGGGCATTTGCAGAGGGCACAGACACCACTTTGTGCCTCTGCGTTCTCATTAGGGCTCGTGCAGCTCCCAGCTGACAACCTGATAATTCTCACTGATAAAACAAATCTTTTTGGGTTATTGCTGCCTTCCTGCGCTGTCCCTGCTCGCCCAGCTCTGCCTTGAGAATTGTCAGGATTACAGAGTGAGCTGTGAAAACCCAGTTAGTGGGTGGAAAGTATATATTAAAATAAAACAACAAAACAACAAAGCAAAACACCCACTTTTTCTGCTTTCTGAGTTTTCTCTCTCATCCCGCTTTTCCCTGCTATCCTAGGAGTGTTTCTCCTTTTTGAATCCAAAAACAAAAAATACAGAGCTGACTCATATTCCCTTTGAAATCAAATATTTAAACCTTAACTCAGCACAAGGGTTTCTGTCAGAGGCCACCATGACTTCCAGTGAGTGCCTCCCAGCAGGAAAAATGGGAATCTCCTCTGGAATTAACCTGCCCTGTTGTGCAGGCAGCACCATGCCAAGAGCCACCGCTGTGATCTTTTGGAGTATCTGGGGTGAAAATCAGAGTTCTTTGGAGATATGAGGGTGCTGGGAGACCTGGGATCTCTGAAATACCCAGGAATAAGGTGCCCAAGATGCTCCTGGAGATCTGCAAAAATTTCAGCTGGGTTTTTACCTTCCTGTAATGTAAAGCATCTGGAATTTTGAAAGGACAGCTCTGCTTTTCCCTGTGCTCCTTTAGGTGGCTAAGAGCGAGCTGAAGCTATAATAAATTAAATTGAAATATAAGCACTCATGTGGGGGCACACGTTGGTTCAACAGCGTGAGCTGGAAAATGATGGAGCTCTGGAGCCTTGCCCTGTAGGAAAGGCCCTGCAGCTCATCTGGAAACAAGTTCAGATGCAAGAACTCGTGTCACACTTAACCTTGGTTCTGGATTAATCATCAGTCAATGATTAAATGGAGTCGTTGTAAATTAGGATTGAATTGATTTGGGGTGGATCACATGGAGACTGTCCTGCTTTGACAAATTGGTTTTAAAGAGGAATTTTTCCTCCAGCCCAGTCCCCTTCCATGGACTAAACACTCAGTGGAGGGCACAGGCTCTGAATTCCTGCCTGATGCAGGGCCATAATTCCTACCCAGAGAGGCTCCTGGTCTTACAAACCCCACAGGGAACTCAGTGAGGGGCAATTCAGTGGTTCTGCTTTTTCCCCAGCACCTCTCTTTCCCAGATCATCTCCTGAACCCAGAATCAGAGCAAGACTAAGTGGGGGCAGAGCAATTGGGATGCTCTACAACCAACTCACACAAAAGACTGTACTCACAGGAGCCCAGATATCAGCAGATCTGCCTGAAATGGCCCCACATTTAGGATCTTCCAGCTTCAGACTGTGGATCTGCAGGGGGATTTTGGGGTTGTCCCATGCACTCATTACGGAAAGAAAAAAAAATAGCAGGATTTAACGCTTTGAATCCCTGGAAGGTCCAAGGCCAGGTTGGATGGGGCTTAGAGCACCCTGGGATAGTGGAAGGTGTCCCTGCCCATGGCAGGGGGGGGAATGAGATGGTCTTTAAAATCCCTCCCAGTCCAAACCATTCTGGGATTCTCTGATTCTCTGAATAATTTTCAATCATGGCAAAGCCAAGGGAGAGTGAAAATAAAACTTAACACTGAGTAAACTCTGCTGTGGAAGAGGTTAGAGTGACTGGAGTGCTTCCCGTGGAAAATGAGAAGTGCCGTGTCACACCTGAGGTGTGGGACATCCCACCATGGCAGGAGATGACCCAGGCTGGGATTTGTTACTGCAGCATTGCGGGTAGGGAAGGGTGAGGAGAGACATTTGCGAGTTTGAGGATGTGGCTTTGGAGAAAGGCAGTGCTGAGGCAGAGCTGGGCCTTCCCTTCCCCTCCACATGTGTGGGAAGCTCCCAGCAAACGCCAGGAGGTTACACCTGGGGAGGGAGCAGAACAGCAGCAGTTGGTTGTTTCTCTGCATGTTTTATAGTAGGTTGTTTCCTTGCATATCCTGATTTCAGAGAGCACACGAGGTGGGAGCAAGGCTCAGAAGCAGAGGATCAACATCCTCTTTTATTATGTGTAATATAAAATATTGCTGCTGCTGAATATCCTGCTGCTTCTCTGTCTATGATCACTGTGGCTGAAACACTACCACTACAATTTGGAATAAAACAGTTACAGGGAATGCTGGTGCCTCTTGGTTGGAGCTTTTCTTCCCCCCAGGGAGCAAAAATATTGCAAATATTTGTCTGTCACAAAGTGCTGTGTCCACCTCTGGGTCCTCAGCATAGGAAATATGTGGAGCTTCTGGAATGAGTCCAGAGGAGACCACGGAGATGCTCCAGAGCTGGAGCCCCTCTGCTCTGGAGCCAGGCTGGGAGAGATGGGGGTGCTCACCTGGAGGAGGATCCAGGGAGAGCTCAGAGCCCTTGCAGTGCCTAAAGGGGCTCCAGGAGAGCTGGAGAGGGACTGGAGACAAGGGAGAATGGCTTTCCACTGCCGGAGGGCAGGGTTGATGGGATATTGGGAAGGAATTGTTCCCTGTGAACAGGATGAGCTTTAAGGTCCCTTCCAACCCTATCATTCTACGGGGCAATCACATAATTAAGCAAACACATAATTAAGAGCTGCAGAGCTCAGTCTCCCATTTGTGCTGTGCCAGGAGCATCCTGGACTGTTGCATCCCAAGGAACTGCATCGTGTTGGAACCACTGGAGAGCTGACAGCGTCGTGTTCCTCTCTTGTTCCCGGTGCAGGCCAGGCGTCCTCGTTCACGCAGCAGCCCCAGGACCAGGTGGTGATCGCGGGGCAGCCGGTGACGCTGCTCTGTGCCATCCCCGAGTACAATGGCATCGTGCTCTGGATCAAGGACGGGCTGGCCCTCGGCGTCGGACGGGACCTCTCAAGTAAGTCAGGACACCACCTGGGAGAGCTCTGGGTACCAAGAGTTTTAAACTTCCTGTACTGGCAAACACTAACCCCCAAAAAAACACGACATTTAACCTAAAACCGTAAAAAAACCTGCTAAAAAGTAAGTCAGGACACCACCTGTTAGAACCTTAGTTGCTAAGAGTTTTAAACTTCCTGTACTGGCAAACACTAACCCCCAAGAAAACGCTACATTTAACTTAAAACCGTAAAAAACCCTTCCAAAACTAAATAATAAAATGAAAATTATGAGTGTATAGTTTAAATAGAAGTGTATATTATCACATAATCAAAAAGTTAAAATTTAATATTTTAAAATATTACTATATTTTATATATATATAAAACAAAATTTATATA
>VXBC01004531.1:179360-189966 GCA_013399945.1 Ploceus nigricollis
AATTTTATATAAATGTATATATAAATTTTTTATACAGATGCTTGTTTTATAAATTTTTATTTAAATTTATAATTTTTTTTTTGTTTATTCCAGATGCTTGGAATAAACAAAAATCTGTTTCACTGAAACCAAACTGTTGGCTCCCACAGATGTCGCTTGACCCTTTGGAAAGGCCTGGTTTGATTTCCTTGGGAACTAACGTCACCTTTCCAAAATGTGGGATAAAATGTTTTCAAAACGTTGAAAGTGCCTGTTTTGATATTCTCAAAAATGAAAATACCCTGAGTTTGAAGGGACCCACAAGCCTCTGTTTGCCTTGGACAAGTGTTTGTGGCTTCCTCAAGCTTTAGTTTTGGCAAATTATACTTTGGTGACCAAATTGCTCAGAACTCCTTAATCCTTAATTAATTGTTAATTGTTAATCCTTAACGTTCCTTAATCCCACATCCACACTGTGATTGAAGGTTAACTGCAGCTGATGAAGACTGGTGCAATACTGGGAAAGTTTAGAGTTTATTCTGTATATTTTGCTGGAAAAAACTCATTTGGAAGTGAAATATTTCACGTGAATAAGAAGAGTGTTTGCTGGAAACAGCCTGGGAGGACACGGAGCCCTTCAGGAGCTGCAGTGTCCCCCAGGCTCTGCAGAGTTTGTACACCCTCAGCTCCTGGTGACCTGAGAGAGTTTTCCCCAAGGCAAGAAGCAGCCCTGAGAAACCAGGGGAGGCTCCATGCTTTTTGGTCTCCAGGGACTCTGCTCTTCCCTAAAGTGCAGTGCCTGCATCTTCTTTCCCTCTATTTTTTATTAATACATATAATTGCTCATTTACAGCTGTGCCCGAGTGAGCAGCCCCATCTTCGCCTGTTTTTCAAAGCTCTGAGCCACAATTTTTGCATCTATTAGAGAGCTGAGCTTCCCATGCAAGACCTTGCAACACGACTGAGTAACAAGAGCTGCAGTGAAGTAGGGAGCTGATGTGAATGACTTCCACAATTAACAGAGCAGGGGCTGCTGGAAGCCACGGGAGCTGCCAGCTCGCGTGATACCAGCTCAGCCAGTGTCTAATTAGCACAACACAAACAAACCCATCATTTGTACTTCTCGCGGCTCAGGAGAGCAAATCCTGCTGTTGATAACTCGAGAAACAACAGAAGCACAAGTGTGTGCCAGTGCTGTGTTACACAGGGCATTGGGGTGGCACCTTTCCTCCTGTGTGTCCAGCCACGCTGACCAGGGCTGCTGGTGCCCCCAGACCCCTGCCCAAGCTTTACACAGAGCTAATCATGGCTGTATTCCAGGCTGTCACCTCAGCTGACTTCAGGAGCTGAGGATGCTCCATGATGGGTTGCAGAGGAGCAGGAGGTGGTGGGTTTCCTGGTGGAAGGGCTCACCCCTTTTTCTTGCCCAGGGAGGTTGTGAATGCCCAGCCCGGGAAGGGTTCAAAGGCAGGTTGGAGAAGGCTTTGAACAACCTGATCTAGTGGGAGGTGTCCCTACCTATGGCAGGGGGACTTGGGTCCCAATGATCTTTACGGTCAAAACCAAACCTTCCAACACTTAACGTTCTATGATCCCACGATTCCTTGGGATTTCAGTTAATGCTCCTTCATCAGCACTTATTTTTTGAACCTGTAGAACAAAACGTGCAGTCTCTTTCCTGGATTTGGCAGGTTCTTTCTCCCTCTCTCTTTGGGCTGGCTGTCAAGGAGGGGAGGAGGCTGCCTGGATCCTGGGAATTGCTGTGGGGTGCTGGGGCTCTGGACCTATGCTCTGCTCTCCTCATCCCTGGGCTCGTGGCTCCAGCTTGTTGCAGCATACGTTGCAGTTAAGACAGCCACAATACACAGAGTATCATCATACAATTTCAGAAAGCTTCAACCCATACAGAGTTACACCACATCACTTCAGAAGGCTGCAAGCATCAGCCCTTCTTGTTCTTTAGCCCAGCCTTTTATCCTCTCATGTTCATGCCTTACACCTGTGTGCCCTCTGTTCCTGTGTGGTTGCTCAGCACACCTGGGCACTCCATGGCTCGTTGCTGTCAGTGCTGCTCACCTGCTTCTCACAGCTGCACCCACTGGGGATGAGGCTGGGCCAGCCCCACTCCAATCACCACAAACTGTGTGCCTACACCAGCTTCCTCCTGACCTGTGCTTTGCCTCTGGCAGGTTATCCACGCTATCTGGTCGTAGGAGACCATCTGTCAGGTCAGCACCACCTGAAAATCCTGCGAGCTGACCTCCAAGATGATGCCGTGTACGAGTGCCAGGCCATCCAAGCCGCCATCCGATCCAGACCTGCCCGGCTGACCGTCCTCGGTGAGTCCAGCTCCTCACACCCTCAGCGTGTTCCCTGGGGGTTTCACTGCCTTCATGGTCACACTGAGTAGCTTTTGACAAAATGTGTTGCTGGATCAAGAGGGCTGGGAATGAATCCATGGTGAGAGCAGTGGGGGAGCAGCTCAGTCCTGAGAATAGGATCAAGGGGAGCTGCTTGGGGAGTGAAGCAGCTCTGGGGTGGAGTATGACAGTTCTAGGAGTAACACAGCCACCAAGTGTTTGGCACTTCAGCTTTATGGATTTATGCCCCAATTCAAGAGAGTCTGTCCATAAATTTAAGGATATGAAGAGTGTCAGTGTCATCACTCATGTGTTACCCTGCCTACAGGACCGGGATGACTCCACCCTCTGAGGAAAGACTGGTTTCATACAATGCAGTATTTTTAAACTATCTACATACTAATATTTTATCACCCTGCATTTCTCAGTAATTCATCTTCCCCATGAGCAGCACAGGAGGATATTGCCTGGGATTGCAAACTGGAAGTGGCTCCCGAAATCATGTAGAGGACCTTTTTTTTGTGGGAGATGGGTGGGGAGCACTGGCAGAGCTGGAGGTCTTTGTTGGCCATCTGACAGAGCGGGAGGGAGGCTCTCCCCACAGGAGTGCTGGGAAAAGGCAGGCACGTCAGCGAGGCTTCCCGGCATGGACGTGGCTTCAGAGAAGTTAATGAAAATGGTATTTTTCTTGAACAGCTTGGACAAAACCCAGTCTGTATTGCTGCTCCCAGATTCATCCTGATTATTCAAGCCCTCAAAGTGAAACCATTTGCATATTTAAGTTTGTTTAAATTGAAGATTGGATTTCTTTTTTCCTTGTTGTTTTTATTCCTGGTTAGTTTCCAGGGAGAAAAAACCCCCACATTTTAAAAAGATCCAAATCAAGAATTTCTGTGCTTTTAGTCAGATCAACTCTGATCAGTTTTAAGCAGCCAAAAGAAGTGAATTAAGGTACCACCTGTGGTTGAAGGTACACCTCACTGGAGTCTGCACTACGAAAATTAGTTCAAATTCCTGGTTTGCAATTTCCCCTGCATTTGTTTTCCTCCCTCCACAATCCTACAACATTCCCTACTCCCAGACTTTCACAGCTGCCATCCCTTCCTTCCCTGACCCTGACGATAATGATGATTTTCCTTTGATTCCTCCTTCTTCTCAATCAACCCTTGGCAGCAGCTCAGAGCCCTGACATGTGCCCATACATGAAATAATCCTGGAAATGAATGGGAAAGGGGAACGTTGTCTTGCTCACCGACAACCCCTCCTTCGCCTGGCTCCCTCCTTCTGTTGTGAAAGCAGAATACATTGCGGGAGCCAGACAAAAGAAATAATGTTATTTAATTAGAGCTAAAGATTTCAAAACTAATTTAGTCCCAGGGCGTACGTCAGAGCTGCTGCGAAGCGTTGATTGAGCAGAGAGATGTTTTTATGGATCAAAAGGAAATCGTTATTATCTTTGGGGTTATGGAATGTGTTGAATAGATGGTAGTTAATGTTTATGTGGATATACATGGTAGTTGCTAATTGGTACATTTACCTAAGATGTTCAGTAACTTATATTTGCAGAGTGTTTTCCTTTTAAGAAAATTAAAGTTACAGCGTGTTCAATTTAGGCCAAATCGATGAGCCAGTGTGGGTTTGGAACTGACTGGTAGCTCATCTTTAACTTTAGAGGTATTTATGCAGATGTTCCAAGGGGGGGGAAGTGGTCACAGCCCCAGGGCTGCCAGAGCTCCAGGAGCATTTGCACAATGCTCTCAGGGATGCACAGGGTGGGATTGTTGGGGTGTCTGTGCAGGGCCTGGGGCTGGACTGGATGATCCTGTGGGTCCCTTCCAGCTCAGGAAATTGTGTGATTCTATGACATTTCAGGCTGGCTGGGGAGGTAGGAGTGATGATCCCGCCTTTGCAGGGGGTTGGTGATCAGCAGCTCACACTGTTCCTTTGAGATGGGGTGTCCTGTGCTGGCAGCGAGGGCAGGGGCTGCTGTGGGATCTGTGCTCTGTGTTTTAGCCACCCCAGTGGAGGGGACAGAAGTGGCACATGAAGAGTAGAAGCCTTAAGCCCCCGTGTTTCTGACAGCTGGGGACAATGTGCAGCCTGTCAGGCTGAACTCACTGTGTGACAGCGGGGTAACACGTGTCTGTGAAGGGGGAGAGACATTTCTGATGCTTCCAGATGTGCAGCACCACCAGCTGTGCAGACATGTCTGCTCTTAGCATGCAGTGTGTGAGCCTGCTGTAGTTGTGAGCTAAGCAGCTGTGTCTGGAGGGAGCTGGATCTCCCAGATTTCATCTCCCTGGCTTGGGAAGGGATGTGCCAGGCTGCCTGAGCTGCCCACAGGAAGATGCCTGGGGGGTGTTCCTTCATCCCAGTCTGCCCAGCTTCACTGAGGCTGCAGACTTCCCTGGGCAGGAGAGGATCCCTGAGGCATCCCTGGAGCTGGGTGCAAACCATGCAGCTGGTTTCTCAGTGACTCAAGGGCTCCTCAGCCAGCTGGGTGTTAGAGGCAGTTCTGGGGAACTCTATCCTGCTCTATCACCCCCAGCCTTGTCTCTGGAAAAATAACCCTGCCTGGTTTTTTGTATGGGTTGGTGCTGCCTTGTCTGTCCTTGCCAGATTTTCCACTTCCTTGGTATCAAGAAATCCCCTAATGCCTCCAGATTCAGGCTCTAACTGCTGTCATTCATGTCTGACAACAGCTTTATGGGGCTGATGCCTCCTACCTCGCTGCTCAGATGCAGAGCTACACCATATTTTAATTAAATATTTAAGGTTTTGTCACATTGTTTTCAAATCTACATGGTTAAATGTAGTGGAACGGATCATTCCATAGCCTTGGAAGTCCAAACACTCAAACAGACGAGCCTATTACTGTCATCAGCATCAGGGAAAATCTTTTCTTTGTGGAGTTCCAGGGACAAATATTGCTGGGAAATATTGTTAATGCATCCCAAAGCTGGAGGATTCCCCTTCTCCAGGTCTCCCTCACCTTCCCTCCAATCATTGCCCAAACTCTCTGGGGAAGGAGTCACTGCCCAATCTCCTCAGGATATCTGCCCCAAGCAGGGAAGGTTGATAAATCTGATGGGATGGGATTTGGGACATATGGAGGCATCCAGATTTTCTGCAAGCAAAGGATGTCAAGGCAGTTTGGCAGGGGAGCCCAAGCCAGGCAGGCTCTGGGAAGCCACTGGAGGGCTATTTGCTACCTGGTACATCTCTAATGGCAGGGCTGCTTAATTTATGATCTATTTAACTAAGCCAGGGTATTAATTAAATAAAGTAAGAGCCTGATTAGGACTTGAAGAAATTTGAAAATAAAATCAGGCAGCAATCGAGCGAAATTGCAAAGCAAACACTTTGGCTGTAGCCACTGGAGAGTTCCCTCCAGTCTTCCATCAAAGCTCAGAGCAGGGAGGGCAAATACAAGAGATTATATTGCCAACAGATGTGTGTTGTTAAAATATGCATCTGCCAGCCATGTAGCCTCAGGAGCCAGAGGGCTCGCTCGTGGATCCTTCTGCACTCGCGGGACCGTGAAGGAATTTGAGGCCCCGGCAGCCGAGCTGGGATTTGCAGACACGTTAATTAGTGTTGAGTTCCCAGATCTCGGAGGCAGCCAAGCGAGGAGAAACTTTGAAGAGAGCTTTGGTTTCCCTGGGAGGGAGCAGGGAGGGAGAGGGAGCCCCGGCTCGCGGTGCCGACGTGGCCGTGGCGTGGTGACACCTGGGCCTGCGGTGGCACCTGGGCCTGCGGTGACATTTCAGCCTGTGGTGACACCTCGGCCTACAGTGACACCTTAGCCTGTGGTGACATTTCAGCCTATAGTGACATCTCAGCCTATAGTGACACCTCAGCCTGTGGTGACATCTCAGCCTGCAGTGTCATCTCAGCCTGTAGTGGCACCTCAGCCTGCGGTGACATCTTGTCCTGCGGTGACACCTCAGCCTGCGGTGACACCTCGGCCTGTGATTGTAGCAGTGTATCTGAACAACTTGTGCACCAGCCACGCTGCTTGTAGTTATTCTTATAGGAGCCCTCTGGAATTCGTGAAGGTTACTAAGACATAAACTGTGCTAAATTAAGAAAAAGAAGCTGAGAAACAGAATTTCAAGACCGCAAGAACTAGATAAAGGAGGGTGGTGAACCACCTGGACTGTAACCAATCGCATACTCTGAGAAGTGCGTGCAGAACACATGGACAAGCTGGAGGCACCAACCAAGGGATGCATGATCAGCGTGTGCAGTAGGGTTAGAATGTATAAATAAGTGCATAGTGTAAACAATAAAGGGCTTCTGCTTAATCATATTAGTTAGCTGTCCAGGAGTCCTGATTCTCCTGCATGCGGTGACACCTCGGCCTGTGGTGACACCTCAGCCTGTGGTGACCAGGGCTGGCAGGACCCACCATGCCCAGAGGATGGAGAAACCAGGACAATGAAGCAGATGGATAATGAGGTGTTGGGAAACTAGATGGCTCCTCTCCTTCATGGCACCTTGGCAGGAGTGTGCCAAGGCTGTCCTGGTCTGTCCTCCCCAGCAGGAGATGTGGCACCTCCAGCCCAGTGATGCCTTGTGCAGGCTGACCTAGACCAGAGGCTGGACAGAGCTAAAGGATAAAGTNTTAAAACCTGAGGCATCACCAGCCACGTACCTCGGGCTGTCCCAGGAAGCTCCCAGGCAGCACTTGCTTGGCACAGGGAAAAGGCTGGCCCCAGAGGTGCCAGTGGGAAATTGGCCACAAGCAGGGAAAGGCAATATGAAGGTGTGAGGAGAGAGGCAGGGGAGCTACTTCCAGAGACTTAAGGTGAATAATTGATAGGCAATTAACTTGTACCTTCACCTTTTATAGTCTAATTCCCTCTCTCCTCCCCTCTACGGCCTCTTCTAATATTAACTCTGTCTTCACGTGTGTCCCATTAGGAATAAAGCTTTCTTAAATCAACATGAATTATTTAACTCTACAGATTAAGTTAATTTGAAGTGAGAGCTCCTGTCTCTCTTACAATGGCACAAGGCAGGGACAGGAGGAGGGTCACTGGGATGTCAAGTGCATCCACATTCAATCACAGCCATCTTCCTCTTTTTATTTTATTTTTCATTTTATTCCAATCCTCTTTCTTGCCAAGTCTTTCCAGTCCTCCCCTGCAGAGCAGAGTAAGCATTTCCATTACCAAAACGATGCTTGGCAGCTTGAGACATCTGCATTTCCCAGCTTTCAAGCACTTCAGTGGAGTTTGATCAGGAAATAAAGAGGTTATGTCCTGGGTAAAGCCCTTTCTCAACATTTGTTTGTAATGCTGAGCTGCAAGGAGAAAATGTGAGGAGGTGATGTTTCAAATCCAGAAACAGTTCAGCTTGGAACCCTTTTTCCACACTTTTTAATAGAATTCAATTCTCTGAATGCAAAATTCAGAGCATGTAGAGCTGGGATGTCAATACGGAACGAAAAAAAAAAAAAAAGAAAAAAACAATTGATGAAAATGTGATCATTTTCTTCCAGACAGTCTCTTCTCCTTGAACAACTTTGGGTCTTCACAAAGCTGCATTTTCTGCTGGGAATATTTTCAGTGGCAAAGCAGCAAGTGGCTCTACTGGGAATGAAACAGAAACATCAAACAATCGAGCGCAAATCCCAAATAAACTAAATATTTGATGTCATGTCTGAGCAGCTTAAGTTTACAGCTCTCTGAGCCAGCTCCTTTTGATAGCAGAGGGTGGCTGGGTTTCCTTGCTCTTGTCCCTGTGTGGCTCTGGGGTGGGAAGGCATCTCCATGGGATTGACCATTCCAGGCAAACCCAGGGGCTCAGAGGTGAAAGGCAGTCTAGAGCTGGAAAACAGACCACAGAGATGGACTGTGGGCTAAAAAAACTGGGTCTTGAGATCTCCCTAGGTGGGTTTCACTACTGGAATAAATCACACAAGACTCCATTTTCTTCATGGTGGAAAAAGCCCCTACTTTATCCAGGTAACTCATTTTTATGCAGTTTTACAGACCTTGTGTGTGACTCCAGTTGGTTCGTAGCCTTCTTGCCAATTACTTTATTGGTTAGTCAAAGGTATTTTACTTGTCTATCAAATCTCTCTACTCATCAATTGTTTACATATTTTCTTCACGGGTTTTCACGGGATAGGTTTAATGTTTATGCAGGTGCTGGTTGTTTTTCACCCAGGAATAGATTGTTATGTTAACGAACTGCGCACACCAGGATTGCTCTCACATGGGAACTTGCAAAGTGCCAGCTTGACAAGGCCAGCCATCTATTTAACAGAGCAGGCCTGATTTTATGAGGCCTTTCTTTTATCATTTTTCTACCTTACTGCAACGTTTCACATGGGTGTTGGGAAGTGCTGCTTCCCCCATTCTGGAGGGGTTTGCTCCCTGTCTGTGAGGAGGAGGAGGTGAAGGAGGAGAAGGGAAGGCAGCATCTGCATGAGCTCTGTTCTCCTCACTTCGAAGGAGACAAGCAAAATGACATCTTTACATCCCCAGCAAGTACATCTGGGCTGGTGGTGGGTGCCAGGATGAAACTCTCTGTGGGACAGAGCCACCCACCTCAGGCTCTGCCAGGGTCATAGCAGTGGAGTAACAACTTTGCAGTCATACAAACATGGGGAAAGAAAGCTAAGGAAGGGGTTTGTTTCACCTTACAGACATTAAAAATTATAAATATAACAGAGCCATGGAATGCTTTGGCTTGGAAGGGATATTAAAGATCCTTTAGCTCTGCTTTCTTGCTCTTCCACTATCCCAGGTTGCCCCAAGCCCCCTCCAACCTGGCCTTGGACACTGCGAGGGATCCAGGGGCAGCCACAGCTGCTCTGGGCACCCTGTGTCAGGACCTGCCCACCCTCACAGGGCACAATTCTTTCTCCAGCTCTCCTGGAGCCCCTTCAGGCTGTGAAGGGGCTCTGAGCTCTCCCTGGAGCCTTGTCCTCTCCAGGTGAGCACCCCCAGCTCTCCCAGTCTGGCTCCAGCCCTGGAGCATCTCCATGGCCTCCTCTGGGCCCCTCTGCAAGGTCCATGTCCCTCCCTGCAGGACAGGGCTGTGAGCAGGGGCTGGTGTTCTGTCACACTGGGGGAAGTTCAGCAGGGCCAGGCAGCACTAAGCAGATGCTGCCTCTGCTCCCTCAAACCCTGCTCCAGATGGGCTCACACAGTTCTTACAAACTTTGTCTTTTCTTAATGCCCTGGGTCCTGGGGTTGACTGATGCAGCCTCTCCCACCAAAGCTTCCCTTCCCTAAGCCCTCAGAGCCACACCAGCATCCCTACCTGCACACTGAGGACTGAAGTAGCTCAGAGTAAATAGGAAGGGACACAGATAGAAATGATTAATGCTCGTGTTCCTGCACCAATCTGTGATTCCTTGTCTCAATGCAGGGAGGGCATCGTGGTTCTGACCCGTGGTTTTATCGAACACGAAGCATTTGGCTTCTCTCTGCAGTCTGCTGGGCTGGGCTGACCTGATGGATGCAAAGCACAGAGGGCTGATAAAAAAACCTTCCTGAATTTTAGTCATCCCTTTGTCTCTTCCCAGCTTATTCTGCTGGCTCTGCCACTGCCCTGGCCCCCGGTTACTCTAGCTGTGATAGCCATGAGGGTGCTGTGAAATGATGTGGGGGTGCTGGTGTCAGGACCCTTCTGTGCTGCTGTGCTCATCGCTCGTTCCTGTGCCTGCCCCCCCTCCTGCTCTGGGCACGACCCCTCTGCATCTCACTGCAATTCCCCCATCTGCACAAGCCAGCTGGGGACCAGCAGCTCCCTCCACATCACACCAGCCTTTCCCTGTGCTGCACCCAGCGCCTCTGGCTCCCTGGGATGCCTGTGGACAGCGGGCATTATTTTGCTTCATGCGCTGTTGAACCGCTGACACCTCACATTCTGCACCAGCCAGACCCCCCGCACGAGCAAACCTCGCTTTGCTTTCACTCCCACGCACGATTCTCCCTCTTGCCAATCAAGATCCGGCTCCCCCATCTGCATCCTGCCCGTGCTCCTCTGCATCCGCACCCGTGCTCGCAGCAGCCCCTTTTGCGCCTCTCCCCGCTGCGCACACGGATGCGATGCCGACTGCAGCGCCGGGAGTTCGGTGGGTTGTTAGTGCCCTGACACAAGTATTGACTGCCTCTCCCCTTGTCAGCCGGCAGAGAAGAACGAGGCTCTCGGAGCGTGACATCACCTGAACGACAGCCCCCGCTTGGCTATCGATCGCCCGGGTGACAAATGAACCGGCGGCTCGGCAGGGCCGGGCAGGACCGGCC
>VXBC01004531.1:189976-206478 GCA_013399945.1 Ploceus nigricollis
CGCCCGCAAAAGCGGAGCCGCCGCTCTGGGAGAGGCTGCCTGAAGGGATCCCAGCCCTCTGCCCGTGCCCAGCCTGCAGGAATGTTGTTTCCTGGTTCCAAGAGCTTGGTCAGCCCTTTTTGCTTGTCTTGCCTTTCCCTGCTCTGTGAAGTGTTGTCCAGCCTTGCCCCACTGTGCCTGAGTTCTCTGACATCCATTGGATGGTTCAGGCTTCCCAGCACAGCTCCCAGCAGAGCTCCCAGCTCAGCCAGCATCTCCCGGCTCGTGGTGAAGGAATGTCCCTGTTACACATCCATCACGGTGCATTCCTGGTGCCGCTTCTTTTGGTGCCCCTGTCAGTGTGATGGATGCCAGCCTCCCATCCCCATCCTGCAGGAGCACTGGGGTGGGTTTGGAGCTGGGGCATTCCTTCTGGCTTCAGCTGGGCTGTAAAACTGGATAGCCATGTCTCAATGACTGACCTGTGGGTGCCCTTGGTAATTAACAGGAGAATAACCTCTCCTGCCTCAGGATATTTCTCACATGCCAAGATGGACAAATGACCTTCTGGAAAGGGCTATTACTCTTTTTTTTTTTTTTTTTTTACATTAAAGGTGCCTGATGTGCTCAAATTTGCCCCCTTCAGTGGGCAAAGAGAGGTGGAAAGCATGGACATAGCATTGAGTGTCCCACCCAGGACTCTCCAGCCTCCTCCTGCTCCAGAGAATTGGGCCAGTGCTCTCCCACAGGGACAGCCACAAAGCCACAATACAGGTTCCTTTAAACTCAACTCTGACCTCCACAGAGAGAGACAAGGGATTCATGGCAAATTATGGATTTAACACCTATGATGAATCCCCATTACAGCATGAAATGAGAAAGGAAAATGTAGCTAAATGGAAGATTTCCCCTGGGCAGCAGGAGGCCGCAGTTCCTGAGAGGCTGGGGAAAATAGAATGAAAAAAAAAATGGGAAAAAATAGAGAACTAGGAAAAACCTTGTTCCATTAACTAAATATTGCAAAACCTTTGCAAGCCACTGCTTGCAGGTTAGTGGGGTTTAAAGGCCAGGGCTCAGACTTGTGACACAGCCAAGATTTCCAAATCCTTCCCCTTGGCTGTCATGACAAGGGGAAATGAAATACTGTTGATGATGGTTCCCTGGGGGCTCAGAACAACTGATCCCCTGTCTCTGGGGCCAGGACCTGCCCTTCACCACGTTCTGTGTGTAGCCTGACCCTGCATCAGTCACCTCCCTTTGGGAAATGCCAATGGAGCATTGGAAGGATAAAAAAGTGCACTGAAAAGTGCACTTTTATCTTAGAGCAGGCTCCTGGCTCCCAAACATGAGGTTTAAGGCCAGGTTGGACAGGGCTTGAAGCAACCTGGTCTGGTGGAATGTGTCCCTTCCCGTGGCAGGGGGGTGGAATGTGATGATCTGTAAGGTCCCTTCCAACCCAAATCATTCCAGGATTTGGGATAATGTATCTGGAGCTGAATTCCCACAGGGAGAAGCTGTCAGTAGCTCCCACTGGGTGGCTTTCCTGGAAGTGCAGGAAGGAAGACAGGCTTTAGCAACCAAATAGGGGAGGAAGATCAGGGAAGGGGCTCTCAGAGTGCTGCCTGCTTGGCTTGTCCTATGGGCAGAACGGGAATCCGGTCATTTATGGCCTCAATGGAAACACACACCACGTGGGGTCATTTCTGTGGTGCCAAAGCCTTCATGTGCAATCCTTCAGATCCCTCAGGCTCAAATGCCTCCCTTAAAGAACAGGAAAAAGGAGCAGGGTGAGGCAGGAACAGGAGCCCCTGGGTCATGGATATGGTCCCTGACCTCACTGCAGCTCCGGCTGCGACAGGAGGGCGTCCAGGAGCTCGGTGCAGTCACTCATTCCCGGGGTTGGGCAGCAGCCAAGCAAAAACACTGCAGAGTCACAGTTGTGGAGACAAGTGTCTATAATCTCCACTGAGTCATAAATCATGGAGGAGCTGAACTCTCCTCCCCGAGACCCCGTGGATCCTCTCCCTGTCCTCATGGCAATGAGCACTGGACAGCCTGCGGTGGGTTCGGATCACCTCGGGAACATCCTCGTACCCGAGGTGGCTGTTTCTTATTCAGGTTGTTGCTAGGGAATTCTGCAGAGATTTCTCCTAGTGGGTGAGAAGTGACTTTCAAATCAGTGGCAGCATGAAAAAATTGCGATGGAAAAATAATAGTCTTTCATGAGATCCCATTTAATTGCTAACGAAGACAAAAATCACAGCTCTCACATTTGGTTCCCCAACAAAACCCAGATAGCAGCTGCCCCTGTACATATCTGATTCCAACTGGTAAGGTTTAAAAGATACAGAAGGTATTTAATGATAATGATAATGATTTACATTTATATAGTGCCTTGTATCCACTGGGATCACAAAGTGCTTTATATATGTATGGATAAAAATATACTGGATAACAAGCACTCCATCCATCACCAAATCACAGCCCCTTCCCTGGCGAGGCTGCAAGCTGTTCAGGAAAGAGTTGCTGCATTTCCAGAGCCGCTCTCCCTCCTCGCTCCTATAGCACTTGGGGTGCTCTACAGTAATTTTGTAATAAAACCAGGTGATAAAAACACTTTAAAAACAATGTCATAAAAAAGGAGAACCCTCAGTGTTATAAAACGGCACGCTGAGGAACAGGAGGGGAAACTTGAGAGGGAGAAGGTTATAACGGTTTTAAAATAAAACAAAGTAGATTTGGGTTGGATATTGGGAAGAAATTCTTCCCTGTGAGGGTGGGGAGGCCTTGGCACAGGTTGCCCAGAGAAACTTCTCAATCCCTGGAAGTGCCCAAGGCCAGGTCGGACAGGACTTGGAGCAGCCTGGGATAGTGGAAGGTGTCCCTGTGCAAGGCAGGGGAGTGGAACAAGATGAGCTTTAAGGTCCCTTCCAATCAAAACCATCCCATTATTCCACAATAAATAGGGACAGTTGCCATCACGAAGATCAGCCCTGGAGGAGAAATGTCCTCCAGCTGCTCTGAGTTAGAAGGTAAAGAGCTTCGCCAGCAGGAACAGCCCCAAAGCATGGGTACCATCAGAGCTGGGTAGTCAGGGACCACCCAAAATTACTTTGGAGGTAGTGACACAAAGAAAAATCCTGACACCTGATGCTCAAATAATGCTTCTTCTTCCATGCTCTGCTTTGTCCTATCGTGGAGCAAATCTGTTCCCATGGGTTGGGTGCAACTCAGCCTTCCCCCAGCAAGCTCTGCCCATGCCACCGTGTTTTGGTGCTTGTCCTGGGAGGGATGAAGCCATCCCAGCCCAAAGTCCTCCTGAATCTAAAAGGAGCCACTCAGTTATGCCCCTTTGGTGGCAGCCTCTGGCTCAGCTGGGCCTGGGAGGCAGGGGAGGGGAGGGGAGGATGGAAGGCAGAGAGAAATCGAGGCTTTCAGAGACATTCATTCAAAATTCATAGGCGCAAAATTGCAGTCTGCATGGATTTGTTTCCTTTGGAAAATTACAGGAAGCTACAGGCACCAACAACTGTTATTCAAATAGCCACTTTGGATGATTAGGATGGCAGGAGGCTGTACTTACACATGCAGACCCAATATAATCAGGCGTGAGGCAGAGTGGGAAGGCAAGGCCGGGGAAGGGAAGCTGGAGGAGCTCAGAAGCAAAAACAGCAGCAGGGTGGCTCTGTGGGAAGAGCCATGGGGCCAAACCCAGCCCCACTGCTGGATGCAGCAGGAGCAGCCAATTAGCTTCCAGGTTTGGGGTGATAAGGAGAGCACAGAGCTGGGAGGTGATTCCTGGGGGAAGTTTCTCAGCCCTCATGGGTCAGCAGCTGAGAAAAGGCAGTGCACAGGGACAAGCACCATTCCTGGAGGGAGGGCTTCGCCCCGCCCTGCATATACATCACAGCCCAGGAAGCACCACAGAGTCAGGGAATCCCACAATGGTTTGGGTTGGAAGGCACCTTAAAGGCCACCTCATTCCAACCTTCTGCCAGGGCAGGGACACCTTCCACTACCCAAGGTTGCTCAGGTTCACCCTCCTCACCTCCTGCTCTCCTGCCTTCCAGCAGAAAAATCCATCATCACTCCCCTGCCTGTCATAAATCAAGAAAAGTTTTGCCCACACTGAATTTATTTTAAAAAAAAGAACTTTAAAGACACACAAACACAAAACCCTGAGCAAATACTGCTTTGAGGATTGGCCTGTGGGTCAGCAATGAAACGCAAGCAAAACATCTGAGCCATGAAGGGTGAAAATTGTATAATAAAAGTAAACTCTGCAGTACAAGCAGAGGAAAAACTTCCGGCTTTGTACTGGGGAGCTGCTTCTCTCCCTTTTAAAATGCTTCTCTGCAGTACCAGAGGTGTCGTGCAGTGCAGAGCAGCCAAGAGCATCTCATCCTCCGCCGGCAGCAGCTCCCGCGCAGCGCAGCCCTCCCCGCGGATGGACGGGTTCCAGCCGCCTGCCGCGCTTCGCGGGTGCCTCGAGGTGTGGGGGAATGTTTGCACACAGGCCCTCGAGGCCCATCTGCGCCTCGGCAGCAGCAGAACACGTGGCTTGGCAGGGTTTGGCTGGAAGTGCTGCGGGAGCAGCGGGCACGGGCATCCAGAGCCGTGAATCCCAACCCGCGGGGCCTCAGCCCGCCGGACCCACAGCCCTGCAGCAGGAGGGTCCCAGCTCCTCTCCCTGGCTGCAAGGGCACCAGGGGTCCAAGGGGAAATGGATTTAAACTGAGAGAGATTTGGTTGGATATTGGGAAGAAATTCTTCCTTGTGAGAATTGCCCAGAGCAGCTGTGGCTGCCCCATCCCTAGAAGTGCTCAAGGCCTGGTTGGATGGAGCTTGGAGCAACTTGGTCTGGTGAAAGATGTTCCTGCCCATGGCAGGGGGTGGAACTGGATGGGTTTTAAGGTTCTTCCCAACGCAAACCAGTCTGGGATTCTGAAGATTCTGTCATCTCTGTGATGTCACTAAAGAGAGAGAACCAGATGGAAGATCAAAGCTGTATTTATGGTGAAGGTGGATAGGAGGGATGGTGGCAGTGGGATTTTCTGGAGCTTGAGGCTTAGAGCAACCTGGTCAGGTAGAAGGTGTCCCTGCCCATGGCAGGGGGCTGGAACAAGGTGATCTTTAAGGTCCCTTCCTGCCCAAACCATTCTGGGATTCCATGATTCTATGGGTTTATGTTCCATCAAGCTCTTTTCCTGGCAAGTCAGCACTGTTCTAAAGCCCCTTGCCGATGGACAAAGGTGGATGTGGATGTCTTGGAAAGGAGAGAGTCCTAAAACAACAGAGCAGGAGGTCTGGAAGGAGTTGACTTTCAAGCACAGCTCAAAAGGCAGCTTGGACATCCTGCATGTGCAAGGAGACCTTCACAGAGCCTGTGGACTCTCCTTAAACACAGGTTCCCCCTCCCTGGGACTTTTTGGAGTGACCTTGAGCATGTGTTGGCTGGATTGTGACGAGCTACTTTGCACATCCAGCCTCTTTCTTGTCTTTACAAGTGCTTCTCTCTTATCTGGTAGTATTTTGCAAAACTTCACAAGCATTTAGTGGCAAGACTTTTGCTGAGAGGCTGTTGATAAATCTGGAGTAGGCACCGGGAAGGCTTTAGTGACGTGTTCTCTTCCTTTCGACTGGAAAAAGAAGCTTATCTGCTTTGGAGAATACAGGTTCTTCCTCTTTATCCACACTGAAATCTTATCTAAATTGGTTCAGGTGGCAGAGTTGAGAGAAGGAAATAATTAAGCAAGAGACAGGTGAAATGCTGGCATTATTATTACTTAAATGGCCCAAACCTTTTACCTCGTGTATTTTTTATTATTATTTTACCCTTTTTTTTATTGCTGGTGACACATAACAAGGGAGAAATCGGTTTCTCCAGGTTATCTCACCCATCCACACACTTGCTACTTCACCCCCCTCCTCCCCACCCAAATATAAATCTTGTTTAACTGGTTCTGTTGGCAAGACAGAGAAATAATTAAGGCGAAGGTGGCTACAGTGTTGATGTTATTACTGTAATGCAGCAGCCTGTTTAGTTTCTTTGCCAATGAAATGCAACCAGGGGAAAATCAGTTTTAAAGATTACCTCCCAGAGATGCAAATAAAGGAGCGGAAACCATGTAGTCAGGAAGAAATGGTCTCAAACTAGGAAACATTTCAAAGTCGGTGACAGTCTCTTAGGGGCTTTTAAGACCACAATTTACCTTTTGACTGCATTCTATTTTCTCTGAAATCCTTTATTTCCTTCTTATTTATTGACTGGAGAGACAGCACAGAAACGAGAAAGTGATTCTCCAGCCGCTGGTCTTAAAAATCCATAGAAGGAAATTGTTCTCGGGAGTGCGGATTTTTGTTGTTGTTGGGCACTTCTTTTTTCCTCCCTCCTTGTTTTTAGCCCTCTCTGTGAACCAGGGCTTAATTGAATCACTTTGCCATGGAAGGGCCTTGAACGGGAAGGGATCAAGGTCAGAGGCTCTGTCTGGGAGCGAGAAGCCCTGATTAGAGGTGGAGCCGTGGTGATAACACAGCGGGATGTGGCACATCCACGCCAGACCAGCTCAGGATGGAGGTGGAGGTGGAGATGGAGGTGGAGGTGGTGGTCTGTCCATCCACGCACCAACAGCAGCTGAACCACAGCGAGGTGCTTCAGGGGGATCTCTTTTGTTTCAGGGATAGCAGTGCAGGTTGGGAAATGGGCATCTCTGTGCTTGGATTAGCATCCCAGGCTTGGAATAACATCCTGCTCTTGGGATTGACATCCTGCTCTCCATGGAACATCCTGATCTCAGATTGGTATCCCACTCTAAAATTAACATCCTGCTCTCAGACTGGCATCCTGCTCTTGGATTATCATCCCTGGTCTTGGATTAGTATCCCACTCTAAAATTAACACCCTGCTCTCAGATTAGCATCCTGCTCCTGGTTTAGCATCCCAGATTTAGATTAGCATGCGACTCTCAGATTAGCTTCCCACTCTTGGAGTAGCATCCTGCTCCTGGTTTAGCATCCCAGACTTAGTTTAGCATGCAACGCTCAAATCATCATCCCACTCTCAGATTAGCATTGTGCTCTCAAATTAACGTCCTGCTCCAGGTTTAGCATCCTGCTCTCAGAGCAGCATCCCGCTGGCCACAGTGGCACCGTCAGCCATCCTGCTCTCAGAGCAGCATCCCGCTGGCCACAGTGGCACCGTCAGCCATCCTGCTCTCAGAGCAGCATCCCGCTGGCCACAGTGGCACCGTCAGCCATCCTGCTCTCAGAGCAGCATCCCGCTGGCCACAGTGGCACCGTCAGCCATCCTGCTCTCAGAGCAGCATCCCTCTGGACACAGTGGCACCGTGAGCCCCATGCCTCGCCTGCCGCCTCCTGCTCCTCTCAGGGTGGTTCCCCCCACCATACACACATGTGCTGCCCACAGGTTCCTGTTTGTGGGTGTTCCCTGCTGGAATGATACTGAGATGTGCAGAAAAAACCAATCCCAGAGAATTCCTGCAGTGCTGGCCTAGTTAGCCCGTTCCCAGCTGTGAGCTAACGCTGCTGCCCGGGCGAGCCCCTGGAGACGGCTCTGCTTGGAAGAAATAACTCGATTAAAAAATAGCGCATCAGTTCAGGGTCAGAATTGGTGCAGCCCTGTAATTAGAGCCTGGATTTCAGAGATTAAATCCTTTAAGGCCAGCTTTCAGTAGCTGTGTTTAATTACTGCTCACATCTCCCAGCCCTGTCTTCACAGAAAGGACCATGTCAGGACAGCTCCCGCTCCATCACTGAGGTTTCCTGCTTGTTGATACTTTTCTGCCTAATTCCTGAGGCTGCACCATTTCTTGGCAATCTGGGCAGGTTGGCAGCAAAGTCCTGCCTGTCCATGCTGCAGAGGCCGAGCTGTGCAACTCCTCCAAAGCATATTGGGTGGTCCCAGGGCATCACAAGGATCCACAGTAGGATGGTGTTGGGGTGGGGAGGAAAGGGAGAACCCAGTGCTCTTGGTGGTGCCTCTGGAAGAGCTGAAAAAGGGGGATACAGGTTCAGGAGACATCCCGGAGCAAGGATTTCTATGCAAAGGCTCCTCAGGTCGGGCTGCTCCCTTTTCTGGCACTGTTGGTTTCTGTCTCAGCTCTCCAGACAGCACTTGGAGGTATTTGGCTGGTGCAGAGGCAGCAAGAAGAGTGGGAGAGGAAAATTGCAGTGGTTTGAAAAGTTTCCCTTTTGGAGTGAAGGATTCTGCTACCCGAAGTGACAAACACTTGATTTGGGCAGACCTCCCCAGGGACAAAACCAGTTCATCGGATCCCACCTAGCAGGAAAGCTGCCACACCCTGGGTGTGCCTGTGACCCTTGGCCTCCCTGGACCTCGATGCCTCCCGTGATGTGCTGTGATGTGTCTCGGTGGCCGAGAGCCCCAGCTCTGTCCTGGGGTCGGAGCTGTGTCACAGGAAGGTTTGGGGGGTTTGTGTCCATTAACACAACTGCAAAAATGAAACAGGAGCCATTCCCAGCCGGCTCCCAGCTTTCTGTGTAGCCTCTCCTGTTTTCCCATCTCCCCTAAACCCCTTCTGATTTCTGCTGCTGTTGCAGACTCCGGCAGGAGCAGCATTCCTGGGATGTGGGTCGAGGCAGCAGGACCCCTCACCCTGCGAGCCCCCCGGCACCAGGACACCCTGTGTCCCTCCACATCTCCATTGCTGCGGCGAGAGCACCCTCTCCTGTCTCAGCTCTGCCTGCCTGTCTCCCTGCTCCCTCCCCTGGCAGATGCCAGGGCCGAGGCTCCATCACATCCTGGGGTGAGGCCATGGGGACAGGGACACAGCAGCCCAGTGCCCACACCCTGTCCTAGCACCAGTGTCACCCAGGGACCTCCTGACAGCAGCACAGACAGCTGTTTAGGAGGACCAGGGGAATATTTAGGTAAAAAACAATTTCTAGGAGAGGTCTGTTATAATTACTAATTAGATCGGGTTATAATTATCTCTCTTTGAAATCCCATACCTGCCTCAGAATAGCTCCAGTTCCTCTTAACAATTAACAGAGAAAGTCTTTTACGACACATCGGGTGATTACATCGCAATCGCAGCCTCTGTGGCCAGCACTGCCTTATTAAAGAAGGGCTGATATTTACAGAAGAACATTGTGATCAAATTAGACTAAAATTAACTGGAGTAAATTAAGAATAAGAGGGTTTCTTTCATCTGCTTCCCTTTATTTTCTGCCACAGAATTGCCTCTGGGTTGGTTATAATGCTCTGTGTGTTGATTGTGGTATTTGATTGGGCAAAAAAACACAGAAAGTGGCAGCAACTCATTTCTCTGGTTTGCCTCAGAGTGAAATCTGCATTCACATCTCCTCACTCACCCACCTCCTCCTGCTCCACGAAAGCTCAGGCTTGAAGCCTGCCATAGCTCAAGGAGCTCAACGCTCCCAAGCACAGGGTGGGGTTGTCGTTGTCTGTGCAGGGCCAGGATCTGGACTCAGTGATCCTCGTGGATCTCTTCTGACCCAGGATATTCTATGAAACTACAGGGCCAGAACGAAATGGCATTTCAGCCCTCCCAGCTTCAGTGAGCTGGGGTTGTCTAGTCTGGAGAAAAGGAGACTCAGAGGTGACCTTATCACTCTCTACAACTCCCTGAAAGGTGGCTGTGCTCAGGTGGGGTTGGTCTCTTTCTCCAGGCAGCACTGACAGAACCAGAGGGCACAGTCTCAAGCTGCACTGAGGGAAATACAGGTTGGATATTAGGAAGAAGTTATTTACAGAAAGAGTGATAAAGTTCTGGAATGGCTGCCCAGGGAGGGGGGGGGGGCACCATCCCTGGGGGTGTTTAACAAAGCCTGGATGTGGCACTGGGTGCCAGGGTTTGGTTGAGGTGTTGGGGCTGGGTTGGACTCGATGACCTTGAAGGTCTCTTCCAACCTGGTCATTCTGTGAATTCTGTGAATTCTGTGAATGAGCTCTGCCTGTGAGTCTCTGCCATGCTGAGAGCATCCCAAAGTGCTCATCCCACACTTCCTGCTCAGGGCAAAGCTCTGCTCAGAGCAATAGCAGAAATGGGGTGGATTTCCCCCAGCGATCCTAAACCCAACGCTTGCCCACATTTAACACGCGGCTTAATAGCTCCAAAACCAAGGCTGGTGCTCAGCATTACCAACAATCATCCAACGAGGAATTGGGAGATTTTTTTAGTAGCAATGGGCCAAACAAAATAATCATCAGGTGATTTGAGGGTTTTTCATTTCTTTTTCAGCATGAAGGGAATTACTGGTGAGCAGAGTGTGGTTTCTGGGAGGCTCAGCTCTTTCTGCAGGGCTCCAGAAAATGGATGATCAGACTTTTGGCAGTGGCAGTGTGGGGTGGGTACATGGGCTGTTGCTTTGCTTCTCCCGAGCAGGAGGCTGAATCATCCTAAAGAATAGTGTGGCAGAGGCTGCTGGAGGGAATGAATAGCAGAGTCTCTGACCCAAGCCTTTGGATAAATCATCCTTCCAGTTCAAACCCATGAATCTGACAGGCTTTGAAAATTGTGTCTAAATACAGTTTCACCAACTTCTTCACCTTTACCTGATTGCTTCATCCCTAATCCCCAAATCAAAGCCCCACTGAACATGGGGCCCTTATTGCATCTTTAGCCACTCCTGTTTTTTCTCTTAATCCAGGAGCTCCACCCCAGTTCTGGTTTAGCTTTCCATCAGCAGTTCCTGCAGGCTGAGCCTCCATCCAGGCAGCTCCACTTTGAACTGGAATTCCAAGCTGGCCTCTAGATGGGCAAACCCAGGGCACGAGCAGGGAGTGGTGGCACTTCTGCAGTGCCAAGGATGCTGTTAATACAGACAGTGCCATCGGCGTGGGAGGGAGATGGACACAGGGCACACTTCCCATGGGCTTTGGGAGATACTTTGGGAAGGTGCAGTAGCTGGGATGAAAAGTTTATCAGTGAACAGGCCAAGATGCTCTTTTTCCTCCTTGGTTTCAGTGGAAGACACTCCCGTGAAATCACTGATAAGGTTTTAAGCTTTGTCCTCCTCTTTCCTCCATTTCTTTCCTCCAGAGAGGAAGAAATAAAAGAAATAACTGAGTTAAATTAGGTGAATAAACATTTTTCAGGTTTTTTGTCACTGGAAAACTGAAAAATTCCATCTTGTCTGTCCAGAATGAAATGTTGGATTTTATTGTTCATTCTATGCAGGCATGATGAGTTCTGATGGGGTCTTGCCTGCTCCTCTCAGTGCCTGCAGAGCTGGCAGTCAGCAGGGACCTGCTCATGGGGTGACAGGACTGGAGGGGCTGGTGCTGGCAGTGTCCATTGGGGGCACATGTGATAGGTGCCAGGGTGGAGGGACAGGTACCAAGAGGGAGGTGGGAAGGGCAGAATCCTCCCAGGGTGTTCGTGCTGCTCCATTCCTGCACCCCACTCATTTCCCCTGTGGGGCTGGCTGTATTAGAGAATTTTCCCCCTGCAGCTCATGCCCCGGGGGAATCAGAGAAGGAAAGTGGGTGTTCTCTATTCACATCAGACCTGAATATTCACAAGAGCTGTGAATTATCCAGCTATGCCACCTGGGGAGAGCTGGGACATCTGCCTGGAGCCCCACCCTGTTCCTCCAGCAGCCGTGCTGCAGTGAAGGAGAAAATTAACAGCACTTCTTTTGGGGACACTTCCTTCATCCAAATCACTTTTGAAATCTGGCGAGTGTTGGGTGTTTTATTTGCAGACAGCACTCAGGGTTTGTCAGGAACAGGCAGCCACCTCAAGCCAGGTTTCTAAATCTATTCAACCCATTCGAGGATCCAACAAAGGAGAAACCAACCCTGCTCCAGGCAGGGCAGAGCTGAACCCCTGTGTCAGGTGTTCTCCTGCCCTGCTCCTCATCCTGCCTTTGCATTAGTGCAGCACAGCAAGCAGTGAATTGAATCGGTACAAAATGAGCCCAGGGCAGGAGCAGCAGCATTGTTTTCTCAACTGGAATGAGTCATTTTTTCTGAAGTATTCCTGCTCTCCTGACCTCGAAGTGTTGCTCATCCTGGTCAGGATCTCCAGACGATCTTTGCAGCTCATTGTCAGCTCTAATTGCTCTCTGCTTGGGCCCCAAACATGGACAAGAGCAGAGCAAAGAATGAGGAATTGGTGTGTTAATCCCTGGCTTTGCTAGGGCACCTAATGGCCACTTGGACACTCCTCTTGGACAAATGGGAACAGTCATCACTTTCTCTTTGGGGATGTTGGAGAAAAAAATCACCACAGAAACGACAAACCAATGAGTGCCTCAGGTGGCAAATCCCACTGTCAATCACAGTCCTAAATGAGCTCCTGTGAGCCCCCAACAGGAGCTGGCATGACTTGGCATGGCCAGGATGAGCCACAGTCTGGGAAATCATGGAATGATGCTGGTGGGTGGCACAGGGTGAGGAAGGGACCTGCAGGGACAGCTCTGTGTGTGCAGCAAAGCCACAGGCTCTGAGGATGCTCCTGGTTTTGTGCTGCGAGCTGGCACGGTGCTGGTTCCAGCCCCGGAGTGCAGTGACCAGGGCTGAAGTGGCCACTGGCACTTGCTGGTGTCTCTCCAGCAGTAAAAGTGGCACCTGTGTCCTCAGCACGGTCCCAGTACGTTGGTACTTGGGACTGGGACTGTGAGTCCATCCCGTCTGTGCTCCCAGGGCACCCACCCGAACCTGCAGCATATTCCTGCCCATGGCTCCCGCAGAGCTCCCCAAAAACCAGTGCCAGTCCATCATTTCCCACAGAGATAAGGCTTTCCCTCCCTTCCATGGCTGCAGATGGTGTGAGTGTGCTGGCAGTGCCACAGCCAGGACCGTGGGGTGTGCTGTGGGTGCTCTCCCAGCATGGAATGCAGCGGGAACAGCCCCATGTCGGTGGTTACAGTGACTACAGCTGGACAGCCCAACAAAAGCTCCTCAATGTGTTTTTTTCTCCACAAACAATCTCCAAACAAGCTCTGGCACAAGGGTGGCTGTTTGCAGACTGTATAACCCTTTTTATTTCAGCTGGGTTTGTTTGGCTGTGAGGCCCTGGGATGAGGCACAGAAACAGCTGCACTGCACAAGTGGCACTCCAGAATCAGATGTCAGGTCCCCAAAGCCTTGAGACTGCGTGAAGGAGTGAGGGAGTTTCTAGTGAAAATAAAACTGCTTTGCCTCTGTTATTGGTGGAGCACGCCAGGGTCATGTTCTGAAGCTTTGCAGTGCTGAGGACAAGCAATGTGTTGGTTTTCCTGTGATGAGAAGCTCTGCTCCTCCTCACCTCCGACGGCTTTGGAATCTGGGCTGGAAGAAGAGTGAGAGATGATGTGACAAGCAGGGTACAGCTGCTGTGGATTTGGTGACGCTCAGTTTGCTGGCAGATGTTCACCCCCATCCCTTCTGCTCTGCAGAAGCTGAGCAAGGCTCTCTCTAAACCAGTCCAAGACCCCTGGGAGCTCTCTTGGCAGTGCCAGAGGCCCCATTTCTGGGAAGGGGGTGACTCCTTAGGTGACAGCTGTGCCCTGCATTCCCTGACCCCTCTCTGGGGTGGAAAGCAAAGCTCAGGGTAGAAGGACCCTCTTGTATGAGATCACTTTGCCCAAACTGCAATGCCCAGCCTGGGACCAGCCCAGGGCTCCTGCCAGAGGCAATTCAAGAGCCTGTGCTGAGTCAATCCACCTTTCCCCCTCCTTTCCATCTGTCTTTCCAAGGTCCCCCTCCCCTGGTGTCAACACAAGCTTAATGAAAATGCAGCAGATGTTGCTGTGATTTCAATTTACTCAAGATTTTAACCTAATGCAAATAGTAGTTTGCATCCAGCTGTGACAAGGCAACCTGTGCTGAGGCCTGACATCCCTGCCTGCAGATCTCCTACCTGTCCCACAGCTGGGCCAGCAGTGACTGACTTCCAAAAATCTTCTCCAGGAGGTTGTCTGCCCTGACCCAGAATGTGCAACAGGACTTGCAGCAACTCCTGGTGAGGCAGAGGTGGGATCTGTGGGAGAGCATCGAGCATTGCTGTGGCCTGGGTGGAAATATTTGTGTGTGTTTTGGAGGTTTCTCATGAAATGAAGGAATAATTGAGAAGAAGAGCTGTCAATAGCGAGTGATTCATCTGCCAGATTGAGCTTTGCTCTCCCCCTTAGGATTGCAGAAGCCAACTATGATTTCCTGACCTTATCTCCTCTCCGAGTGGGTAAACAACAAACCAACTCCTCTGTAGCTGCCTGGAGCAGCTGGAACATAGTCACAAGCAGATCTGGTTGGTTTGTTTGTTTGTTTGATGGAAAACAAACACCATCTCCTCTACCTTGCATTTTCACCACCCGAATTCCTGTGTGTGGGCAGAGCTCCACGTCGCTGTGGCACCGCCAGGTCTGTGACCACCATCCTCACCCAGAACGTGCCATGCCGTGGTCACAGCACACCTTGGAGGCTCTCTGTGTATGGAGAGCACCCGCAGCTCACCCCCACCACCTGCCCCCATTCCTGAAAAACTCTGTACCATTCCCAGCCCTCAGGGCCAAAGCTCTTCAGCACAGGAGGAATGGGCCCAGGGAAAGCACAAATTCACATTCTGGTCTTCACCACTTTCCACTTCTCAAAAAAAGATGGGAACAGGAGACAACCATGTGCGTGCAGAGCAAAAGGCAGTAGTTTGTCTCCTTGTGAGACACTTTTCAGATGGTTTTGGGAGTGTGCAGGCCAAAAAAGGAATGGCATCCCAGTCCATACATCCCTTCCCAGAGACTCCTACCTTCCTCCTGCTGGAGTCCTGCAAGCCCATAATGGACTGACATGAGCACGAGGGGAAGGAAAATCTTCTATCACTGGAAAAAACATCCTGCATTTCCCCCTGGAGCAAAGCAGGGGAGGAAGAAGTGTGGTCAGCGTGGAGCCCATCAGAAATCTCAGCCTGATTAGGAACAGTGATCCCCTGACACGGAGCAGCAATTTACAGGCACCATTAGCCCACGCCGGAGAGGCAGATGCCGAGAATGTCCTATTTTCCGCACCTCCGGAATGCCACACGACTCGTGAAGGATAAAAATAATTAGCTGGAGCATCTCAGGGATAACTGACAAGTACCCAGGGGCTGGGAGTTTCCCCAGTGTGCTGTCCTCGTCTCCAGCACTTTGAAAGGGAAGGAGAGAACTTAGCTGAGAGCCGGCTCGGGGCGGCGGATGCTGCCAGATCTGTGGGAGTGGGATGGGCTGAGGGGAACTCAGAGAGTCACTCCAGCCTTCACACAGGGCCCAGCTGCATCTGCAGGGGCTGCATGCTGGGCTGCTGCCCCTAAATCTGCTGCTGCCCCTAAATCTGCTGCTGCCAGAGGAGGCTGTCACACAGGGATGGGCCAGGCTTGGCTGGCCCCTCCTGCTGCAGGCAGGACTTGGATCCCACCGACTCTTCCCTCCTTCATCAGCCTCTGAGCAGCCTCTCTGCTTTTGAACCTCGTGGTATTTTCTAATTATTAGGCTTGTTAAAAGGCACCATCAGGCTGTCATGAATAATGGTGAGGGCTCAGGGACAGGGCTGGGAACTGGCTCCACGGGCTACAGGGATGAGTGGGGAGCTCAGGAAGGACTTTGCATCACTCCCCTGCCTTCCAAGCCCACATGTCCAGACAGGACCTCATCCTTTCCAGCCAGTTTTCCACCAAGCACTACTTGGATCCCCCTTCTCCCAGCTTTTTTGCCTCTTCTTCCTCAGTCTATTCTATTTAACCCACCACCTCCAGGCCTGCGTGCCCTCTCTGGTCAGGCACAGCTTGTCCCACAATGAGAGCTCATAAAGTGATGGAGCCAATAGTCCAGAGCTGGGTGACTGGTTTTCCATTGCTGATAAACTCACTGGGAGCTGTTTGTTGTGGAGTCAAAGCTGGGAAAGCATTCCAGCTGGGACAGGGCAGCAGAGGGCTTTATGTTCCTGAAAACAGCCAAAAATTTCACATGAGCATTTCCAAAATGAAAGGCTAGGCAGAGAAAAACCCAAATCCTGTGTTTTGACATCTTCCAAACATCTCCTTTTGTGCTAACTCAGCACAAAAAAAACAACCTAAATTCCTAACTAAGATTTTCTTTCTATTCCCTTCCCATCCAGCACAGTTTCTGTCCTGCCTTCTCCCTTCAGCTGTGACAGAGCAGGGCTCTGTCCTGCCCCTTGGCCAGCCAGCTTTGGGCTTTCTCACCTCTCTTCCCTTTCTCTTCATTTCGGCAGCTGGGACCCAGCTGATGAAACCCTCGGGAGGCAGGAGGGGGATGGTGGTGGATGCTTTGGGTAATGCCAGTGGCATCTCTCTCTGTGCTCCCCACCAGGGACATCCACCTCCCCAGCACGGAGGCTCCCGGCAGCCCTGGTCAGGGGGCTGGCCCCAAGGGCTGGTGCCAACGGGACAAGCTGAGCATTTTAAGTGGCCTCCCCATGGTGGTGGGAGCAGATCCACCTCTCTGTCTTGGTTTGAACAGCCAGGTGTCCACTAAGGAAGGCAGGAGCCTCCCCTGAAATGGAAAATGTAAACCCACTCCCTCTGAATTATTATAATTTT
>VXBC01004531.1:206564-259401 GCA_013399945.1 Ploceus nigricollis
GAGAGATAAAGAAAACTGCCCCATGAACAGCAGAGAACTGCCCCACCTCTGACAGATGGGAAATAGAACACCCCCAGCTAAATCTTTCAACCTAAGCCACTCTCCTGGTGACAGATGGGAAGGGATAGCTCACATCCCATCCCACAGGAGCAGCATGCACCAGGATGTCTGGCTGCCAGTGGTCCAGGAATGCATCCCAAACCCTGCAGCTCTCAGCTGGGCTGACTCTGCCCCCAGGAAAAATAGCTGTGGCCAGCAATAGCATCGCAGCAGCTCCAGCTATTCGTGCTGTCCGTGGCTGCATTGGGAAGAGATCCAGAACAGCTCAGAGCAGGGGAGCTGGAGCATCCCACAGGCATCACCTTGGGGCTCCAGACCAGGAATACAGTGATGGTGTTTATTTATCATTTATGGGTTTATAATATATAAACTTTGGGATCAATTTGTGAGTCAAACTGAGAAAGAGCTCCTCATGCATTTGGATAGTGGGGATAATGGGAAAAGTCTGGTAGAACCCCTCAAAGTGGGCTTTCCCATGGAATGTAATGCTGATACTCCATTACCAACGCCAGCATCACCTCCCAGCTTGTTCTGTGTCCTTGGAGGCTCCTTTGCTGTGACTGAGCAGGGTCATTTCTGCTTCAGCCTGGTGGAGCCAAGCACACCTGGTGAGCAGGAACCTGCTATGGTGGGATTGGTGAGCAGGATCCTGCTACGGTGGGAGCTGGGGTTGGTGATCAGGAACCAGGGCTGGGATGTCATTAGTGCTGTCCTAATTGCTTTGTGCATGTCTCAGTCTAGGGAGGGGAACAGCCCTAGGGGAGCTGCTGCTTCTCAGCCCATAACATTTCAGAGGTGTTGGATAGAAAACCATAATGAGAACTGCCAGAAAAGAGAAAACCATAAAAAAATCAAGCAAAAAAGTCAGAAGGAAACACAACTATTTCTGCTGCAGAAGCTCCTGGGAGCCATCACTCAGACACCTGATGCTCCCTCCTGTGCTCTTTCCTCGCCTCATTTCCCAGGTCAGGCCAAACCTGCTCGGATTCACCATCACCTTTCAAGAGGAATGAGACCAAAGCATTTCCCCTATTGACATGTTGCTGCCTTTTTTTTGCTATTGATTCCTTAATTAAAAAAGAATAAAATTCCACCAAAGCAGACACTTCTCTGAAACACTCCATCAGTCAAAATTAAAAAAAAAATTTAAAAAAAAGAAGAGGAAACAAAATCAATATCCTATTAAAAAAAAAAAAAAAACCAAAAAAAAAAAACAAAAAAAATTTGGGAGCAGATTTTGGAGCAGCCCCAGACAGTACATCTACTCCCTTCTCTAATGAGTTCTGTTTGCTCTGCCTTCCCATACTCTCCAGTCCCTCTTCTCTTCGCTGGCATCCTTTCCTCTGGACTTTTCCCACAAATCCCACCATTTCTGGCGGGGTTGTCACTATTTCTAGAGGGTGAAGCCCAGGGAACCTGCCTGTTTCCCTGCAGGGTCCTGTGCACAGGCACCATGTCCCTAAGGATGGGTGACACCTCTATCGTTGTGCTCCTCTCAAAGAAAAACCTTTGGCAAATCATGGAGGCAGAGCAAACCCAAAGCCACTATTCTCAGATCCTTGTGTCATGGCTCTAAGCAGGATTCCTGCTTTTCCAGCCCCATTTTCCTGCTACTATGCAATTTGCAGGCTCTCTGGGAATGCTGTATTAATGGCTCTGGCTCCATAGGGATGCCTTCACAGAGGGACTTGACTGTGAACAGCCACCCCAGGGAATTCCCTCCGAGCAGAGGTTTAAAGATTTGGGTAATTTATCTTAAAATGGGGCTGTGCTAATGGTCTGTGCAGGATGAATTATCCTGGGAAAGGCTGTGAGACTGGAGGGCAGACAAGGGCACTAAAGTGTCTGTGAGGCTGAACCTTTTCCATGTGGAGCTGTACTGCTCCTGATAAGGGATTCAGACCAAACCCAGACATGTGTCAGTGCTGGCACATTGGGATTGATCGTGCTCCCTCCTGCACAGGCTGGGTTTGGTTTCCTTCTAAATGTGTGGCCCAGCCAGGTGGGAGATAAGGAATTGCACTGCATTGATCAAACTCACTGATGGATGCTGGATCCATCCCTGGGGGTTTGCTCAGCCCTCACTGCAGAGCAGCTGAAGGTCTGCAGAGCCCGTGACCTCTGCAGCTCAGGGACACGGCCCTGGTGTCCAGCAAGCTCCCGTGGGACCCCCACAGCACCAGCAGTGGCTCTGTTTGATCTTTAAATGCTCTGCACGGTGTTAAAGCAGAGCTGGGGGATGCTCCTCGTTTGCCAGAGCTGGATACCCAGTTCCAGCTACACTTGTCCCTGGGGAAAAGGGAATGGCATCCCTGGCATTCCTGTGTCCTGAATGAGGGACAGGGTTTAGGACCCTGTGAGAGGCCTGAGGTGGCTCAGGCCAGGTGTGTTCAACAGGGAGTGTTTTTATCTGCCTGGAGCTGCCACAGGGGGGGTGAGTCCAGCTGTTGTGGTGCTGGGGAGAGGGGAGGGAAGCAAGCCACTGACAGACCTGGGACATGGGATTAGGCTCTTTCTAATTTATTTATTTCATTTATTATTTCTGGTGGTGTGTTACACCTGGGAGGGTTTGGCTGGTACCCAGATCAAAGCTCCCAGCTCCCAGCCCAGCCCTTCCCGCCTCATCCATCTCGGTGCCACCACAAGGCAAGAGCAAAGCACTGAATTTCTATGTCCCTGTTGGGCTCCCTGGTGTGAGCTGCCCTCGATTCCTCTGCAGCAGCACAGCCAGGGACATGAGTGGGAATGTCTCCTGGTGGAGGCTGGAAAGAGCATCACTCAACACAATGCACAGCCTGTTCCTGCCAAGGAAGGGGGGATGCAAGAACTTCCAATTGGTGACCTGCAAATGAGAGTATTCACAGAATCCAACAATGGTTTGAGTTGGAAGGAACCTTAGAGGTTGTTTCATTCCATCCCCTTCTGCCATGAGCAGAGACACCTTCTACTACCCCATGTCCAGCCTGGCCTTGGACACTTCCAGGGATCCAGGGGCAGCCACAGCTTCCCTGGGCACCCTGTGCCAGGGCCTGCCCACCATGGCCTGGAAAGGGTGCTGGAAAGGGACAGATCTGTCATGGCTGTCCTTTGTTTCCAACAGCCACAGCACAGACATGAGCTGTAGGCAGCACCCCACATCCTCCTCTGGTCTCACATTAGCCCGTCTCCATCACAGTCAGCCATTCTCTAAGGTCTTGGGAACACCTCCATCCCTCCAAACTCAGTCTGTGCTGATGTCAGGTGCTCAGCACTTGGGAACAAGGATCCCTGCCCAAGGAAGGGTGGTTGGGTCAGGAAATCTTCTCATCATTCCTGCAGAGTGAGGTAGGAGCTTTCCCAGCCCTGGTGGGTCCATCCCAAAATGTCCATGGAGAGCAGCACAAGGCAACAGCCTAAAATCCTGGGGAACCTCCACCCTTCCTAGTGACCCAAATTGAACAGGTGTGAAAAATCTTCATCCTTTCCCCCAGTTTGACCCCCCTGCTGTGCAAACAGCCAGGGACAGAGAAACCACAGGGACAGATCCTTCCCTGGGAGGGTGGGCAGGCCCTGGCCCAGGGTGCCCAGAGCAGCTGTGGCTGCCCCGGGATCCCTGGGGGTGTCCAAGGCCAGGCTGGATGGAGCTTGAAGCACCCTGGGACAGTGGAAGGTGTCTCTGCCCATGGCAGGGTGGGAATGAGATGGTTTTTAAGGTCCGTTGCAACCCAAACCAATTCTGAGATTCTACAAATGAAAAGTCATCCTTCTTCCTTGAAATGGCAGTCACACTTCAAATCCTAGGCACAGGGCCAGGGAGATTTTTCCCAGCCTGGCCTAAAGTCTTGTCTCTTCTCACCCTTTCCTGTTCCCAGTTTCTTCGGTGACACATCCCAGCAGCCCTGGGTTTCTCCAGGGTTTTCTGCAGCCCTGGGCTGCAGCTGGGTAAAGCAGCAGTAGCCATGGCTTTGGGGCAGGGAATGGTTTAGGGGGAGCACATGACAAAGCTGTGCCCTTTAAGGGAAAGAGGAGAGAAGAGGAAAAATCAGCCTTTCACCTTAAAAACAAAGAAATAAAATCAGTCCTTCCAGACCCAAAGGCAGAATCTCTCCACTCTTCAAGGTGCAGTCTGGGAATGACAAAGCACCCCTGGGATGTTTTCATCCCATGCTGGAGTGCCTGGCATGGTGAGAGCAGGCCCTCCCTGACATCCACGTCTGGAACAGCTGGATCAGACCAGGAACCTGCACATCCCAGCTGGGCCAGGCAGGGAAATGCCACGGGAGAGGGGAGGGCAAAGCCTCTGGCACTGAGCAAGTGCATCAGCACCGGGGCCACAAGGGTGAAAATGAGCTCCTGGGCTGGAAACTCACATCTCCTCCTGCCTTCTTGTCCCTGAGCACCAGACAGGAGCCTGGGACTGAGGCTAGAGATGCAGCAAGGCTCAAAATATAAACATCCCCTCACTCTGCTCAGCCTGCAGGGCGTTGGGAAGGGCTGTGCCCATCCCTGGGATCACCCACCCAGCCCTGGACGTAGGCTGAGACGGGGAGCTCTCCTGCTGCTGCTCAGGGAGAGGTGGTGCCTGCCTTGCTCACGTGCCCTTCCAGCTCCTTACACAGGGGTTGGTGTGCCAGGCTCCCTGCCAGGCCCATCCCAAGGGAAATGCAGGATTCAGCTGTGTTCAGGCTCCCAGCCCTGTAAGGTGCTGTTAGGATAGTAAATACCACGGCTAATTAACAGAAGAGGTGTTGGCTAATGAGCTCAAGGCATGTGCAGCCTCAAAACAGATCCAGATAATCAAGCCTCAAACATTAATGACCAGGTCCCAGTGTCCCATGTCATCCTGCTGTGCTCTGCATCACTGAATTTCCATGGCACCTCCTGGGAGGAGACAGGCAGGAGTTCTCCCCCTGTCCTGCAAGAGAGGGGATCTAAGAGCAGCTCTCACTAGAAGGGGACCAGCTCAGGGGTTTGCTCCTGTTTTCCTATTTTTTCCTATTTTTTATGAACAGTAATAATCCCCCTCTTTTTTTTTCTCTCTCTCTCTTTTTTTTTTTAACAATTTGAAACTATCTGACATATGGGAAAAATAACGAATTCGGTTTTTCGCCTGCGCTCTCTGATCTGTCAGTCTGCACCCGGGAGCTGCGTGCAGGGGGAGGAGGAGGCAGGGGTGCTGGCCTACATTGGGGAGATAATGATGTTCCTGCTGATCCCCCTCCCAGGAGAAGGTTCAGGCATGTCCTGCAGCTGAGGCGAGCCAGGGTATAGCACAGCCTTTTCCTTCAGCTTTGTATTTCTCTTTGTGGGAGGATGTTTTTTAGCTACAGTAAAGCAAGATGAGCTTGGAGCATCTCTGCAATCTCCTGGGCTCTTCCCTGATTCCCAGGGGCTCCGGGACTGGATCCACCAGGTCCCTGCTGCCTCCAAAGAAGACTGACCCAGGGCTGTGCTCTTTAGTTTCAGCATCTCTAGCCATCACCCAGGGTGGGATCAGTGAGGATGCTGCAGGCTCTGTGGAGTCCCAGATTCATTTGGAGGGTTCCAGAACCATTTAGGCTGGAAAAGACCTCCCAGACCATCAAGTCCAACCTGTGACCAATCCAAGCCCAGAGCACTGAGTGCCACATCCAGTTGATCCTTGAACACCTCCCGAGGTGGGGACTCCAACACGATCCTGGGCAGCCCCTGCCAAAGCCTGGCCCCCCTTTCCATGGAGAAGTTCCTCCTGATGTCCAACCTGAACCTCCCCTCATGCAGTCTGAGGCTGGGATGGTTTAGCCTGGAGAAAAGGNGAAGATCCCATGTGGGGCACCCAAACCACAGCCCCCTGCCATCCCTCCAGTGCAGGTGGGGGTTTTGCACAGGACTGACACAGGTTTTGGTGCAGGGCAGCTGGGCAGAGCAGGAGGCCTGCACAGGAGCAGGGATGAAGGGATATTCCAGCTGGGAAAGCCTGGGATTCAGAACACCTGGTCTATCTGTGCCTCAGTTTCCCCTGTGCCCAGAGAAGCTGTGGCTGCCCCTGGATCCCTGGAAGTGTTCAAGGCCAGGCTGGATGGGGCTTAGAGCAACCTGGGATAGGGGAAGGTGTCCCTGCCCATGGCAGGAGGTGGAACAAGATGAGCTTTAAGGTCCTTTCCAGCCTAAACTGTTCCACAATTCCATGATTTTATACTCAGCTGCCTGTGCTGACATCCCCAGCACAGGATCCTGTGTGTGATAGGGGCTCTTATCAGTAAATTTGATTACATCAGTGGTAACAAGGCCAGGTGGGCAGGTAATTTTTCCTCCATTCCTCTCCCATCCCTGCTGACACATCTGGAAAGCTTTACCCTGACTTTCCACCATCCTGACAGGCAGAATTGGAACCATTAATCATGGTTGTCCAGGATCACAGACCCACCTCTCTCAGCTGTGGGCAACACTCTTCAGTTTACAGGCAGGGCAGACACAGCAAAGCAAAACAGCTCCCTCCAAATCCCCCTGCCCTGAGTTAGGGCTTGGCAGTAGCTGTGGACATGATCCATCCAAAAACACTGCTTTGGTGGGGAGAATTGAATGAGGACCTGGTAAATACAATATATTCTTTGGCGTTGTGTTGCCCTTTCAGCTGGGAGAAACAATTTTAAGTTTTTTACTCTTTGCAGAGCGAACATTCCAAGTAAACAATCCATACCTGGCCAGCTACCTGCCTGCACAGCATCTGGATCTTTGTTAAAGTGTGGAAGGGGGCTGCCAAAACTTCTTTCTCCTTGCACAGAAGGCTTTTCAGTAGAATACAAATGCTCACTTATCCCATGTCAGATCTGTTTGTGTGCTCTCCAAAATGGATCCTGCCCAGAGCCAGCTCTCACAAAGGATTTCAGAACTTTGACATTTGGTTTAATTCCAATCCATTGTGAAAACTGAATATTTAAAACACTCTCTAGCCAAGAATCTGGGAGCAAACCCCTCCTCAGCATGAAAAAGGAGAGTATTCCAGTGATATTCCTCAAAATGACCTGGAGAGGGCTTAGATGGAGGAAAACCAGCCCCTCCAGGGCAGTGAGTGGGAGAGCAGAGCTGTGCTTTGCTGCAGTGAGATGAAACCATCTCTAGGAATCATTTCTGAATTTTAGGGATTTGCATTCTCCAGCAAGACACTGTTCCACTGGAGAAATCCATCCTGCTGACCCTAGAAATGTGAAACATGTGAGACTTTCAGTGGCTGGATGAAAAAAGACAAATCATTAGGAGAAAATAGGGGGGGAAAAGAGGGGAATTTTAGGAAATATTAGTGGTTTGTTCCTCATGAGCTCCTTAATGTGAGGAGGGTCCATGAATGAGGCTCAGCTGGGGAAGCAGGGACACAGGTGTGTGCTTGGGATGGAGAGGAGGCAGCATTCCTGGCAGCCCCCGGCCCCTCCCGCTCACACACACACACTGAAGTGCCACAAGACAAATAGGACCAAGAGAGAGATGCACTATTTAAACTTTCATCACTATTTTTCTCCCTGGCTCCCCTTGTTTCTTTGATTTATTTTTTAGTGTGTTTTCCCCAGGCTGTGCTGTTTGCCTGCATCTCTTTCCTCTCCCTCTCCCGGCAGCAGCCGGTGCAGTTTCAGAGCACCAGGAGCTGCCCAGCATTTTTCAGGCTGTCCAGGCTCAGCTCTCGTGGGTAGGAGGGAGGAATGAGGCAGCAGAGCCTGGGAAAGATGTGGCCAGGACACAGCAAGGACAACAGGGAAGCTGTAGACAGAACATCCTTCTTTTCCCATCCATCCCTGCCCAAGCAAGGACTGGGGACAGCTCTGTATTGCACAGAGCAAGAATCCCATCCCACTGCCACCCACCCCAGGGTGGGCGACCCTGCCAGGGCTTGGCATGGGATAGATCAGGAAGGCATCCCACAAAGCACCAGCCTTCCATGCCATGCCAATCTCAGCAGGCCAGAGGCTGGCAGCACACAGAGGGGGCTGGATGCTTGAAGCAATGCCAGAGCTCATCCCAGAGCCAGTGTGGCCGCTGTGAATTGACCATGGACAGCACAGGCTGGGTTGTTTTCAGCCTGCCTTGTGTAGGGAAGGTGCAGACAGCTCCAGGGATTGTTTTATAGAATCACAGAANTTCAGCTCTGTGGATGGGGTCTCACAAGGGCAGAGCAGAAGGGCAGAATCCCCTCCCTCATCCTGCTGCCCACACTGCTGGGGATGAGCCCAGCATGTGAAGAAAAGGATAAGAGTGGAGCCTCCTCCTGCTGAGCAGCTGCAGACAGGAATGCTCTCCAGGTTTCAGATGTAGGATGCCAAGGAAAATCTGCTCAGTCATCATCGAAGGGGGAATATTCCACACTGGAGTCAGAAAGGACTCTGAGCCCTATGCTGACCCCATTTAAACTCTGACCACTCGCTCTGTGTTGTTTTTCCTTACCTTCCAAATTTTAATTTTTGATTGAAATCCTAATTGCATCAGGAAGGGGAGAGGTAGAACATATGCTCATCAAGACAGTGGAGAGGAGGATGCAGTTGGCATCCAGGGCTAGGTTTCCTCCAGATCTTAGGTCACCAAGCCCCACAGTCCTGCCCCAAGTCCCCACTTGGTGCTGCCCTGAGAAGCCCAGCCCATGACAATGCTCAGACAGCAAAATCCCTGCCTTTCAAGTGTTGGACAAAACCTAAGAATCTGTTTATATCCTTTCTAACTCTGAAGAACTGCTGGAAATCTGAATCCTAAGTGTGTAAAGGCCTGATAAATGGAAAGCTAAACACTCCTGGAGCTGTAAGCTGCTCTGCAGTGGTTTAGGCCCTCACAATTTGCAGCCTTCAGGGTTGATAATACAGCGAGACCCTGAGCAGTCTGCTGGAAAACTCTGCCAGAAACACAATCCCTGTAAGGGGATTCTCTTATCCCGTGTAGCAAGCTTCATCCTAAAAGCGGTTTTGTGTTCTAGCCCCTTTTCCTCCCCGTGGAAAGCTTTCCTAGACACTTGATGAAACAGAGAACTTTCTTCCTCCCCCAGCATCCAGATTTTCCTGCTTTTTCCTTTGTCCTCTCCCAACCTACTTCTGGTTCTTTCACTGTAACTCATCCCAGTGAAGCCTCCCAGCCTTCATTTTGCCAATTAAACAACCCAACCTCTGCTGATTTCGCCTGGTAGGGGAGCTGCTCTTTTCCTTTGATCAGCTCCAGGGAGTTCTGCATCCATCAGTGTGGCCAAAACACCCCAGAATCTCTAAAGCATCGTGCAGAGCAACACCACTAAAGCTCCAAAATGCCCCCAAGGCTGGTGGGGAAAGCAGATACTGTCTGGGAAGAGGAGGCAGCTCCCTGCAGTTCTCAAGCAGAGAAGAGGATGCTCTGATCCCAAATGATGCACAGAAATGATACCACAGCCAATTAACTCTTCATTCTGCTGAATGTCATTAGCAAGAGCTTACTGCCAAAGTCACACCCCCAAAGTCTTGATACATTGACCACCTTTTGGACCAGGACAGGATAATAGATGCACAGAATATTTGGGTTGGAAGGCTGTCTAGTCCAACCCTCCTGCCACGGGCAGAGACACCTTCCACCAGATCAGAGGATCACGATCTTCCAGGGAAGGATCTTCCAGAGGCTGCAGGTTGAATCCTTTCACAAGTGCCTTGCCAGCCAGCAAACCTGCACTCCAAATGCCCCAGCGTGGAGCAGAGATGGGATTTGCAAAGGCAAACTCTGTTTGCAGGGTTTGTATTCCCACACCTCCCCAAGGGCAAGCGGCTCGTGCGGGTCAGGGCAGGGCCGGACCCGGTCAGGCCCAGCAGCTGCTCTGCGATGCCTCATAAGCCTGGCTTGTCTACAAGAGCTGAACATGCTTCCCTGACAAGCTGCAACGCCGTGTCAGAATGCACAAACACTTGGCACAGCAGAGCAAAGCTCCCACATCCACCCTTGCTGCACGAGGGGCTGGGCTGAGCCAGCTGAACCTCTCTGGGGATTCCCTTCCTGCAGAGACAAAATGCAGCAGCAGAGGTACCTGTGCTCAGCTGGGCTTTTTCATCCCCACAGGGCCTCGTGTTCTCACTGAGTGCTCACTGGGAGGCAGCTGTCCCCACTGGGGAGGCTGGGGATGCTCTTGATTCATCACAGAATCACAGAATAGGTTTGGAAGGGACCCTAAAGCTCATCCAGTGCCACCCCTGCCATGGCAGGGACACCTTCCACTGTCCCAGGTTGCTCCCTGCCTCATCCAGCCTCACCTGGGACACTTCCAGGGATCCAGGGCAGCCACAGCTGCTCTGGGCACCCTGTGCCAGGGCCTGCCCACCCTCCCAGGGAACAATTCCTAATTCCCAATATCCCATCCATCCCTGCCCTCTGGCAGTGGGAGCCATTCCCTGTGTCCTGTCCCTCCATCCCTTGTCCCCAGTCCCTCTCCAGCTCTCCTGGAGCCCTTTAGGACCTGGAAGGGGCTCTCAGGTCTCCCCAGAGCCTTTTCCTCTCCAGGCTGAACATGCCCAAATGATTTGCACTTGTTCTCTCAGCTTTGGGGCCAGGAAGAACTTTCCAGTGGTTCACAGCCCATTGCGATCACCAGGAGCATCCTCTGGTCACTGTTGTTTAACTCCCACATGAGCTGGGCCCAGAGCCCCGAGTGCCACAGACCCCTGGGGAAGGGGAGCCATGAAGATGAGCAATGCATCAGCAAGGCCTCATCCAAGGGATGTCATTCCAAAGGGGACTCTTGTGCTGAGTCTGACACCAGCTGAACACTCCTTGGAGATACTTGGCTCAGGGCAGCCCTCAGGGGCTGCTGTGTCTGCCTCTCCTTGCCCACCAGCAGGTGTTGGGGTTGAATCACTTAACACTGAAGAAGAGGTTGGCCCCAAGAAGAGGAGGCTGGTTACACAAACCCAGCAGCAGCAAGGTACCAGGCACAACAACACAGGAAAACAGCCTTAATTAGGGAAATGTACTGCTGGCTGCAGGGCTTTTTGCTTCCTGCACTTCCAGGACCTGGCTGCTGGAGGATCCTGTTATCTCAGCAGCTATTGCTAATGACTGAGGCTCTGTTTGCTTGCCACATCCTTGTCCAGCTGCTGTGGATTTAAAGACATCCACGTCATTCCTAAAGGCAGCATTAGCCTGGGGTCTCAGCCCAACGCTGAAGAATTCTGTGGGGGTCACTAATTAACCAAGTTGTGCAGCGTGGGACAGCGTGCAGGAAAGCCTCTAACAAGTAATTTAAAAAGCTGATGAATGCACCAAGAGCACCATCATTTAATTGTGTTTCTTTATGATGATGTGCTGTAAGTGCACTTTTCCAAAGGGCAGGGAGCAGAGACCCCAAGCTGTCCCCTCTCATCCAGGCAGCCCAGAGCTATGGAGAATAGATTGAAGCCTGTCCAAGACTGGTTTAAAAATATTCAGCAATTCCTGTATCTTGAGAGAAAATGAGGGGTTTGGCAGGGAGAGATTTGTCAGCATTTCTTTGGAAAGTTTTGTCTGCAGTGAAGAGAGGGACAAGTGTCCAGCTGAGGTCTTGAGGGCAATGTGAGGAACAGGAGACCTTCAGCTGGGGTGATTCACCTCCACCCCAGAAGGTCTCACTCTCATGACCATTTGGGGATAATTTATGGGGACTCCAACCTCATAAAAAGCTGCATGTCACAGACTCATGGAATCAGGGTTGGAAAAGCTGGAAAAGCCCTGTAAGCCCCTTAACCATCCCCCCAGCCCTGCCATCATGTTCACCACTAACCACATCCCCAAGTGGGATGGGGACTCCAGCACTGCCTTGGGCAGCCTGTTCCCACCTGACCACCCTTTCAGTGAAGGATTTTTCTCTAATATCCCAACTACACCTCCCTGGTGCACCTTGAGGCCCTTTCCATCCAGCTTTCTGCTCCTGTGGGCTTGAGCTGTCCTGGATCCCTTCTCCATCATTTCAATCTTCTTGGGCATGTGTGGGTTAACTTCATTTGCTCTGCTGTCAGGAATAACCCCCCCTGCAACCCCAAACAACTCTTCCTATTTATATCCCTGGTTTAATCAGGAAGGCTAGCGCTTCCATAGCTACGTGATTAAAAATTAGGAGACCAGATTCTGTAGTGGTGCCTCATAATAACAACCAATCCTGGGAGCACAGTGGATGAATAATGGATCATGGCTTCTTGCTTTCCCTCCTTTCTTCTTCTCCTCTTTTCATCTTTTCATTCTTCTCCTCCTCCTCCTCCTCCTCTGCCTCCTCTCTCAGGCTGGAGTTGGGGTGGGGAAGGAATACATCCATCCTTCATATTGCAGAATTTAGAGAGACATCACTGATTCCTCTTCATCAAACCCTCCACCCCAAGCAAATTCCCTGTTAGGGAGCCTGGAGACATCAATAATTCACTGCTACCTGGAGGACTGGGTGATGAAAACCATTTACTTGGGAAGAGATAGCCAGAACCCATCCTCTCCTCACTGCCATAAGCAGCTCCTCAAGGCTGGTTGCTGATCCCATAGGAAGAAACAGGAGCAAAACTGTAAAAAATGAGGATTTCTGGCACAGGCCAGACAAGTGATTTCCATGTTTGTTTGCATTATGTTCTCCCTGTCCCATAATATCCCCTAGTGGACACACTAGATTGCTTTGCAGGGGAGATGTTGCTGCAGGAATACCAGGAAAAAAAGTCAGAAATGTCAAACATCCCACCATAAAATTTCCTTCATTAAATTCCAAGATGGTCTTCAGAGAAAGATTTGTGGTTGGCTTTTTCCCCACTCTACAAGACGAATTTTCAATATTTTTTACAAGCAGAGGTCAAATTCAATTAATGGACTCAGTGAGGGGGAAAAAAGCTATTGAAAAATGCCAGATTTGGTTTTAAACAGCATAAACTCATCCAATGAAATAAAATAAATAAATCTTAAAAATTAAAATTCATACTTCCTTTATAGTTAAACAACATCAGAATGGAGCAGGATTGTTCTCATTTTCACATCTCAGTGACAGGCATTCCAACTAACCCAAACCACAGATTTTCACTTTCTTGTTCCACTCTTTTAGCCTGAGAAACAAAAAAAAGAAAAAAAAAAAGAAAAAAAAGGAAAAAAAAAAAGTACATTTTGGATCTGTGTAGAAAAGCTTTTTTCCCCGGTCCTTGGGTTCCACCCACTGAGCTGAAAAATCCCATTACTCCCAGCTCGGCAGCCGCGTGTGCCCAGCACAGCTGCAAATCCTGGCCCGGGGCAGGCAGCCACCCCTGCATTGTCAGGGACCATAATCCCTTCCCCGTTCCCACTCCAGCCCGGCGCTGGAGATTTCAAATCCTCCTCAGCCAACCACAACGCAGGGGCAGCTCAGGAGCAAAGCCAGGCTTGGGGATTTCAGAGGGGGCTTAGGCCAGCTTTGGTTCTGAGGGAGAACAGCACTGACTTGGAACAAAACCAGCTCCAATCTCGGAGAAAACTGTCGGATTTCACCCAACTGCATCCCCTCTGAAGGGTGACGAGGGTCGGATGGTTCTTGTGAAAAATGCAGATTAAAAGATTGGCTTTTCGCAAATACTAAAATGAATACTATATATATTATGTATATTGATTAGTAGTGCTGTACTAATCTCTTTTAAGTAGTGTAGTAAATATAGTTTATAATCTATAGCATAATGTTAAAATAAGAACTATATATGCGAGAGATTGTTTTAAGAAAAGAACTAAATGCTCCTTCGAGATAACAGGCATGGGAGGCCTAGCTCTTCCTGGAGAAGATGAATTTATGACTTTCTTATCAACAGAAACAAACTTCTTCAAGCCTGGCTTAGACTTGAAGTCGCCTGGGGGATTAAGGGAGACATCTGACAAGCACCAGATGAATTTCTTGTTTTAAATAAAATATATGCAGAATCATGAAGTGTTTTGTATATGCAACAAGTTACCGCTCTTAAAGGGTAACTTCTCTTTTAACAGAGTCCTTTTCCTAGCTCATTTTGCCCAGAAAGAGGTACCCAGCCCAGGCTGTAACCCTTTGCTATTATTGTCTTGTTGATTATCCTAACTCTAATTATCTAACCTTTATTACTATACTTGTATTACTATTTTTATAACCATTTTATTTTTATTAAACTTTTATAAATTTTTAAAACAAGTGATTGGCGTTTATTACAGTTCTGCTACCCACTTCTGAGCAGGGTGTGAAGGGGCAGTTTCCCATTTCTTGAGAATGCCTTTCACGTGTCCTTCACATTCCTGCTGGCCTCCCAGGCGCACACGGGCCCCAGGAGCCCATCCATGGGTGGATGGGCAGCACATCTGTCCGTGCCAAGGACAGCATTTGGCTTCCCAAGGGTCATGGTTGGGAAGAGCTCAGTGCCTTTGGGCAGTGCTTTGGGCTGGAAGGGCTCTCAGTGAGGGGGTTGCCAGCAGCTTTCAGCAACAAGGAAAAATTCCCTGCCTTTTCCCTGGAATTATGTGAGGCATCCATGGGACTGGGGATGCTGTTAAAGAGCCAGGGAGAGGGAGGGCTGAACTCGGGTCTCTCAGAGCAGAAATGAAAGTGCATTTGTCTTAGTCTTACTTAGTCTTTTTATCTCTTGATGAAACACCCACCAATGGCCAAACTTTTCATGGTTCACCTCTGGAACAGGCTGGAGTCCTCATCCCTGGGGGGATTTAAAAGCCATGGAGCACTTGGGGACGTGGTTTAGTGGTGGGTTTGGCACTGATGGGGAAATGGTTGGACTTGATCTTAAAGGTCTTTTCCAACCTAGATAATGCTCTGACTCCATGAGGAGCTGCACAAAGCTGCATCTCCAGCACAGATCCTGGATGGAGCAGACCCATCAGAGTAGCAGAGATAAAAGCTCCTCCCTGCAGGATTAAAGAACAGCTTCTCTCTCCAGCTGGGTTTCCCATCTCTTACCATTCTGGGGTGCCAGGGTCAAGAGCTGGTCCCAAAAGAGAAAACCAGGTGCCCCTCCTGTGCTTCCCTGTGTCCACCTGTCCGTGTCTCTGCCTTCATTTCCAGCAGAGATGCCCAGGGCTGTGAGATACCAGCAGAGCCTGGAGCTGCAGCCTCCCACGGGCTCTCAGGTGCCTTCAAAGGAAGACTGAGGTGTTAAATGTCTCTGTTCCTCCCTGTCTAGACCTGCATTCCCAGAGGGAGGTGCTGAGAAGCCTCCCTGTGGCAGGAGGTGACCACAACCTGCTTGTGGGAGTGACAGGGACATCACAGAGAGCAGGGAGTGCCCCCATTCCTCCATGGTCCCTCTGGGACAGAGGGCTGCCAAGGGAGCCCTCCTCAAAGGCAGGCACCTGGAGGTCACACTCCTGATGCCCAGGGGCTGTTCCACCCTGAGTCCTGCAGGTCCAAATCCAACTTCCCCTGCCCTTCTACCCCAAAACAGCCTCACCTCCCTCCCACTTCACAGTCAGAACAGGGGTCACACCCAATCCTCTCCAATCCCTGTGTCCAGTAGCAGCCAGTTAGAGACCCCCAGGGAGGAAGAGAGGAGCAGGGATATTTATTTCAAGCAGGGATATTGCTTTCAGTACTCACCACCCTCCCAGACTCTGCAGCTCAGGGACATCCAGGGCTTTGAGGATTTAGTAGCCCTCGGTGGATTTATCTGCTACAGACCTGATGCCTCATATTCCTGAAAAGCTTGCAGCCACCTGGCCCAAGTCCCCTCAGAAGCTGCTGCTGCTGGAGTTCAAATCTGAGGCACAAGAGCAGAAAAGGCAGGTGGCTCTAAGCTGGGGACAGGGGACATGGCACTGCAGAGTCCAAGAGGTCACAGGCCAGCCCTGGCAGCTCAGCCCCCACAGGTAACTCCAGGAAGGTGGGGTTCATGCTTCTAATGCCATTGTCTCCTCTGTGCTGTTTCACTGCAGTTCCTCCAGATGACCCTGTCATTTTGGGGGGGCCCATCATCAGCCTGAGAGCAGGAGACCCCCTGAACCTGACCTGCCATGCAGACAACGCCAAGCCAGCAGCCTCCATCATCTGGATGAGGAGGGGAGAAGTCATCAATGGAGCCACCTATTCCAAGGTGAGGCAGGATGGGGCTGGGACAAGGCCTGTGCTCCTGAAAGGGGTACCAGGCCTGACACTTCACACAACCCCAAAACATTTGGGGCAGCATCCTCAGCTCTGCAGAGCTCAGACTCTCACCCTGCATCCCTTCCCAGTGGGGAGGCTGGGAGGGAAACAGTCAGCAGGATGAAGTGAGAAGCCACAATCTGTCACCAAAATGGGCTCTGCTCTGAATTTTGGCTTTTTGTACCTTCTCACAGCTTGTAATCACCTGGTGTGGCCACTTGTCCCCCTTTAATCCCACCTGGGTGTGGTGTTAATGTTGTGTACAGCAGCACTGACCCAGCCCTGGTTCTGGTTCTGCAGCAGAACCTCTGGATCAAAGGGGTGCTTGCAGTGACATGTGTCACCTCCTCCAACTGCAATTTTCCATGAAAAATTGTCAGGGTTCTTGGCATTTTTTAATTTAGACAGAAAGTCTTTGTGGGGTCATGAAGGAAATAATCAAAGAGCAATCAGCAGCACACTGGGAATGGGACCCCAAATGTTCTCCTGTTTATGGCTCCTGATGGCTGGTGAGTGTGAAAGATTCAGTAACACTTGACAGTTTTAATGAAATTTTCTAAACAGCAAAATTCGAAAGCTAAAATGGGTCAGTTTGCAGCCAAAACTTCAAAGTGGGCAGTCAGAGCCATTCCTCGAACTCCCAATGATCTCTAATAAACATTTCATCCCCGGCTGCCACTGTGAAGCCTCCATCCAGCCTCATTCCAGCAATATCCTCATTTGCTGGGGAGAGCAGAGGAGGCAGGACACCCTCCCTGCCTCCTCCCTCTCCTCCTCCTCCTCCCTGCTGGAGCTGAGCTTCCCTGCAGCCAGGGATGAGCAGGGGGAACTGCCCCATCCCCCTGCCTGCCATGTGAGAGGCAGCACTAATTAGAGCCAGGGAGAGCTGACCCCTCTCTCTCTCTCTCAAGTGGAGTGGAATTAATTAAAATCCAGGCCGTTGATGTGCAGTTGTTCACAGCTTATCCCCCTCACCCCCAGCCTTCCCTTCCAGGGCTGTCAGGCCCTGAGGAGACAAATTTTGAGCCCTCTCCCTTTCAGACCCACAAGCAGGGGGGAGCAGAGAAGGGGGAACGCCCATCTTTAAAATATTTCCAACAAAACATCCTTCCAAAGCAGAGTTTTCCAGGCTGCAGATCCATCTCCCACGGCACAGAGATCTCCATGGCATTTAAGCAGTTGGCAGGGATAGGCTGGGAGGGGACCCCTGTTCTGCATGGGGGGAAGCATCCTTCCCTCCTCCTGGAGTCAGGAAAACCTCTCTTTCTGAGCCTGAACTTCATTTTCTCCTGACTTCCTGAAGGTTTCCATGAGGCCCTTCCACATTAAAAAAGAAAATCAGCCTTTAGAAAAACTAGCAGACAATTTTAGACATTTTTTGAGTGGGATGTTTGGATTTTTGGAGTCTTAGAAACGTTTCCCTTTTGAAGCTCCCTTTAAAATACTTCCTCAATTTGCCCCTTTCTGCTTTTTCAAGAGAACTGAAACCCAACCCAGCTTTCCTTTGATCCAGATATTCCAGCCAACCAAAAAGAAGTCCTGTTTGGGTTACTGACTGCCTGAAACCATTCACACTGAGTGATAATTTCTTTGTTACTCTGAATTTCCAGTCCACCAGCTGATCCATATGCAGCCCCCTGCAATCCCAGCCAGGCAGCACAGAACAGCCACAGCTGACTGAAATCCCCTGATCCCTACTGAAGGGGACAGGGAATGTTGTAAGATCCTGCAGGATTTGGAGGTTAACCTCAAACAGGGGAAATTCCACACAGACTTAGGGCTCACCTCAGCCCCAGCACCAAAAGTGGGGCGTTCCCCAAGGGAAGAAGAGCACAAGGGGAGACAATTAATCAAGGACAGGGCAGCATCCTGCATTTGTGTCCAGAGATGGGAACAGAGCTGGGAAGGGGCTGGAGGACCAGGAGTGTCTGAGGGAGCTGTGGGGGCTCAGCCTGGAGAAAAAGAGGCTCAGGGGAACCTTCTGGCTCTGCACAACTCCCTGACAGGAGGGGAAGCCAGGGGAGGAGCCAGGCTCAGCTCCCAGGGAACAGGGACAGGAGGAGAGGAAATGGCCTCAAATTGTGCCAGGGGATGTTTAGATTGGATATTGAGAAAAATTCTTTACTGAAAAGGTATTCAGCCATTGGAACAGGCTCTCAGCATGGTGGTGGATTCCCCATCCCTGGAAGTGTTCCAGAAACCTGTGGATGTGGTGGAGAGGGATGTGGTTTAGTGGGTCTGTGCTGTCAGTGCTGGGGAAATGGATGGACTCGATCTCAGAGGGCTTTTCCAACCTTCATGACTCTGGGATTCTGAGCTGGTTGTGGTGACAGTTTCACAGATCATTCCCTGTCTCATGTGCTTGAGAGGCACAAACCTGTGTGCATGAAGGCTGTGCCACGATGACCCAGGGAAAGCATTAGTCTTGGAATCAAAGAATCATTTAGGTCGGAAAAGCTCTCCAAAATCAAGTCCAGCCATTTCCCCAGCTCTGCCAAGGCCACCACTAAGCCATGTCCCCAAGTGCCACAGGCACACATCTTGCTGACATCTATTTATCTCCCAGTAAAGCCCTGTCTTACACTGTGAGGAACAAACTTGAAGGATACTGACTTAGAAGGAAAAACTGCCCAGCAGGGTCCAAAATCCACAGTGGATAAACCAGAGAGAGGTCAGAGGTTGGAGAATGATTAAAAGACTGAAAACCACACAACATCTTGAGAGCTCCAAGGGCTCAGCTTATCAAAGTCAGGGTTATGGGGTGATGTGACCTCCTGTAAGAACTTGCAGGAGGATTAGGGGATGATGAGGAAGCACTCCCAGGCTCCTGTGCTCCCAAAAGAGACAAGGCAGGGCACCACAGCTGAAGTCAGATAAATCCAGGGAAGAAGCACGGTGCCAAGGCTGAGCAGGCAGAGCTGATAACCACCTGTCTTGGTTTGAAAAGCCAGGTGTCTGCTAAGGAAGGCAGGAGCCTCCCCTGAAATGGAAAATGTAAACCCCCTCCCTCCAAATTGTTATAATTTTGAAANCAAGGTTTGGATCTCTGCCCCCCATCAGTGAACACCTGAGAGGTGATGATTTACCGTAGGCTGGGCCAGAGCACAGCTGCCAAGGATCCATGGCCAGGGTGTGTCTGTGCTGGCAGCTGGCATCACCTCATTGCTACGGGAAGTGCCCAGGCAGCTTTGTGCACTCACCTCACAGAAGATGACAGCAGGGCCACAAAGCCATTTGCCTCTGGCTCCCTCTTTGCTGGGGTGGTGGGTGAGGTGTCTCACTGGAGCTCTCCTCCCTGGCCTAGGCACAGCAGGGCTGCAGGGAAGCAGATGGGAGTTAAGAGCCCAGTTCCCAGGGAAGTGCAGTGAAATTTGTCTTTGCTATTCCCCCTAAGGCTTTTGGCAGATTCCAGCCACAGGAATTGTTATTGCAGGAAGCTGTTTGGCTGAGAAGCTCTTATTGAGCCTGGGGATGGGGAAAGGGCCCCTCTCCAGTAGGAAAGTCCTTTCTGTTGGATTATGCCCTTTTCTGGCCCAGAGATGGGCAACTGAGAGGCATTTTAAAAACTTTTATTCCATTTTCAGTCTCATGAGAAGGGTGAGACAATACAGATGTTATCATTCACACCATCACAATCAGAACCCAGCTATTTCCTAATTACAATGCACTATAAGTGTTTCATAGCCTATCAGCTTTAGCCACACCATGCTGTAAATGCCATAAAGCCAATCATCTAAAATTACCCCTCGTGGGCCCCACTACAATGCATCTTTCATAGTTCTATTTCTCCAAAGTATTTAGTCTTATTTGCAAGGCCATCCTTTGAAACTTGTTTCTAGTTTCATTTCTCCCTCAACGATGTCTGTCCTATTCCATGGCATTTCCAAGCCAACATTTTTTACCTCAAGGTTTGTATACAGATGCACACTGTGTGAGCCTTCTGTCAGGCTTTGAGAGTTTTCTACAAATCCATTTCCACTTTTCCTCATCCCTGTTTCCCCCCTGGCAGACACTACTCCGTGATGGCAAGAGGGAGAGCATCATGAGCACCCTGTTCATCGCCCCCTCGGACATCGAGAACGGAGAGAGCATCGTGTGCCGTGCCACCAACAAAGCCATTCCCAGCGGGAAGGAGACCTCTGTCACCATTGACATCCAGCGTGAGTACACAGCCAGCTGAGCCACCTCTGGCTGCTGGGACACCCCGACCTCTCTGCCCGCTCCATCGCTGCCCCGGCTCAGACCCCAGGCAGGAGCAGCATGCTGCGACTGGGGGTTTCTCTTTACTGGGATACTGGAGTATCCACAGAGTGAAGTCACAACCAGTGTCGGAATCTGTGATATTTAAGTGATTCCGAAATTGTAGAATGTCTCTGTCTTTCAGCCCCGTGCCAAAGAAGAAGTCACAATTCGTCTGTGCTGNTGTGTCTCTCAGGGCTCTGTACAGGGGGGTTCCTGACCCCCTGCCAGGGTCCCAGACCTTCCAGGGCAGCCAGAGGGATGCCCTGGATTCCCACAAACCAGGAGATTTCATGACCTCTGAGCTCCCTGAGGAGCACCCACACTACAGAGATATCCTGCTTCCTGTGTGTCCATGGATCTGAGCAAAGCAGCACCAGCTGCCATGCTCTGGGTGGCCCAACTGTGCCCTGATCCAGGCCCTCGGGGGTCTTTGGAGCAGGGATGGATCTCAAAGGGTTTTGGGTGAGCAAGGAACATCTCTGGGCATGGCCAGTAGCAGAGATAAGTCCTGTTAGGATTTCTGGTGCAGAATCCCGTGTTTCCAGACTTACAGGCAGTTCAGTGATACATTTTTTATAAGACACATGATTGGGACAGTGTCCCTCCCATGACACAAAGCCAGCACCAGTCACCACCTCAGGGGACAGGGCTGTGGTCAGAGCTGTACCATTTACCCTTTACTGTAAATCCACAGTGCAAAATCTGCCATCTTCCAAAATTCACATTTCACAGGCCTCTTCCCTCCTCCTCTGCAGCAGCCATTGCTCTTGGGCTCCTCCTAACCCCTTCCAGCCATGCTCCATTCACACACCCAGTTCCTGCAGCTGTATTTACCCACGACTTGCAAAAGCAGGATGTTCAATATTAGCATGCCAGCTGCTTTCCAGAGACCAATTAAAACTGGCAAACTCAACTGAACAAACTCAAGCGCAGCAGAAAATTCACCATTTAAGACTTCCAGCTTTTGCTGCCGGAAGATTACCAGGCTCTTGGGTTGCTGGCTGCATGTCCTGACAGAACTGGGCAGATAAAATGAGATAATAGCTTGGGTTATTTCACAGCCAGCAAACAGCTACAATAGCTGGAGACACACTCACACAAACAACGTGGAGCAGAGACATCATTACACCAGGGCAGTACAGTGTGGGCTGGGGACGTGAGCTGAATCCCAGAGCCACATGGAATCTGCTTGGGAAAGAGAAAAACCCGATAAAGAACACCAATTTTCACTCTGAGCTATTAAATACTCCATGCTGTGAATATAATAACAATAATATTCTACCCAGCTTTTAAAAGTATGTTGTTCTTAATGGTGGCTAATGAGGATATCACTTTTCCAAAGCTGGGTGGGTGATGGGATAGAAAAATAATAAGATGGATTAACCAAGCTGAGGTGGGATGGATTTTGACCTGGATGCAAAAGCCTGCTCTAGCTGCATCTAGTAAGAGAATCATGGAATCATTAATGTTGGAAAAGATCTCTAAGATCATCGAGTGCAACTACTAACCTAGCTTTAGCTCATGGGGTTTCACTCCCAGCCTTGTAGACAACCAGCTGCATTCACTTTGCAAAGAGCTAAAGGTGTTTTTCCTAAGCAAAAAATATCTGGACCACTCATTTTTCCCTAGGGAATTATTCTGAGAAGTCCTGCTCATGGGTCTTCTTCCAATATCTAGCAGAGAAGCAGCACCTCAGGGAGAGAAAGAAGTGGTTTCTGCAAGAATAAGGAAAAGCAGGCAGCAGCTGTTGGCTGGAGAGCTCTTCCAAGCCTGGCATGAGCTGCAGCACCCCCCTGGACCCTGCACTCTCCACCTCCAGCAGTGGAGGTTGAATTCACACCATAGCAAACATCACCCAGCTGTGCAGTTTGAGAAATGGCCTTGCAAAAAAATCCCAGGGAACCAAAAATAATCCTTCCCAGGAAGCAGCAGCCTGGTAAATCACTCCTACTGCTTTCTTTCATTTTCTTCTGCAACTCAAAAGAACATCAGCAATGCTCACAGGCAGCAGAGAAGCACCAGGATGGAGGTTAACCCCTGGAAGGGTGCGTGCATGGTGGGAGAGATTATCCTCTTTCAGGTGATGAAAAATTGAAGTTGGGGTCCCATCAGTCTCATGCCTGACCATGATAACTGCAATGAAAGAGCTGAGTCATAAAACCCTCCCCTCCCAAATATATAAAAAAGGGGGGTTGGCAGAAAGAGCTGGAAAAAGCCCCAGTGCAGGGTCGGTAATGGAAACACTAAGCGGCTCCAGCTGGAACATCTGTTCAATGTGATTTCCGTTCCACCAGCCACATCAAAGTCAGCCTCCTGTGAGTTATGCGTCGAACATCACAAGTGGGATTAAAATCATGTTTAATAGTTTGATATGCTATAAACTATTTATACTGCAGGAGCCCAGTGGCTCCATGGAAATGCACATCCAGCGTGCCGGGATGGGGAGGAGCAGGGTTATTACTTATCCAAAGCCATTGCTCCAAGCCTCTGCACACACATGTGCAGTTGCTCATTTTTACACCTTTTTTTGTCACAGCAAGAAGGGATTTGGCTGCATCTGTATGTTTTTGCAGGAGGTGGGAGGTGGAGAAGGAAAGTGGAGGGCAATGAGGGGGACATCGCTGTGCTGGAGGGTCTCCTGCTGCGTTTATCCTTGGAGCTTTGCAGTGTTTGATTCCCTTTTGTGCTTCCCACTGGGGAGTGGAAAGCCCAGGGCTGAAGTGGCACCTTAGCCTTAGTGAAGAGGTTTGGAAGGGCTTGTCCACAGGGGAGGGGAGCACGGAGAGGGATCTGCACGTGGCAGGGCGAGTGCCAGCACAGTGCCTGCAGCCCATGGAGCTCAGCCCGGGGCCATTCCTGAGGCGCTGAGTGGGAGCAGTGGGAGCTGAGGGGTTTGCCAAGGTGCCTCCCGGGCTGCAGGGCTGCTGAGGAGTGAGGCTGGCCCCGGTGCCCGTCCCGGTGCCGGGCCCCGTGGGACGCGGCACCTGCACCAGCACTCACACCCTCCCCTCCCGCCGCCTGTGGGCTGGCTCTATCTCATTCCATCATTCAAATTCATTACGAGAAGCCAGGCAGGAATTATAATTGTAACCGAGTGGAATTACATCCTGATGAGTTACAATTTGTGTCTTTTTTCCCTTTCAAATGCCCTGAAACACAGTGACACGCACAACCCACGCCATCCACAGCACCCGCAATACTCGAAAGCCCAATCCCATTTCTGAAATGCAAGATCAAAGACTTTAATTCATTTCCTTTGCCTTTTTTTTTTTCTTTGGTGTGTCTTTTTAATTTTTTTTTTTTATTATTATTTTGAGAGTGCAGGAGGGAGCCAGGCTCATTTTAATACAATGAGGTTCCTCTCTGTAAATCGTAGGCACAGCTCCTAACCCATCAAACAATGGGGAAGCTACTAAAGAGAAGTGTGATTCATACTTAACAAAGGAAGGTGATTAGCTGTTGTTGTCTAACAATAGGGAAGTGTCAGGATGCCTGGGAATGAATTAGGAGCCAGCTATACATCTCTGGGCTGCTGTGTCAGGGAAGCTCATTTATATTCCCAACTGCGCCCATCTTTATTGTCATTTGAATTGCACATTTTAAAATGAAATTAGGGTAAATTGAAAATACCTATAATTTCCCCGTCATAATTTCCCATCAGGAAGGCAGGTGGCTTTGCACACAACAAAGCCGGGCTCCGGCTGGGTAAATACCACGGGGCGGAGAAGGAGGAGGCTCTGGAGCGCTGCCGGGACTCCGCCTTGCCTTCTCCCGTCCCTCCCAGCCAAGGTCACTGCCGAGGCCACCTCCGAGCCTCCGCTGCTGTCCCCGAGCTGCTGACCTTGCACCTCGCAGGGCTGGAATGACCCGGGCTTGCTTTGGAGGCAGTTCCCACACCAGCGTGCCCAGCTGGAGCCCACACCCTCCAGCAAAGGCACCGAGCAGTCACTCCAGCAGGACCTGACCTGGCTGTGCTGGAGGGAGAAGCCAGCAGGGAAACTTCCATCCCTGGAAAACCAAGGACACTCCTTGGGCTTGGCTCAGCCGTGGCTCCAGAGCAACTCGAGCACTGGGGGTGTCCAGCCCCGCAGCACTGACCCCAGCCCCGCAGCACTGACCCCAGCCCCGCAGCACTGACCCCAGCCCCGCAGCACTGACCCCAGCCCCGCAGCACTGACCCCACACCCAGCCCAGGGCTCGGGGGTGCCCCAGCACACCTGAGGCCAAGGGAGGTGCCCTGGACCGGGGGGTACCACCCAGCTTCTCTGCCCCCCTGCCCTGTCACCTGCAGCCTTTCCCCATTTTCCAGCTGGGAAGGACATTGCTGGAACACCTGGAAGAGGAGAGAGGCAGCAGGGAAAGCTGAACACGTAACATGTCCTGTTTTAGGATGTGTTTTTGCATATGTGCAGCAGACTCCCACCTCAAGGGCAGGAGAGCCCCTCAGCTGGGTCAGTGAGCCCAACACCCTCTGCCGTGGGGCAGCTGCTTCTTCAGGCACCAAAAAAACCCTCCACAAGGCCATTTCTTTCTGCTTTTTGCCCTCAAATAAGGTCCCATGCTTAAAACCTAAAGCTGAAGGCCTCAGTCATCACGAAAAATTAAAACAGCTCTGGATGTTCTTCATCTGAACATTTCACCCATTTTCCGCTTGCTTTTATCGGTTCTTTCCTAAATTTTATTTGCTGCTAAAGCATTTAGATGCTTCTCATGTGAAAAGAAGGAGAGAAACTGAGGAGCAGTTGGAAGACTGGAGCAGCCTGTGACACCAGTAAGGCCTTGGCAGAGATGATTAGGCTGATGAAAGAGCAGAAATGCCACTTTAAAGTTAGAGGATAGACAAAAAATCATTGTTATACAGCGAGATATTAAACTGGAGTGTCTCAAAGCAGGCAAGTTTATGTCCTTAAATGAGAATCCGAGCCAGCAGTCACATTTTCCAAGTGAAATGTTACATCAAATGGTGTCTGTGGCTCCTCTTCCTGTCTTATTCGCTGAAGCCCTTCAAGAGAAGAGCAGCATTTGTGGCATCAGCCTGTCTGACAAACCTTATAGGGCTTTAAACTGAAAAATGGCTTCCCATTGCCAGAGGACAGGGTTAGATGAGATCTCAGGAAGAAATTCTCCCCTGTGAGGGCGATGAGGCCCTGGCACAGGTTGTCCAGAGAAGCTGGAAGTGTTCAAGGCCAGGTTGGGCGGGACTTGAAGCAACTTGGTCTAGTGGAAGGTGTCCCTGCCCATGGTAGGGGGTGGAACTGGATGATCTTTCAGGTCCCTTCCAAGCCAAGCCATTCTGGGATTCTGTGATATCACAGCACCAAGGAGCCTCAGTGCTTTTGCCAGGCTTTCTCACAGCCCAGTTTTGCTCTGTAGCCTGAGGAGCTGGCAGGCAGCAGGCGGGAGATGCTGCAGCTCCCTTGGGTTGCTCATGGGCCTGTCTCCTTTGCAGACCCACCCCTGGTGAACCTGTCCGTGGAGCCGCAGCCGGTGCTGGAGGACAACACTGTGAAGTTCCACTGCTCCGCCAAGGCCAACCCTGCTGTCACCCAGTACAGGTAAGGTGGCACTCCTGGCACCTCAGTCCAGCCCTCTGCTGAGAGCATCTCACCTTCCCCTTGCAATACTTCCCCTCCAGGTGACCCACAAGAGCTCAGCACCTCTGGCTGTGGTTTCTGGTGGCCCTTCCACCTCCTCCCGTGTTTCTCACTGCTCGGTGCTTGCTGTGGCTCATCCCCACAGGCTCTGCTGCCCCCGAATGCAATGGCTGGAGCCAGCCCCTCCTCCCTGTTGTGGCAGGGTCCTTGTCCCCACTCTGGTGGCTCCTTGGTGCCGCTCTAGCCTTGGTGATGCTGTTGAGAGGCTCCTCTTCTGCCGCTCACCAGTGTCTGCCACATTCTACAGCTTCTCAGTCAGGGATTCATCGGCACCTGGAGCGGATTTAGGGGCCTGGCACTGAGCTGGTGGAGCCATCTGTTTGGGGACATCACGAGCAATGCACACCGAGTGAAAAGTCTATTCTGGGAGAATTCCTCTCTTTTTTTGCACACTCTTTTATGATTTGAACAAAGCAGCTCTATCACCATCTCTGTGTAACCCTTAAGCAACCACCATAAGCCTCTCTGTGCCCATCACGGTGCTCGGGAGGGGCCAGAGCAGAGGTGCAGGTGCCAGAGATGTGAGGGGACACAGGGGGGTGGAATCTCCTTGAGTGAGACATTCTCCCTGAGTGGGTGGGGTCACATCTGCTAGCCACAGTCTGCAGTGCCCCTGCACTGGCCACGGTGAGCTCGGAGCAGGGCACAGGTGGTTGAGGAGATTTGGAGCAGGAGGCAATGCGTTGCTTGTTGAGGTCTGGGGTGCAGGCAGTGCATGGGGTCCCTGCCAGCCCTGAGCCTCCCTGGGTCTTCCCTTCTCTCTGGTGACCAGGGAAAGGATCTGAAGGAACAGCTGGAGCTGTGCCAGGAGAGGGTTAGGTTGGATTTAGGGAAAGGTTCTTCCCCCTGAGAGTGCTGGGCACTGCCCAGGCTCCCCAGGGAATGGGCACAGCCCCGAGGCTGCCAGAGCTCCAGGAGGGTTTGGAGAGCACTGCCAGGGATGCCCAGGGTGGGATTGTTGGGGGGTCTGTGCAGGGCCAGGGGCTGGACTCGATGACCCTTGTGGGTGCATCCCAGCTCAGGAGATTCTGTGATTCTGTGAGTGCACATCCAGGGACTGATGGGCAGGAGAGCAGATGCTCTGCACTGAGCAGAGTCGCTGCCCTTGGCTTTGGGTGTGAGGTGTGTGAGGTATCCTGCATCAGAAAACACCCCTTCTCTCACAGTTTTTTTTTTGTCTAAGCAGACAAAATATGGGTATGGGAAGCAGGGCAGGCTGTCAGCACACTTTGGGAGAAAATAGCTTTGTGTAACCAGGTACATCCCTGTCCCACCTCATCTGTCAGCCAGTCACCCCTCCTGCCTGGAAGGCCTGAGCATGCACACACAGGCTCTCCATCCATTCTGGCTCTGCAGAACCATCCATGGATAATAACAGAGGAGGCACCTCTGGGGACAGGTTACCATGACCCGCCTCCTGTTAGGCTCGTGCAGCTTAATTAGTACAATTGAGTTTCCGGGTAGGAACTATCCCTTCCAGCTGGATATCAGCACAACAAAGCAGTAATTGTGTTCCTGGTTACACAGAAGAGTTATTAATTTGAGAAGTCAATTAATGTCAAAGATAAAAAATAGCCCTGGTTTCATATTTATAGCTGGCAGGAAAACAAAGTGCATGGCAGGCTGAGTGAGGGACCCACGTGGTTCTTACCCCAGGACTGATTCTGGTACAGTCCAAGGCAAAACAACCATCTCTGGTCAAGGAACCAGACAATGGCAAGACCCTTTCTGCTCCATCAGCCTGATTCTCAACAAAGGAAGCTTCCACATCATCCCTGACCCCAGCTGGGCTGATCCCTTCTGCACTGGAGCAGCCTGGAAGGCTCCAGTCTGGGGTTTCCACTTCCTTGGACAGGGACTTTGGACAAGGGGGAATGGCTTCCCACTGCCAGAGGGCAGGGCTAGATGAGATATTGGGAGGGAATTCTTCCCTGTGAGGGCAGTGAGGGCCTGGCTCAGGGTGCCCAGAGCAGCTGTGGCTGCCCCTGGATCCCTGGCAGTGTCCAAGGCCAGGTTGGACAGGGCTTGGAGCAACCTGGGACAGTGGAAGGTGTCCCTGCCCATGGCAGAGGGTGGAACAAGAAAAGCTTTAAAGTCTCTTCCAGCCCAAACCATTTTGGCATTCTGTGATTTCTCTTGGCTGTTTCCACCCTTGGGATCCATGCCCAAGCCAAGTTGAGTTGCTTTTCTCCACCAAGCAGAGGTGGATCCAACACTCCTCTCCCATCTTTGCTGCTGTCTTGGTAGTGCAGGTTTTTGCTGTCCCCTCTGGCTGCAAACGCCACCCTCTGCCCTCTTCCTTCCTTCTCACCCATCCTGAGGCCATGGGTCTTGTCACCCTTCCTGTCCCCTGAGCCTCCATGATTCTACTTTGCTGCAAATGGCTTTGGGATTAATTTCATGATGGATTTTACTCTTAAAACTAATTGCATGTTTTTTCAGGCCATGCTTTCCCATAAAAAGGGGTTTGAGCTGGGAAAAAAAAAGAGGCATGACAAATTCAATCGCTTTGGGTTTTTAATTTCTTGAGTTCCCTTAACATGTAAACTTCACACAAGGCTTTTTCCCTACCACTGTGACAAGCAAACAGGACTCAGCAGTGCTCCCTGGGGCTTCCTTCTGCTTAAAGGCTCTGATTGATGGAGGGGGGATTTGTTTCCCTTCCATAAGATCCCAAAGCTCTTCACTATGTAAAAGTGGCAGATGTTTCAGCACTTAAGCTTGGAGCCCTCTGGAGTGGGACATCCAAGCAAGAAGCCCCCTGCACCTTGACACTGGCCAGGAGAGAAGGATGGGACATGTAAAGCCCCAGGACTGAAACATCTGGAGGTTTGAGAAGGCAGAACATGAGCTTGGTGCCATCCCCAGGGTCACTCAGGACCCCACCACTGGTGAAAATGAACTTAATTCTGCCTTAAAAAAACAACAGGAAGCATGATTTTTTTTTCTCCTTGGGCGAGGACCACTCTGATGTATCTCCTATGGCTTCCCTCATGCTCAGGCAGAGATCCCAGATCTTCAGACAATATTTATTTTTAATCCCCCCCTATATGTTTCTCAGTAAATAACTCTGAACACAAAGAAAGAATGTTTAAACAACCTAAATCCCCTTTTGTGGCCATAAATCCACAGCCAGCTTTGCAGGGCCATCCCTGCTGTCACCTTGCTGGAGTGTTTGAGGAGCCACAGGTTTTGCATTGGGTTTGCATCCTGAGTTTTCTTCCTGGGAAAAGCACATGAGGTCAAATATCTCCCCCACAGATGTTCCCTTGGGAAGCATCCATGAACTGGGCTCTTTGTTAGGATGAAGCCACTAAACCACCTCCATGGTCCTGCAGACCCAAGATTTTAAGCCCAAGCCTCCTATTCTCTTAGTTAGGAGGGCAAGGGAAAAGAAACAAAATCCAACACAATTTTCCAAGAGACAAAAAGGCCCCTCTGCCCTTATAGAGAACATAGTTTTGATTAAATTGAGCTGCTTTTTCCTTAGGAAGTTTTCTTCATGCTCGCTTATATAATCACACACAGGTCGATTTTAATGCAAGAAAAACCTGGTTGGAAAAAAGACCTTGGAGCAATCCACTCCCAGAGCCAGAGTGGAAAGTTACAGCCTGCACCTTGTCTTCTCTTCTGAAGGCAGAGGGTTAATGGCATTTTCTCAAAACTGACAGATTTTCATGAAATCTTTGGCCTCAGTGGCATTTTCTAAGCAAGAATCCCTCTTCTTTAAAATCTGCTGGCATCTGGTGATGTCGGGAGGCAGGCAGGGCTGGGGCAGGCTGTCCTGTGCTGGAGGCACAGCTCCTCTGCTCCTTTCCTCAGCTGAGGATGCTGAGCTGCAATCCCAGCCCCCCTCCCTCGCTGGCAGCAGCCGTCTCCTGACGAGGAGCAGCGTTTCCCCAGGGAGCTTTGTTTGCCCACGATGTCACTTGGGCTGTCACTCGCTTTTGGACACAGGACAGGCCGGTGTCACCAAAAGCAAGGGGAGGGCAGAGGCTGGCGAGGTGTCACAGTGATCCTGAGCAGGGGGTTCTGGCACAGGGGTGAATTAACCCTCTGGCAGAAGGGGTTTGCTCATTTGGATGTTTTCCCTCATTCCATACAGAGCAAGTTTTGCACAGACACATCCTACAGCTTCTGTAGGGTTTTATACCCCATCTGGCCTGCGTTTATCCACCTCTGTCAGGTTCCCTTGGGAGCTGAAGAGCAGCTCACCCCACCAAAAACCTCCTTGGGTGTTGCCAGGGCAGCATCCTCCACTTGGAAAAGGCTCAAGGGGACCTGGGCTCCTCAGCAGGACTTCCATGGATGTGTCCCCGTCTGCTTTAGCACCATGGACATGGGGCTGAAAGCCCAAAGAGGCTCCTTGGTGTCCCAAGGGTGGTAGGGCACCACACTAAGCTTTCCTGTCCCCTCCCTTGAGGCACTGCCAGCCTCTGCCAGCCCGTTTGCTGGCGGAGCATCCCGGTGCCAGGCTGGAGCAGCAAACGGCTCCGGCACAATCCCACCTCAACACCCCTCCCACACACCTCTGCAGCTTCCTGGACAGGTCTGGGATGGGGAGGGGGCAGTTTGGGAATTTACTGGCTTTCTTTTGCTGCAAGCAAACGGGCAGGAAAGGGAAAGGGAAAGGGAGAGTAATTAGCTGTCGCCGTTGTTCTGCTGCCGACGATGGCGGGTAAAATTAATGGAAAGCAGCAGAAGCCAGGGCGACGTGAACCGACTCCCAACCAGGCCTCCTCTTTGCTCCCTTCAGATCTCTCTATTTGCCAATCTTCTCGTGGCTTTTGATGTCTGTTGTGTGTCTGTGGGGTGTTTTTTTGCTGTTATTATTTATCACTCGCAGTAAGAAAGAGAATCTTTAAAGTGGCAGAAGAAAATGGGAAGGTTTAATATTGCAGGAGGCAGAGTCCCTGAGCATTTCGGGCTCCTCAGCTGATGATTATTTTTGTGGAGTTGGTGCAGGCAGGGCAGTGATACAAATCTCATTCTGTGCATCCACACAGAGCTCTCGCCCCCAGGGCTGGCGGAGACCTTTGCAAATAATGTTATCTTTGGCAGCAGAGGGAGACATGTGGAGCCACCCTCCAGCACCAGCTGCAGTTCTGGGGATCACTGCACTTCCAAAGGAAGACGTGGGACTGACAGACAGACACACAGACATGGCTGGGAAGAGGGAGACAGCCCTCCCAGCTGCTGCAAGGTGTGGAGCACGGCAGCTATGAGCAACACACAGCTAGCTCTTCACAGCTGAGGGATGCTGCAGAAGGTCCAGCAGGTTCTGCAGCAGGAGCAGAGGTCAGGAGGAGCCAGGGGGCATTTATTTGTCAGCCACCCAAGGGACGGTGCTGCCCCACCTCTTCCCATCCCACAGCCAAACAGGGATCACAGCAAGTGCAGTCCAAGCAAGTTCCCCCCACCCCTGCTGGGCTGAAGCCCAGGGTGCCATGTGCCCAAATCCTCCTGCATCAACCAGCTTTGTGCGTGGCAGCTGCAGCTCAGGGCTTGAGCCCCACCATCCCCCTGGTCCTGCTGAGCCAAGCTCAGAGCCATCCCACAGCATCCCCTGTCCTCGCCTCCACGTGCTTCCCCCCAGAGCTCTGTTTGTTTGTTGGCTCAGGGCTGGCAGGAAAGCCCTTGCTCAGTAAATACTGTTTTATCTCTGAACAGCAGCTCACTGTCGCTCATCAAATATTAATCCAAACTCAACTGCTTCTTAACGAGGTTTTCTTTAAAGGCATTGGGGCTCGAACACACCTGGTGGGAGGCAGTGTCCTGGTTTCCCCCTGGCTTTACCCAGGGAAAACAAAGGGACAACAACAGGGAAAAGCTCCCTGGTCCAGTTCCTCCTCCCTTCTCCACAGGATAGGCATTTCCCACCCAGCTTTAGGAAAACGAGTGGATGAAAAGCCCAAGTGCCTTTGGTGTCTCCAAGGATCATACATGCCCAGGTCTGGGGTGTTTTGGCTGCTGGCCTTGGGGAAAAAAGTGGCAGAATTTTGTGGGTTCGGGTAGATACAGAAAAAATTCACCTGATATCAACAGCTGTGAGAAAGAAAAAGAACATCACAATGTGCATCATCTGTGCTTTGGCCTGCCTGCCTTACACTGTGCATCTTGGAGGCATTCTTCCCACGGAGACACATTCCCACAAACAAACCTGGGGAGAAGTTCAAACTCCACAGAGCTTTGCCGCTCTTCTCCCTTTGAGCCTTGTCTGCACCATTTGGGGACCTGCTGGCATCTCTCCAGATTTATTCATGAGGTGCCTCATCTCCCACAGGGGACTCAAGTTCTCCAAGAGCACGTGCCCCATGTCCTGCTGGAAACAGCTTGGAAGTTTGCTCAGGCACTTAAACCAGCTCCCTCGTGGCCCAGCATTGCTTTGGTTCCTGGCAAAGAGCAGAAAAGCAGCAGAAATCTGGGAAAGCCTTATCAAAGGGATGGGGAATGGAGGAGGGAGTGAGCAGCTGGTCAGCCCTTGCTTGGCTTGGCAGAATCATTGCACTTTCACTGCCCCAGTGGATGTGGCTGGATGGACCAACTCACTGCCAGGAGCACTTCCATCATCAGTCAGTCATGGGCTCAACACACAGACCCAGCTTCTCCAAAACAAATCCCAAGGAAAGAGCCAAGAGACATTCCCTGCCATCCCTGAGTGGTTGGTTATGGCAGAGGGGGAAACCCAGAGTGAAGGTCAGCAAGTCATGGAATCAATTAGGTTGGAAAAACCCTCTAAAATCATTGAGTCCAACCTTTACCCCTGCACTTCCAAGGCCACCACTAATCCATGTCCCCAAGTGCCACATCCACACATCTTTTAAAGTCCTCCAGGGATGGGAACTCCACTAGTGTCCTGGGCAGTCTGTTCAAATGTCTGACCCACATTTTTGTGAAGAAATGTCTCCTAATATCCAATTTAAACCTCCCTTGATGAAATTTGAGGCTGTTTCCACCCCTCCCACATCAATGATTCGCATGGAGAACCCAGGGAATCCCATCCCTAATTCCTCACACTCACTTCCCAGGGATCAGACCTGTTCCCATGCCAGAGGTCTGCCCCCAGGGATACATCCTTAGGAGGATAAAAGGGAAGGTGAAATAAAACTGCCTCCCACATCCAGGCAGTGAGGAGAGCTGGCTCATGAGTGGGTGCACCCTGTTCCATCCGAGCATGAGGAAGCCACATCTCTAATAGAGTCAAGGAATTCAGGTCTTAGGGAAGGAAGAGCCATGGGAATTGTTTGCTGCTGCCAGGTCAGATGAGCAGAAGGAGAAATCACCCCAGACAGTGGGAGCAAGATGTCTCTGTTCCAGCTAGATCTCCATTGCTTCTTTGCTTGGTCAGTCAAGCTTCTGGATGTGCACAGATCCCTATTCCTGGGTGAAAGGCCAGGGAAAGGCATATTTGGAGTTTAACACCCTTTCATGACACCAGAGTTGCCCCTTCCCTCTTCCAGTCAGCTGAATATATTCACACATCCATAGGCTGTAAAGGCCAGAAGGGATTATTGGATTGTGGCAAGCTGATCAGAGAGGTTCAGGGCGATGATTTCATTGGCAACTTTTGAGAGAGAAGTGGCAAATGATCCATTTAATGGGCACTGCCTCCAGCCAAGCCAGAGCAGGGGCTGTTTTCCCTCTTCTGGCACTATAAAACCTGGATATATTTTAATATGCAGTTCTGGTGGCTTTGAAAAGTGTCTCCTGGGAGCTGGTGTGTTTTTGTGTTCCTTGCTTTCCTCTGCCCTTTCCTGGAAGGCCCAGGATAAAAGTGACCAACCCCTCATGCCTTGCCTTCCCAGAGCTTCTGATCACCAAGACCACAACCAGACTGGCCAGGGGAGGAGGATCTGCCATATTAACTCTTATTAAATTACAATCATGCCTCTCTTAATATTTAAAAGGGGCTGTCAAGGGTTTGAAATGCTGCAGGGCCCCAGTGGCTGCAGGCAAGGTGTGAAGTCTGTGGGTGCACAGGCACTTTCCTTCACATTCATTGCACTCAGTGCCCCACTCACAGGAAAATCACCCAGACTTCTCCTCCAGGGACTGCACAGGGACCCTTTCAAGGCTAGTTTGGATGGGCCTTGGAGCAGCTTGGTCTGGTGGAAGGTGTTGGAATGTGATGAGCATTAAGGTCCTTTCTCACCCAAGCTGTTCTGGGATTCTATGATCTGGGCCAGCCCCCCAAGAGGTTCTGCAGAGTCTCAGGGGTCCCAGCTGCCCAGAAGGCTGCAGAGAGATGAGGTGGGGAGCAGCTCAACAAATGTCTGGTCCAGACCAGAGGCATTTCAGCATCTTGAAACAGAATGGTCAGTTTGGTTTTGCTGCCATTTCTTGGCACGCTTTGGACCTTCTGCCCCTCAGCCAGCTCCCTCCTCCAGTCCAGCTTGGGAAAGTTCTCATTTCTGCCAGTGTGCAGTTTTTGTGGCCCTCCTCCCCCGCTCCCATCTGCTCCCTCCCGCTGCAGTGGCCGGGCTGCCGTCTGTCCAGCGGCAGGCGCTGCGAGCCCATATGCTGTCCCTCGGCAGGGCTGTCACCTCTCCTGCTGCCTCCCGCAGCCAAACCTGGCAGGGAGGGAAGAGAAGCTGGAGTGGGGAAGGGGCCTGCAGGCATTTCACAGCAGTAACAGAATAAATCTAATTTATAGACATAGCAAAATGCAGCTAAAGCAGGAGTTGAAATAAATGCAAAGCACACCGGTGTCTCAAGTTATCGGCACTGTAACATTTTTCCTGACTATCTCTGTTTTCCTGCCTGGGTTTGTCTTTGTAGCTTCCTCCCAGACAACTGGACCTTTGCTCTGAAGTGAAAATGAAAGCTGGGGAAAAAAAAAATACCAGGAAATGAATTCTTCAGATCTCCTTCGTGATGCATCAGCCCCATCTGCCAGCTCCCTGTGACAGGGAGCGGAGCGTGGCTGGGTGGCAGGTGGAGAGAAAGGCTTTAAAAAAGGAAATAAAGTAAAATAAAAGGCACAACTATCCCTGCAGCTGGGAAGTGAGACTGGGCTGTTGGGGGGGCTCTGCCAAGGCACAGAGCTCCAGGTGAGACAGGGTTGGAAGAGCCTTTGCTCACGGAGGTGTGAGGACAGGGAGATTTGTCTTCCCGTTCCCTGGCTTGTCAAGGTAATGGGAACAAGTGAGTGGGAGATGTTCAGAGGCAGCTTGAGCTAATTAGGAGAGAACGTAGAGGGGAGAGAGTCTGATGGAGGGGGGAAAAGAGGGGGGAAGGAAAACACTTTGTACTGGTGAGCACCATCCCTGATGTAGAGATGATGAAAGGTGCCAGAGCAAAGAGTGATGGAGCAGCCAGCCTGGGGCTGGATGGAGCCTCTCCCACGGTGGGGCTGCCAGAGGGGGTTGGGTGTTCCAGGAGAGCTCACAGAAACACGGGGTGCCCCATGGTGGTGCTCATCTCCATCCCAGCCAGCAGCACCAGCACGCCAGGAGTGGGCAGCATCATCAGTTTTCCAAACTCTGCTCCAGCCCTTTCCCAGTGTTAGAGTGAACCTGTCTCCACCTCATTTCCAGCAGACCTGGAGTTGTGGTTGTGTGTTCCCAGCCTTGTCAGTCACCCCTCCTTCAAGACTTGCTCCTGGAGCTGGGAATGTGATTCAGAAGGGAGCATCATTGCCTCCTCTGGCCAGATCTCCTCTCCCTTTGCAAGCAGTGGCAGCTTTTTGAGCCTAATTTAGCAGTCTTTAATCTGAGTTATTCCAAACCACACTTGCCACTTCCTTCATGCATTCCCGCAGGATGATGGGCTGATTTCACAGAACGAAAAGCCTTAAGCAAATCTTGTCACACAAGAAAATTGATTTTTCAAAACTGACTTTTACAAGATTACTGGTGGTTTTTTTTCTCCTCATCTTTCTTCTATATCGTTCCCTTCCAGTCTCACGAGGTGGCTTCAGATCTAAGGAAATTAGAGATGCTGTGACTAAATTGAAAATGTAAAAATGGGGAGAAAGAGGGGAAGAAAAGACACCCAGCACCTCCTCTGCTGCTGCCTCTGAAGGATACGGCTGCATGTGCTTGTGAAGGAGCAGAGCTGTCTCCTTGACCTCTCCCACTGCCATAACATCAATGCCATGTCACAGGAGAGTCTGTCCAAGGATTATGCCAACACCTCACAGGCAACATCCCCTGATGGGCACTCCTTGGTGATCCCTAGGCTAGATCATGGGGTTTTTTTCCTTCTCTCCCTCAGTCTGTACATATTATTTTATCTTTTGGAATTAAAAAAACAGTTTCCCCCTGCTGCTCAGTTCAGAGACATCTCAATGTATTTTGTTAAAAAAAAGAAGACAGAGGAAGAGTTGCCTTGAAGTTGTTTCAGACAGCTTAAAATATGCTAAGCTTTTGTGTTTCTGCCACATAAATAATGAATCCTCTTACAGCTTCTGAGTCAGGAAAGACGTTGATTTAAGAGGCCTTCAGCTCTGTTTGAGGCTTTTCTGCCAGAAAGGGAGGAATGTGACCAGGGACGAGCGAGGCATGAAGGATGAAGCAGAGTGTGCAAGGAGGATGTGGCATAGGGACACAGGTGGCACCCACCACAGCCCTGCAGAAGCTGTTCTAAGGGATTTCACTCCTTGATTCCCTCTTTGCTCCTTTATTGCAGATTGTGGGGGCTAGAGGTGTGTTTAAATGGAGCACAAATCTGTGAGCATCTACTTCTGTCACTGTCTCTGCCCCAGTAAACCTGAGGGGACTTGGTGAGAGCAGCAGCATCAGCTGTTGTTCATTTGACTCATTCCCCAAGTGCCACCCTGGAGACATCTCTGCCAACAGAGCGGTCAGGAGAGCTGCAAAATGTGGGCCAGCAGGCATGGCAGGAGAATGGGAAAAACCAGTGGGTGCTGGTGTCCCACAGCAAACCCAGGGGGTCCCACGTGCCCTCCAGGGCCGCGTGTCCTGGTGACTTCCCCAGACCCGTGGGGACACTGGCAGTCGGAGGGCTCAGCTGCTGGAATGTGGATCCACTGCTGAGCTGGAGCTGGGAGGTCAGGCTGAGTTCATCAGGAAACAGCAAAAAACAAAAACAGCAAGGGCCAAGCTGGCTCAGGCTGAGCTGGGGCAGGGGAGCCTTTCCTCCCCAACCCTGTGTGACAGTGGTGCCTGTGCCGAGGACATGCTGCGCACCCTGAGCGTCCTCCCCACCTGGCATGGAGTTATCTTGGCACAACTGCTTGGGGTACACAACACCCACCCTTGAACACCCCATCCCAGCAAGACCCCAAAGGAGTTCTGGGATTGGGGAGTAACCCTGTTCACTTCAGGTATCAAAAATACCCTTGGCTTTCTGTTCTGCTCTAAAAGCTGCTGGCAAATATTGAAGCAAAGAGAAAAGGCAGGGTGTTGTCTCTGGGTTAGAAAGTTGTTTGTAAAGCATCAACCAGCATTTATTGCTTAGCTCCACTTTGTTACTGAAGTGGGTAGTGAAGAACTTCATGGTTGTTACTTTTGGAGATGTCTTTTTTGTTTTTTTTTTTTTAACACTGTTCACGCTGTTTTATGGAGAAGTCGACAGATAATCACAGAGCTCTTTGGGTCAGTCTGTTGTACCAGGACACAGCCACGCTGGGTTGTTTTCCTGTGCCAGGGTGTCAAGGGCATTCCAGAGGCTTGTCAGAGAAGAGGGTCTTGACCATAATTTTGGGCATGGCTGGATGACTGGATGGCTGGATGGATGAATTGATGGATGGATGGACAGATGAACTGATGGATGGCTGAGGGAGCTGGTGTTGTTTCAGCTGGTGAAAAGGAGACTCAGGAGAGATCTTATTGCTCTCTACAGCTGCCTGAAAGGAGGTTGTAGTGAGGTGAAGGTTGGTTTCTTGTCTCAAGTAACAAGTAATTGAATAAGAGCAAACAGCCTCATGTTGCACCAGCAGAGGTTTATATTGGATGTTAGGAACAATTTCTTCCCCAAAAAGGTTGAACAGCCCTGTCACAGTCTTCCCAGGGCAGGTGGAGTCCCCATCCCTGGAGGGATTTAGAAGGTGTGTAGCTGTGGCACTTGGGGACATGGGTTAGTGGTGGCCTTGGCAGTGCCAAGTAATGCCCAGACTCGATGATCTTGGAGGTCTTTTCCAAACTAAGCAATTCTGTGATTCCATGGATGAACTTCATACTGAAAAGATGAACAGATCTTTTGGTGAACTCCTGGCTTTATTCTACTCCCCTGTGAGCTGCCTGTGTGTTTGCATTAGCACAAGGGAACGCACTTTGGATATTTATTATTCCTCCTCATGACTTGCCAGATCCCCAAGCTGCTCACACCAGCAGAAATCCAAGTTCCTTACACAGAAATCCCTGCCCTTGGCATCTTCTGTGAGGAGATTCCCACAAAATGTGGGCTCAACCCATCTCACACGGGTGACTCAGCTGCCTCTGTTGATAATCCTAACCTGAACCTGCTATCCTGCTGATAATCCTAATGTGAACCATCTGATCTAGACACAGTTGAGCCCTGAATAATTAACTGTTCTGGCAGGGCAGGCCAGGGAACCTGCCAGAGGAGCTGTGCCTCACACCAACCTGAGGACATGCCAGGAGTCAGACAGAGCACAAGGAACAAGCCTGAGCAATGGGATGGAAGCAGTGGCTGTCATAGGGAAGGAGGGGCTTTAGGGGCACTGCTGGGGCTGGAGAGTCAGACAGAGCTGGCTCAGGCTGGTGGGCACCATTTTTGGTGGCCCAAAGCGTTGCCTGGGCTGTTTGACATGTCCAAGGTTGGCCACCATCCTTGAAGAGTTAATACAAACTTGGCCTGAGGTCTGTCTCCTCTTGCCATGCCAGAGAGAGGGCAGACCCTCTCATGCTGCAGAGATCAAACCACAAAGCCCTTGAAAACATCCCAAATCAGGACCAGGTCAAAGCCTCAGAGGAGCTTTAGGAACCAGCCAAGAAAAAGAAAATCCTTGGAGAAGACCCAGACACCCAGCAACTCTCTGTTGCACGAGTTCCATGTGCAGAAAGGCACGAGCCATTCCTGCCTGCTGTGCCAATAATTTCTGCCCTGAAATGTGTGGATTTGGCAGCTCCAGTGATCTGGAACACGAGGTCCCAGCCCAGCACCACTTTCAAGATCCTCAAGCAGCAGTTTTCTTATGCTGATGGAGACCTGTGAGTTTCTGTCTCCATCCCCCATTGTCTTTTTCCTGACAATCTCAAAGGAATTTCACATCGAGTGAAAAGTAAAGTTGCAAAGGCCTCAAGCACAGGTGGAAAATAAGAACTGGAATAGAGGGAAAGGCAAGTTCAAGCAGCTTCACAGCACTAAGATTCACTTTGCACTGAGGAGGAGGATAAACACAGCAGAGAATTAGCTCTTCAGCATGCCAGCATCCATAAATCTGGCTAAAGACATTCTGCTCCGGGGGTGGAGTGGGGTAGGAAGACCCCAGGAAGGACTAATCCTGTTAAACCATTTGAGAAAACACAAACCACGTGATGAAATTGGATTACCCAAAATAATAGTTAAGCTATTAGTCATGTCTATTGTGTGGCAGGGCAAGTCAAGATGATGTAGGCAGGAAAAATGAAATGCAGCATCACTGCCAAAGGGGTAAAAAACTCCCCGAGGAGAGGTGACACCTCCAAGCTCATCCAGGACTGGGGGGTGACTCACATCCCCAGTATTTCCCCAGGATAAGCAGTTTTGGCAGCTGGCTGTCATACTCTGAATAGTTTTAAACTTTCTCTGCATACATTAAAATGAGGATTTTAATGTGCATAATTTAACTTGGGGGGAGAAGTACAATCTTCGTATGATTCCATGACTCTGGGGCCAAAGATTCTTAAATCTAAAGTCCCCTCCTTAGAGGGAAAAGGAGTTATTGTGAAAGAGGGTGAATCTGTGAAAGGGGAGGGGGGCAGAAAAACATCTGTAGTGGCAAGAGAAGTGCCAAACAGGGATTAATGGGGACAGGTTTGGTGCCCAGCCCTGTCATGTGATGGGGTGGAGGAGGAGTGGGGATTTTAAACAGCAGGATTAACACAGCACATCTAAAGTATCTGCATTTTGTTTTGATCTGTCACGAAAACAGCTCAATTTGCAGAAGGAATCATCCAGTCCATGAAGTTTGATGCTTTCCCTTTGAAACAGTGACAGTTTTTCCAACAGGGCCTCTCTGGTTTCCTTCCAGGGGAGGGACAAGGGTCCTTCCCAGCCCCTGGTGCAGGGAAGGAGCCAGGGGGACACGGTGGGATGGGCTTTGGCCAACCTGTCTGTCTTGGTTTGAAAACACAAGTGTCCACTAAGAAAGGCAGGAGACTTCCTTGAAATGGAAAATGTAAACCCCCTCCCTCCAAATTGTTATAATTTTGAAATTAAGGGGCTCTCAGGCAAAGATATGGGAGCAGGAATAACAGTTCTTTAATAGGAAAATTAAAAATATAAATGCAGTAGTACAAACAACAAAAAAAAAAAAGCCACTGACAGTCAGAATGCAACTGGAGACATTGTGGGTCAGGGTGGTGGCAGCAGTGCCATTCAGGGGTGGCAGCAGTGCCATTCAGGGGTGGCTGCAGCCCTCCTGCAGTGCCAGCTGTGGCTCTGCTGGAGCAGGGATCCTGGACAAGGGGGGAGTTTTCCTCTGAAGCTCCAGGGCTGCTGGAGATGGGCCTGGGCTCCCTCTGGGAATGCAGAGGAGAAGAAAGCTGCTCCTCTGGGAATGCAGGGGGAAAAGGCTGCTGTGCTGTTCCCAAGGTCAGATTGGATCCAGGTAGGAATGCTTGGCTCCTCCCCTGGGCAGAGCATCTCCCATGGGATGCTGGAATTTTCTCAGCCATGCAGGGACACTCAGTGGCCATGGACAGCAGAGATCTCCTGGAGGGAGGATTGGCTGTGGGAGAGATAAAGAAAACTGCCCCATGAACAGCAGAGAACTGCCCCAGCTCTGACAGATGGTGAATAGAACACCCCCAAACCACATCTTACAACCCAGGACACCCTCCCTGCTGCTCAATCCAGAGTCCATAATCCTCGCGGGGCTGCTCCGCTCTGCACACCTGGGTGCACGCGCACTTTTGGGCAGGTTTTATTCCCCACCGTGCCCTGGGCAAGCCCTGCCCGTGGGCTCCGAGGCCCCTCGGTGTCTCTGGAGCTCTGTGCAGCCCAGCTGCAGCCCCGGCAGTGCTGGTCCATTGATCATCTGCACGGCTCATCAGCCTTCTCCAACTATTCCCCACGGTTGATCAGTCAAGTCATTGACAAGTTAACAGCTTTGTTTACTTCTCCCTCTCGCTTCTGCAGCTAATTTGTTCTGATCACTGTGCTGAAAGACTGTTTTGGTTGGTTTCTCACCCAAAATGAACCATGGTGGGTGCATGGACTCGTGACATGGCTTTAATTGTGTCATCTGGGAGAGAGAAACCTTGTCACCCCACTTCTTTCAGGTTCCTGTGCCTTGGGCAGCAGACTTGACCCCAGGGTGTCCCTGACAATCTCCTCCAATACCCCAGTCTCTCCTCAGAGCTGAACTCTCATTGAACATCTTCAGGTGTGATTTGGGGAGCTCTAAGTAGCCCCTCACGGATTTTTCCCACCCACGGGACCTGCTGATGGCGAGGAGGAGATGCAAAACCCAGGCACTGCCCTTGAAGACTGCAGCTGATGAGCAATCAGGCTCATCCCAGCCTCCTGGCTTGGCAGGAGTGGGAACACTGGAGCCGAGATGAGATGGAAAATCAAGCCAGAATTTTCCTCTGCAGTGAGGTGTTATTATTATCATGAAAATCCAGAAGTGTTTAAAAACAATCCAAACCCAGTAGCAGCTACGGGTGCATCGTGGTGAGCGCAGTCAGACACCAAACATGTCCTTGTCAGGGGTGAAAGTCTGAAATTCAGGGAAAGGTTGCAATCTTTCTCCTTGTTTTTTTGCTTTAAAAAATAAAAAAAAAATAAAAATAAAAAAAAGTGGCAGGAGGAGATGAGCGAAGTTGGCATCTCTGCATCTGAGCTGTGGCATTTCCACCATTAGAACTCGAGGTTCACTTTGTGGTGGAGCCAATATCCCTAAATTGGGATAGAGAGGTTTGGGAAGAGGTGATCCCCACAGCAGCTGTGTGTGCATGGAAGTTTGTCAGGATGGGAGCTGGAGGCTTGGAAACATTTCCTTGAGTACAATGGATACAATACACAGGGAAATACCTTTCTGTGTGCTTTCTTCCCCGCTAGTCAGCACAGGTGAGGCCACATCTCAAATCCTGTGTCCAATTTTGGGCCCCTTGCTACAAAAAAAGACATTGAGGTGCTGGAGCATGTCCAGAGATGGGTGCAGAGCTGGGGAAGAGTCTGAAGCACCAGGAGAGGCTGAAGGAGCTGGGAAAGGGACTCAGCCAGGAGGAAAGGAGGCTCAGGGGGAACCTTCTGGCTCTGCACAACTCCTGACAGGAGGGGGCGGGGGGGCAGGCTCTGCTCTCAGGGGACAGGGACAGGACAAGAGGAAATGGCCTCAAGTTGCCCTAGGTCAGGTTTAGGTTGGATATTAGAGAAGATTTTTTTATGGAAAGGGTCGTCAGGCATTGGCACGGGCTGCCCAGGGCAGTGGTGGTATCACCCTCCCTGGAGGTGTTAAAAACCCTGTGGTTGTGGTGCTCAGGGACACGGGTTAGTGTCACCTTGGCACTGCTGGGTTAGCACTTGGACTGATGATCTCAGAGCTCCTTTCCAACCTGAGCAATTCCCCAGCTCTGTGATTCCACACCCCAGACCCCGTGCTCGAGGGCCAGCCAAGCCTCAGGCAGAATTCTCAGGGCTCTGAGCTGGATGAAACCCAAGCTGGAAGGCCCAGCCATGAAATTCAGATGGGGAGAGGTTACCCAGGGCCTGCTGCTGATAAATGAACCCACACTCAGAGGGGGAGGCAGAGCAGCCACACGAGCCCCACACATCTTCATTAGGGAGGGAGGAGAGGAACAACCCCATACATCACCATTATGAAAATTTAGCCGTAATAAAGAAATAATTTGTGCGATGCATCACGCGGCAGCCGCGCGGGGGTACCGTGACACCGCTCAGGCTGGGAGCCTCACTCCATCATTTCTCACAAGGCTGGCACTAGCAGGAGCCATCCATTGTCCCTGTCCCCGTTGGACCTCCAAAGGATGCCAGAATGTCATCCCCAAACCATCCATCCTGTGGAGGTTAGCAAGGCTCTGGGGCCTCGGGGAATTTGGGGTGGTGCTCACGGCATCCCGCTGGGGACAGCTCTCCTGTGAGGGTGAGAGGAGGGGACTGTCACATCACACACCAAGAACTGAAGGTACTGCTGGCAATAAAGCAACAAAACCCATTCTCTGAGCAATTTGTAGCAATTAATAGCCATTCCCAGGAATGAAATGTTAATTAATTCTTTCCCTGAGCCATGCATTTATTTAAGGTATTTGTGGGTGTTCTTGGTACTTTTATTAAGCAATTAAAATGCGTCCAAGAAAATATTTATCCATTTAAAGTAATTCTTAGTAAACACGATCTATATGGCAAGCAACCACTTTATTTTGCATTGTTAATTAAAACCGAGGACACACTCCACTTCCCCGGGTTATTCGCCACCAGAGCAGCCACGCTGCCAGGAGTGCTGCTTCAGAGCTGCTGGCAGCTCCAAAATCCTCCCTCGGCACCTGCAGGGTGGATTGTGCAGTGCTTGCTGGGGCTTCTCAGAGCCCAGAGAGCCCCAGCAGCCCCGTGTGAACCCCCGGGGGTCCCTAAGGAGCTGTGGCCTGAAGAAGACCTTTCTAAAGAAGATTTTGTTGAGTCCTACAGCTTTCCCAGGGCTGGGAAGCCAGTAGTTTGTTCCCACACGCTGGGTGTTGAAGGATTAGAAGCCCTCGTAGGGCAGACAGAGGGAGGTGTTCGTTCAGGTGAGCATAAGCAGGGATGTTACAGGCGTGTCACAACGCTCCTCCACGGACTGACACCCTGTGGGGTTTGCTGTGCTCTCACTGCGAGCATGGGGAGCTCCTCAGGGGCTCCACCAGCCTGGAAGCCCAGCCAGAAACAGGATTCATGGGAAAAGGGGATGGAACTGCTGGGTAAAACCCCTTGTGCAGAAGGAGACGCAGCTGAACATCCCACTGGGAGCCAGGAAGAGGCACAGGTGGCAATCCCAGCTTGTGGCAGGTTTCCTTCAGAAACCAGAGCAGAAGGGGAAGAAACACTGAGACATGAAAACCAAAACAAAGCCCCAGCATTGTTTAGGAGCTGACAAATCCCAGACTGTCCTCTCTTATTTGCTTGTGTGTAGTCTTAGCTGGGAAGCAATCGATGGAGTCAGAAAAATGCTATTTCCCTGAAGAATGTCTCCTTAGAAAAGTTCCTCCCTCCCTCTTCAGTGTTAAAAGGACCCACTGCAGGTACTCTATTTTTTGTTCATTCTTTAATCACCAGTTTTCAGTGCTGACTGTAATAACCCCTTTGAAACTTGGATCAAAATATCTCTTTCCTGGTTGAAATTTGTTTTCTTCCATCACCCGAGCAAATTCAATTTGCAGAAGATACTGAATTGGGAGGCACCTGGTACTCCCTCCAGAGAGGCCAGAGGAAAACAAAAGCACATTAGAAATATGAGAAGGGAAACAACAGAATGAAACCCAGCCCACAGGGGAAGAAATGCCAGTCTGGGGACACAGACTGAGATGGTGCTCGGTGCAAAGAAATGAAGATGAGAAAATCTGCACATCTCTGCCCTGGAGTCAGGCTGGGAGAGATGGGGGTGTCCAGCCTGGAGAGGAGAAGGCTCCAGGGAGAGCTCAGAGCCCCTTCCAGGGCCTAAAGGGCTCCAGAAGAGCTGGAGAGGGACTTTGGAGAGGGGATGGAGGAACAGAACACAGGGAATGGCTCCCACTGCCAGAGGGCAGGGATGGATGGGATACTGGGAGGGAATTTTTCTCTGTGAGGGTGGGCAGGCCCTGGCACAGGGTGCCCAGAGCAGCTGTGGCTGCCCGGGATCCCTGGCACTGTCCAAGGCCAGGCTGGACAGGGCTTGGAGCAGCCTGGGATAGAGGAAGGTGTCCCTGCCCTGCCCATGGGACAAGATGAACTTTAAGGTCACTTCCAACCCAAACCCTTCTGGGATTATGATTCTATCATCTGCACTGGTCATATGACATGGGATGGTGGGAGCAGGGGTGGATTTGGAGCTGGGGACTCCAAAGGTGCCTGTCAGTGGTAGAGGGCAGGAAATGGAGACACCCCACAGCCACCCTGTGGGGACCACCCGAGAGGCACAGGGGCACTGGGATAGGTCCCATGGCATCCCCTCTGCCTGTGCTACCCTTCAGCCTGGAGAGCCCAAGGGAGTCACAGAAACAGGTCCTATGGGCAGGATCCCCACAGACAGACCCTCACCCCTCTCCTGGCACAGGGGAGCCCCCCTGCCCAGCCCTGCCCCTGCAGTGGGGTCTGGCCAAGGGTGAAAATCAGCACAAGCAGTGACAGGCGAGTTAGTGGCCAAGTCATCCAGGGGGAGACTAAAGCAGGTAAATTTATATAGTCTGGAAAAGACCCTGAGTGGCACATTTGCAATCTATAAATACCTTCAAGGGAACAACATAAATGAAAGGAGCCCCTGATCTCCAGGCTGGCAGGACCAGGAGCGCTGGCTGGGAGCCAGGCTTGGTGCAGTACAGCCACAGAGACAGGAGGAAGAAATCACAGAGAGCCACAGCAGTGGAGGTGGTGGATGGGGCTGCAGGAGCATCCTTCTGTCTTCTCTGCTCTGTTTTATTGAGGTTCTGTTTATAAATAACAATTGAATGGTTGATAGGTGAGCAAGGCACGTTATGGGCTCGTTAAAACCCTCAGTAAGTTGCCTTCTGGCTGTCCAGGAGCCCATCACAGGAAGCTTTACAAGAGGCTTATCAGTTGCCATTATTAAAAACCAATTTGACATTATAAAAGATCCATACTGCTCGTTCTGCCACATTGATTCAGCCATGTTAAGCCTTGGAAAACTGGAGCAAGAACCTTGATCTCTGCTGAAGCACAAAAAGTTGGTGTTTGTGCCACATCAGGAAATCCAGTTTTGCAGCAATGATGGGTTTTGAACAAATCCATAAAGCACCATGCCACGGTTGTTGGGGGTGTTCTCCCAGGCAGCTGCAATGTCAAACAGCTCTTGGAAACCTTGTTCTCTGTTTTGCAACATCCAGAAGGATCTCATCTGAGCTCTGCCCAGCTCAAACCCACCTCCAGACACTTCTCCATCTGCTTCCAATTCCTGGTGCTCTCTGGGAACATCGGGAGGATGAATGTTCCTGCTACACAGGCAGGTACAAGGACATGANAATGTCAAACAGCTCTTGGAAACCTTGTTCTCTGTTTTGCACACAGGCAGGTACAAGGACATGACCCCACAAGTCACTTTTATCCTCATCTTGAAGCCTCCTTCTTGTCCTTTGCACAGCAGGGAGGGTGGATTTGTGCAAAATAACCAGGGAAGTGCCTGGCACAAGAGAAGCTCTGGATTGTCCCAGAAGTTTGGTGCCATGCCCTGTCCCATTGACTGCTGAAAAAAATGGCTTCATGTACCTGCTGCCTCCCTTGAGCACCCAAGGAGCAGAACAAGACCCTCCAGAGGCTGGAAAACTGCTTGTGGCTGGGAATCTCTACAGGGACAAAGTTGTAAAAGGAGCTTAATGGAGCAGAAATATTCCTGACAAAGAGCATGGGGCATTTCCCCATTCACCAGCTGGAGTCTCCCTGTCGCTCTAGCTTTGTTCCTTCCTTCCTTCCTGGAGTCCTTCCTGGAGTCCTTCCTCCCTCCCTCCCTCTTTGCTTTCATTCACCTGCAGTCCCTGAGATCTGAATTCAGGCCTTTTGGACCAGCAAACCAAGCAGGAGATGTCAGGAATGTGTCTCCTCTCCATCCCACAAGCCATGCTAAGCTTTGGGCAGGAGGTACCAGGCCTCTGGGAGATGTCCCTGTCCCTCTGCTGCCCCATCCCCAAGGAACCACAGTGCTGGAGATGCCCCCACAACGGGCAGCAGCGTTCCCGTGGCAGGGAGGCAGCAGGGCAGGGCGGATCCCTCGGGAGACAGGGAAGCGGGATGCTGAGGTCTGACCCCGCTTGGCTTGGGCTGCAATTCCCTCTGGGAGGAGAAAGGCATCACCAAAGCACCACTGCCCATTCAGACCTTTGGAGCAGTGCCTGGAAGGCTCTGCTTGCACAGGTTTTTCCATACAGAACCTCCCTCATTAACACACAAAGTGAAGCCCTAGAAATAAAACCGGCATCTCCTGATTAATTATTGGAGGGGGAGGCGAGGGAGGCGGGGGAGGGAAGCTGAAGTGGCCAGTCAGCATCTGTTAGAAGTGTGAAGATAAATGGAAGGCGAGGGCAGGTCAGTGCATACAAATCACTTCCATCCACTCGGGAACACCTCTCAGAGCACTGTGTCACCACCGGGGAGGCTGAGCAGGTCACTGAGGTTCACAGTAGCAGGTGCTCGGGGAATTGGCTCTGGCAGCACTCAGGGTGTTCTCCAGCCTGCCATGGACCAGCATTCTGCTCTCTCTCCAGCCCTGCTGAGTGCCTATGGACCTTCAGCAGGAACCCCCTGCAACTCCAGTTGTCCTTGGCTGCCTTTGGGGCAGCACTGAAGCAGTGGGGAACCACGGCAGAGTAACAGGAACAAGCAGAGGGAAGCAGGAGACTGCTGGGAGGACCAGAGCAGATGCTGCTTGCCTTGAAGGGGACAGCTTTCCCCAAACCACCCCACCGACCCCGTGTGGGGAGCAGCCTCAGCGGCTCCTTCCTCTCTCCAGAGCCAGCTCCCAGTGCCTGCATCCTTCCCAACCCATCCAGCACAACCAGAAGGGCAGCCCCAAAACAACAAGGCAGAGACTCCTCAGGGAAACCCTCTTCCCTCCAATTTACCTGTCAATTGTTTGGGGAGGATTGTTACATGTTTTTTCCCAGGCTTTTTTTCCCTTCTCCAAAGAGTGGTTGGAGTTTCACACCGCCTGACAGTCTCTCCCGCCTTTCCCACCCGTTCCCGAGTGGCAGGTTGCCAGATGGTGCCCCATTAGGTCACATTTGCTCATTGTTTGGCAAACAGGGCTTAATTCAAGTGCTGAGTTGACAGCTTGTTCTCCAAGACAATTTGCAAGTTGCAGTGTTGCAAATGCCAGCTTGGCTTTTCGGGAAATGTTATTTCAGCTGCCTTAAAGGGATAAAGTTCTCTTTGACTGAGGGGAAAAAAATAAAGGAAAAAAAGGACCAAAGGGGCAGGGGGTGGGCAGCAGAAAATGTTTTTAGTGGTTTTGATGTGGAAGGACCAGCAGTGTTGTTGGCAAGCGTTCAGGAAGGGACTGACATTCCCCATCAAGTGGAGACCCTCCATGTCCCATTCCTCCCATCACTAAGGTCCTTCACAATCCTAAAAAATGAGGTGTATTCCCAGTGAAACAGGGTAATAGAATGTTGGCTTCTTTTGGAAAGGTTTCTGTAGGGGTACACGTACACATTCCTCTGATGGCTCCTCTCCAAAACCTGTGGCTGTAGTCCCTAAATCCCCAGGGGAGGGGACAATGCTGAGAACAAGTTCATGTCCCTTCTGAAGTCAGGGGCACTCTGGGCATGCTGCCCCAGCACTGTGACAGCTACACGTGGACATGGCAAGAGACACAAAACAGCACCACAACGATGCTCTGTTTTCTCCAACAGGTGGGCAAAAAAAGGCCAGGTTATAAAGGAAGCCTCCGGTGACTTCTACGAAACCATCGTGGACCACACGTTCTTCTTTGAGCCCGTCTCCTGCGAGGTCACCAATGCTCTGGGCAGCACAAACATCAGCAGGACCGTGGATGTCTACTGTGAGTAACCTGTTGCCTTCAGTCCAGCTTCCAGGCTCAGCAGAGCTGCTGAAAATCAGCGGGAAGCAGACACAGCTCAGTCCCACTTGCCCAGGGTGGCAGGACTTGCTGGGCTCTCCTGCAGCTCACGCTTTGTAAATGCTTTGGTGGTTGGACCAGTGATTTCCTTACGAGCTCGTGGGGTGGTCACTGGGGAGCTGGTCCCCTGGTCCCCCCTCCCTCTGGAGTTGTAGCAGGCACCTGCCTGCTTTTCTTTATTTGGGGCCCATCAAGCTCTGCTCCCTGTGAGCTGTTTGGTGTGGGGGTTTCTGGCTGGCAGTAACTCCAGTTTCCTCTGCGCAGTTGGGCCCAGGATGGCGACAGAGCCGCAGTCGCTGCTGGTTGACCTGGGCTCGGACGCGGTGTTCAACTGTGCCTGGACTGGGAACCCCTCTCTCACCATCGTCTGGATGAAGCGAGGCTCGGGCGTGGTAAGAACCGCTGCGGGGCAGCGACACATCCTGCAGGACACTTCCCATGGAGCAGAACCCGTCTGGTCTGGGAGCTCCTGCCTGGATGAATGCTGGCTCCTCCAAATGCAAAGGGGTCCTGAGAGTGGGGGAATTTATTCCATGATGATGGACAGAGGGGTTGAACCAGTGTCGCACTACGACACGAAATGAACCACGCGCACTCAGTGAGAGGGAAAGAGCAAAAACAAGCAAGGTTTATTTTCAGATCCCGTATATAAAGATTTCCAAAGGAGACCATGGGTTGCAGGATGGAGATACCACCTCTCCAACCACACTGGTTAGATCAGCAGTCCATCAATTCTCTCCTCCTCCATAAAAGAATGAAAACAATCTATTTTTATATGAACAGCGCGTGATAAACTCCATTACAAAAATGTAAACATCAGAAGGCTTAGAAGAATTTTAAAAGAACTTTAAAACTTTTAAAAGAACAGGGGACAAACCAGAGCATCACTTAACACCTCACTGATGGGGAGCAGTTCTGCAATTCCCCTGCATGTAGTTCCTTCTGGGATGGTCCTGTGTGGGATAGTCCTTTCCAGGATGGTTCTTCCTGGGATGGTCTTCTCTGGGATAGACCTTCATGGATGGACCTTCCTGGGATGGTCCTTTCTGGGATAGACCTTCATGGGATTGACCTTCCTGGGATGGTCCCTTCTGGGATAGACCTTCATGGGACTGACCTTCCTGGGATGGTCCTCTCTGCCCCCCAGGCCTGGGATCTCACATCCCTACATGTTCACCCCAGCACTCCCTGCTGTTGACTGGAGCCTGCTGAGGGAGGAGCTTGGATCTGTCCCAGCAGAGTTCTCCACGTCTCTCTTGTACTGAACATCGTAAGGAGCATTGCCAATCATAATCGCAGCTCAGTCAGCCCCGGGGAGCAGGAGATGCTCTGATCCCTCCTTACAGACAGGAGGGCTGAGCAAAGCCACAGGAAAAAGCTAAAGGAGGGCTGAGATGTGAAATTCATTCAGAAGCACACACAGGTTTGGGTTTGAAAAGCATCTTCCAGCTTCACCTGGGCAGATGTGTGGATGAGGGAAAGCTGCTGTTCCAGCTCAAGGCTGTAACTGGAGAGCTGGACCCCCACAGAGGGGCTGAGTCCTCCCTCCTCTGGGGACACTGAGGCATTCACTGCTGGGCTGCTTTTTCCAAACCATAATGACCTTGCTGAAGGCCATCTCCTGGGAAGAAATTATAGACCTGGGAGAGCTGATGGCTTGACTCAGCAAAGGAATCCCAGTGGGTCAGTAATTCCTGGGTGGTTTCCCATCCCACAGCTGCTGTGGCAGCTTCTCTGGGTTATCACTGCAGGCTCCCACACACAGATTGTTGTTCCAGGAGCTGGGAACAAGGGCTGCCTCACCCTCCTGCTCCAGTCCAGCCCCCCAACAGGGCACAGCTGCCTTCTCCCTTTTTATCTGCCTCTCTCCAGCTGAGTTCCATCATGTTGGAACTTCTCGGAGCAGAATGAAGGAGATGATTCTGCCCTTCCACTATGCCCTCATGAGACCCCACCTGCAGTGCTGTGTCCAGCTCTGGGGGCCCCAACTTCAGAAGGACGTGGAGCTGCTGGAGGGAGTCCTGAGGAGGCCACGGAGATGCGCCAGGGCTGGAGCCAGGCTGGGAGAGCTGAGGGTGTCCAGCCGGGAGAAGAGAAGGCTCCAGGGAGACCTCAGAGCCCCTTCCAGGGCCTAAAGGGGCTCCAGGAGAGCTGAAGAGGGACTTGGGACAAGGGCCTGGACTGACAGGAGAAGGGGGAATGGTTCCCACTGCCAGAGGGCAGGGATGGATGGGATATTGGGAGGGAATTCTTCTCTGTGAGGGTGGGCAGGCCCTGGCACAGGGTGCCCAGAGCAGCTGCGGCTGCCCCTGGATCCCTGGAAGTGTCCAAGGCCAGGCTGGATGGGGCTTGGAGCAACCTGGGCTGGGGAGAACCCTGGATAGGGGAAAGTGTCGCTGCCCAGGGCAGGGGATTGGAATGAGATGTGTTCGAGGTGTTCAAGGTCCCTTCCGAGCCAAACAATTCCATGACTCTGTGATCTCAGGACAGACCCTCAGCTGGTGTAACCCAGCAGAGATGGTTATGATGGTCACCAGAGCCACCTCCATCTTCCCAGAGGGATCCTGGCAGACAATGCTGCTTTGTAAAGCCATCAGCACCCAGCAATCCCAGTGGGATCTGGGATCACACCTGCTTCTTCCCCAGCCCCTCTGTTTTCAGAACCAGGTTGAAGTCCCTCAAGATTGCCTTCTTTTCTCCTTTTTCACAAAAAGAAAGCAAGTCAGAGACCAAAGAGAGGTTGAGACCAAGTAAACACAGGTGTTTTTATGGCTGACTCTGCAATCGATGCTAACACAGTGGGTTTAAAAAGGATCTGACCCTCTGTGCCTCTGCCCCGTGCCAGGTTAGGGCTGAGACCCCCACGTTGCTCCAGGGAGACCCAGAGCCACATCAAACACTGCATCAGCGCTGATTCCAGGGGCTGTGGGAGCAGCAAGCAGCAGAGCCAGAGGCTCACCCAGCAGTGGGTGCTGAGGAGAGGGAGAGATGATGGGCTGTGACCTGCAGAGCCCTGGGGGAGAAAGCCAAGGGCAACTGCAGGAGTTTGCTCCAGAAACCAGTTTCTGTTTGAGATCTGCCATGTTTTTTTCGAACCCAGCAGTGCCAAGATGCTGCTGACAGCCTCAGCCAGATCCCTCAGCTCCCGTGCTTTTCCAGGTTTACTAAAGCTGCTCATTGCACAGCAGGGCAGGCGAGCAACAGTCAGCCAGTGCCTAGCAGGGGGCTGGCCAAGCCAGCTGAGATTTCCCTGGGTATCCAGACCCCGTTCCAAGGTGTCTGCCACCTCTGCCACCACTTCTGGGCTTAAAATCCCCGAGTCAATCCCAGCAGCCTCCCCTGTGCCTGTGAATGTGGAGGTGCAAGTGTGGAGTGTGGTTCTCTCTGAGGTTTTTCTGCCTGTGTCACTGCAGCCACCAAAATTTTTCTCCTGTATCTTGAACTTCTTGCAAAACTGGAGTTTGTAAAAATTCAAATGAATAGGAAGAGGATTTGTAATTCCACCCAAAACACCTGTGGTGTTTCTTTATTCTTTGGTCAACAGCAGTAAGTGATATTTCCATGCAATGCCAGACTTGGGCTCATCCACTTGGCTTTCCCAAGGATGCTCAGGAGCTGGTGACTCAGGTCATTTGTTCTGTCTGTAACTTCTCATGGCCCACCTGAAAGCCCCCCTGCTCTCTTTCAGGTCCTGAGCAATGAGAACAAGCTGATCCTGAAGTCAGTCCGCCAGGAAGACGCCGGGAAATACGTGTGCCGAGCCGTGGTGCCGCGGGTGGGCGCGGGGGAGCGGGAGGTGACGCTCACCGTCAACGGTACCTCCTGCTCCCCTTCTGCCATTCCTTCCCTCCTGCTTCCCTTCTGCCATTCCTTCCTGCTCCCCTTCTGCCATTCCTTCCCTCCTGCTCCCCTTCCACCATTCCTTCCCTCCTGCTTCCCTTCTGCCATTCC
>VXBC01004531.1:259429-294536 GCA_013399945.1 Ploceus nigricollis
TCCTGCTCCCCTTCTGCCATTCTTTCCCTCCTGCTCCCCTTCCATCATCCCTTCCCTCCTGCTCCCCTTCTGCCATTCCTTCCCTCCTGCTTCCCTACCCACATTCATTCCCTCCTGCTTCCCTACCCCCATTCCCTTCCTGCCTTGATCCTGTCACTCTGACAGCTCCTGTTCCCAAATTATCCCCTCAGATACTTCCTTTTGGAACAAATCCTACCCCCAGTTGAATCAGAGATCCAGGCAATTGGAGTAAAGTGGATTTTGCATTATTTTGCCTGGAAATGCACAAGTCAAAGCAAAAAAAAAAAAAATCAACATTTGCTCAGCCCCACACAGTTCCTTATTATCAACAGGGGTTTATTGAGTAGTTGGGAGCTGGCAGCTTTAAATCTTTAATAGATTAATCTTGCAAAACCCTCGCAGAGTCAGTGAGTGCTGTTGTCTCTATTGTACACCTGGAGAGCTGGGAATTGAGTCTGGATCCAAGACCAGCAGCCTAATCACACTCTCCAACCCACATGAGGATACCTGTGAGGATTCCTGTGAGGATACTTGTGAACACTCCTGCCAGGATTCCTGTCAGATTCCTGTCAGGATACCTCCATGGCTGCTTGGGGCTCATCCAGCATCGTGTCAGGATGTGCCCTGGACTCAGAGCCACATCTCTGGAGTTTACTGATGCCCTGGCCAGGACCTTGCAGCAGCTGGTAACAAATTTCAGCATAAATACGGCAGGGAAAGAGCCAGGCAGGCTGCAAATGGTGTAAGCAGAGGATGAATTTTGCATTGTCTCTCACCTGCATGACAAACTGGCAGGTTTCACTCCCCACTCACTGTCACCAGAGAAGAACATAAGCAGGAGGCAGCTCAGGCAAGCATTGATTTCAAACACAGATAATGCAGATGGTTGATGCCCCAGTTCCCTGGAAACATTCAAGGACAGGGCTCTGAGCAACCTGATCTAGCGGAAGATGTCCCTGTCATGGCAAGGGGGTTGGACTGGATGACCTTTAAAGGTCACTGCCCCCCCAAACTATTCCAGGTTTCCATAATCCTAGAAAAGGAAGGCAAGGGCAACGCAGCAGGGACTGAAAACCAACCACTCCCTCGACTTGGACTCAGCTCCTCGGCGTCTTCAGTCTCCTTCCCCAGCAGCTGCTGGGTTTTAATTACAATTAAATGAGCTCATGGAAAACAAAGCAACAAATTAACACAAAGAACATGCTCCTTCCCTGACACCTACCAGGCACAGGGGTGCCCTGAGAGCAGAGCAGAGCTCCCCACAGGCTCGGGGCATTTGGAGCGTGCAGCACTGACTGGAAAAGTTGCTCTCCAGCAACTTTTGGTTTTTCCCCCAGTTTATGCCTGGGGAAACTGATGGGGAGCAAATGAAATCCATGCATGGGGTTCACTGCTCAGCTTTGAGCATCTGCCAGGAGCTGACTGCCTGCACATCCCATCCCATGGGAAGTGCTGCCGGGGGCTTGGTGCACCCCAAAGGTGACAGTGTTGGGACATGTCACTGCAGGTATTGGACCGAGGGAGAATCCCACACCTCTGAATCAGGATGCTCTCCTGGCCCTCCAGGTGAGGAGAACTGAGCCCCTGAGCGGCATCCCCACATCCCACATGCACCAAGAGCCAGGCTTGGCAGCCTGTCCTGCAGCAGGAGCCGTGTTCCAGCTCCAGAGCACAGCACAGTGTGTCGAATCCAGCTAATGAATTCTGCTGGAAGCCTGTTCTGATGTAATTCAAGGGGGAAGTTGAATGCCTCATATTTTGATGTGATTTTAAATCCAGAGAGTGATACAATTGTCTGTTATTACCAGATGCCTCCCTCTGTCACAGAAAAATCAGGCATTGAGAAGTTGTGTTCTGGGCTGGCTGCACTGCCCGTGATCAGGACACCTGGACTTCTAGGGGGCTGATCCCTCCCACTGAGCACAGAAATCCCAACTGAGGGATCACCTGACCCACTCTGAGCCTGTGGTCCCACCAGCCCATCCACTCCCAAAATTATCCAAAGTCATGGCATGATGATGGTGGCTGGGAGAGCATCCTCCTGCCCTTCCCAGCCAGCTTCCTCAGACAGGGCTGTGGTTGCAGAGCAGCCCAGTCCCATGCCAGAGCCAAGGCCATCAGCCTGCAAGGAAGCAGATAGGATTCAGAGTCTGGTGAGTGGGAAGGAGGATTATGCAAAGTAGCAGCATTTGGCAGGGCCAGAGCAGCAGAGGCTCAAGGGAAGGGAGGAACTTGGTGCTATCATAAATCAGCAGCAGCTGGATTTACAGCCAAAGCCTCTCGATGCTCGTGACTGCACCCAGCCCAGTCGCAGCTCCCACCCCAGCAGAAGCACCCCAAGGTCACCTTCCCAGGAGATCACCAGCAGTCCCATCTGTCACTGCACCATCCAGGCTTGGCACGTGCTCCTGAGCAGGCACCACCACCCCTGCCCACCTTGTTCTGCAAGAGAAGTTTGTTGGAAGGGCTGGACAGCTCCAGGTGACTAACTCAGGATGTGATTTGCCTGGGATTCACCCCAGCAAGGAAGTCAGGAATGCCCGAGGGCTGGGAGCAGGGCAGAGGCTGACCTGCCACCCCGCTTGGCCAGGAGCACATCATGGTGTCAGGAAGTGCTCAAGGCCAGGTTGGAACAACCTGCTCTGGTGGGAGCTGTCTCTGCCCATGGTAGGGGATGTGGAGTGAGATGGGTTTTAAAGTCTTTTCCAACCCAAACCATTCTGTGGTGTTCCTTCACAATACCAGGCAGAACCCCAGCCCAGGACTTCTGCAGGAAGCAAGGAGTTAAACAAAACTCTCCTGCCAAATCATTTTGAGTGCTTGGGACAAAGGTTCAGATGGACTTGAGCAGACTGGAGAAGCCAAGGCCATCCTATCCTTTCATTTCTGAAGGCTTCCACCTCAGACTTCTCTTTTGTGTGAGCCGCCAGGACCGCACAAATAAATTGGCACCGAGGTGCTAAAAATAACCTCCACCAATAGCTCCATCATTTATATCCATAGCAACATTGCTTAGAGCCTTTTCCCTGCCTGTGGGCTGTCTCACACTCGGTGCTGAATGCCAAGCTGGAGATTGGCAGCTTTCATAAGGAGCCAGAGCCTGGTGGAGAATCAAACACTGGCCCTGAATGCGAAGAGGCTGCAACTTCATGCTATTATTTCTGGGCATGTTCATCTCACAAATAGTCTTTAGTCATCCACTATTATCATGATGATAAGCCTTCGACTCTGAACTCCTGAAGCAATAATAAAAGCCAAAGCCATTGGCATTTGTGCCATTTAAAATCCACTCGCCCTGGGGAAAATGATCCTTTTAATGATTATTAAGCCATTTTTCTCTAGCGTCACCCAGTCTTGGAGCACTTCCAGAATTTATAAGTAACACACAACCATCAAAATGGAAAGGAGATGGTTCTTTTTATTACTATTTAGGCCTGGCCTGCAGATCCCATCACTGCTCTTGCCTCTGCTGGCTTTGGAATCATCAGGTGGGCAGGAGCATCAAAGGCCTCAGCAGGCTCCTCAGGCAAAGCACGGAGTCACCTCCACTGAGACCCTTTGGAAAGCTGAGCTTTCAGCGATGGATAAACAAGAACTCACACCTTGGGATCATGCCTAGAACAACATCTTGAGCATTTAGAGAGAAAAACACAACAAAGTGTCTTTTTTTTTTTTTGCCTTCTTCGATCAAAAAGGGCACAAGTTTCCACTGCTGTACTGCTATGTCCATTACAGCAAAACAAGTCCTGACCTTCACGCCCAGCTCCTGCTATTCCTGATGCTGATGGCAGCTCCCTTCCAGTAGTAATTTCCTGAGCTGCCAGAACCATGGTCACTGGTCAGTGAATTGTGCTTCAATGAGCTTGTTTTCCATCCATCTCCCCTTGGAACAGTGTAAGGAAGCAAGGACAGGGCTGTGCCTCAGTGGGAAGTGTGTGGGGAGTGTGCAAGTTTGGTGCAGGAAGGGGTTACTGGGACAGTTCCAAAAGGCAGCTGTATGTACAAATGCCCAAGAGTGAAGGATTTAGCATTTTGGTACATTTTTGTGCATTCGTGAAATTTATAAATGGGTGATTTGGATGAGAATCAGGCAGGAATACCCAGGCAAATCTTTCTTCCCACTTTACCCCAAATCCCTGAGACATTTTTTTGAAGGAACACGTCACATGCAGGGCAGGGAGGTGGGGAAAATGGGAAAAAATCCACAAGGCTGTATTACTGATAAACCCAGTGATGTACTCCAAACCAGGCATGACACCCTGGTGACACTCTGGAACTTTGAGTGTTCACCCAAGTGAACACCCAAAGTTCCAGAGCTGGAGCAGGGGGAGTTCTGACAGCCCCTGCCGCCCCTCTCTCCGTGCCCTGCAGCCCAGTTGCTGCTGTTTTCTTTTCTGCCAGCAGCAAGCCACTCATGGAAATGCAAATCTGCTTTAATTAAGGAGGTTAATTTACAGCAATTAGGATCCCAGCTCTTGTGCTGCTCCCCTGGGGCCATCAGGGCTGTTAGAAGAGTGAGGGACACACCACATGCTCTCCTCTCCCATCCCTTTTCTCCCAGTCACAGGATGTTCACCAAGGCAGGACAAGGACATTTCCCATCCCAAGCTGGTGTTTGGCTCAGGAAGAGCCTTTCCTACCCTTTCTCCTGGCTCCTTTCATGATCCACATGGCACAGGAGAGCCCAGCTGATGGGTGTCAAGGTTTTCTAGCAGAAACTCCTCCACCACATCTTCCTCCAATGCCCTGGAGAGCAATTAGTTTAATGGTTGCTTAATGAATCTGGGAGAGCACAGAAGAGAAACACCAGGTGGGATGGGATCCTGCTTTGCTTCTGCAGCAAACAGCCCTTCTCAGAGGCCAGGCTCACCAGGGAGATGGGGGCAGGATCCTTTGCACCAGCGATGGGGGTACAGAAATGGGGGACTCTGGTGCTTTGTGGGGGCTTTGCAAAAACCCAGCAGAGCCCAAAGCCTCCACTCAGTGTTCTCCATCACAGGAGGTGATGAGGCTGTTTCTCCATCCCTGCCCTTCAGAGATGGACCCCAATATCCATTCGGGGCTCCCCTAACAGCCCCCATCCCCACCAGTCCCATGAGGTGCCAGCAGCCTCTCCTGTCTCCACAGGGCCCCCCATCATCTCCAGCACCCAGACCCAGCACGCCCTGCACGGCCAGAAGGGGCAGATCAAGTGCTTCATCCGCAGCACTCCGCCGCCAGACCGCATTGTGAGTATCACCCTGTGTGGCAGGGAAGGATGCGGGTGAACCCGAGATGGGAAGAGATGATGCTGACTCCAGTTCAGAAGGCTGAATAGTTTCTTTATTATAACTATATTACAATACATTAATATATATTTAAAGAGGAGATCCTAAAACTACATCTTAACTTCTAACTACCCTATCTAACTCTAACTGTAACTTCTCTCGTGACTCCCTCGGAGGAGGGAGTCCAGNCCCTGGGCACGGCGGGTGCCTGGAACACCTCGGGGTGCCCGGGCTCACCCCTCTCTCGCTTGGCAGGCTTGGTCCTGGAAGGAGAACGTCCTGGAATCTGGGACTTCCGGGCGCTATACGGTGGAGACGGTGAGCACAGATGAGGGGGTCATCTCCACACTGACCATCAGCAACATCGTCCGGGCTGATTTCCAAACCATCTACAACTGCACCGCCTGGAACAGCTTCGGCTCCGACACGGAGATCATCCGGCTCAAGGAGCAAGGTGGGCACTGCTGGGGCTGGTGGGCAGTGGGAATTAGCACCTGGCTGGGCTGTGAGAGTGGGGAGATGCTGTGAGAGGCAGGAGGTGCTCAGGAGAGCTCTTGGGATGCCAGAGAGGCAATTAGGAAGGACGGTGACTCCAGCTCCAGCTGTGCTAGCTGTAGGATTGCATCCTTAGGGCACATGATCTTGGTAATGGGGTGGGAGCAGGGACAAGCCCTGTAAAGTCTCTGCTTGATAAGGTATTCCTGATTCTACCTGTCCTGCTAAAGCTGGAGGGCACAGGATGATCCTGCACCCCTTACTCCCTGTCCCACAGTACAAGGTGATGTCACTGCCCCAGGCTGGAGGATCATTTATAGCCTGGGAGAGACAGGAATGGCTGCTCCCAGCAGACCCCACTGCCCCACGGTGATGGGAGTGAGTGGGAGGAAGGCATTTGGACTGGTGGCAACTCTCCATCCTGGCCATCAGCCAATGCCAGCATGTCACACAGGGCTGGGCTCACACACCCAGCAATTCCCTGGGGATGGCCAGGGAAATTCCACTCTCGGGGCTCTCCACAGCAGGGGAGGGAGACGGCTTAGCTGTGAGGAATGCTTAGCTCCTGGAGGAACTCCAGTTCTCCTCTATTTTATTAAATGCCAGGGCAGGCAGGTGGATTGTTCTCATTAAGCCGTGATTTATAGGCGAGGCTGGCGTCCAGATTAAATCAGAGCTAAATGAACCCCTTAAAATTAGCCTTGGGCTTCTTCCAATGCAAACAGAGCCAGTGGTTTTTCCAGGTCGTCTGCCAGTCAGCAGGAGCGCTCGGCGGCGAGCCTGGGTCCCGGCGGAGGGTGGCCGGGCAGCTGCGCCGGCTCCGAGCTCACATCCCGGCGTCCCTGCCGGGCCACGCCAGGGGACAGCCCTGCCCGGGCCAGGGGGACACCGCAGGGTGGCACAGGGGACAGCCCTGCCCGGGCCAGGGGGACACCGCAGGGTCCCCTTCACGGGGCCAGCCCCGGAGCAGAGCAGAGCAGAGGGCTGAGCACTCAGGAAGGCTGCGGTGGGCGCGTGGGCTGTGCAAGGCTGTGGACACTTGCTTTATTTTCAAACAGGTACGGAAATGAAATCAGGAGCTGGTATTCAAGCAGGTATGGAAATCATGAGCTGACGGTGAATGTGAATTGTCCCCAGCCATCACCACACCGAGGGCCCGGCGTCCTCCTCCTGGCCCGGCAGCTTTCCATAGGGCAGGCAGGGCAGGAAGGGGCATAGGGAAGCTGCAGGGCAGTGACTGGGGCAGGACTGGGAAGCTGGAGTGGTCCAGTCCCCCCTGTGCCACTGATCCACTCTCGAAACCAGCACTTTCTTTGCCCCCAGCACTTTCTTTGCCCCAGCTCCCCAGTCACTGGAAGGGGGATGCTGTTACTCAGCCATGTTTAAAATGTTGCAGAAGTCCCACAGAGTGCTACTTTGGGACAAAAACAAAGAGTTGGAAAAGTACATGTTTCCAGGGTCATTTGCAGACATCAGCTTGGTTCAGCATAGTGGGAGAGTGATGGCCAGCATCCATTGGCACCAGAGCAGGTTTGGATGGATCTTGGGGCAGATCTGTGGGATATGCTGCCCTTGTGGTTCCTCATCCTGTGCTGCCCTTGTGGTTCCTATCCTGTGCCCCAGAGCAGGATTCCTGGGGGAGCCAGCAATCTGCCCCTCCCTCAGCTCACCCATCCCTACAGGACAGTTTACCATCCCCACCATTCTGTCACTGCCCCTTTGCAGTTACCTTTATCCCAGCCCAGGAGAGCCCTGGACATTTTCCCCACCCATTCCCTGCCTCGTTCATCATCATCTTCATCCCCATCACCACCTGCTTCTCTCTGAGCTCTGCCCTGCAGATGCTATTCCCCAAAGCTGAGAGCCAGCCAGTCCTTCCAGGGTCTCCAGGCTCCTGTCTCTCCAGCCCCTTGCTCCATATTCCCCTGGGAAGGCCAAAAAAATCCCATGAGGAGCTACCACTGTTGGCAGGAGCACTGCCTAGCAGGCAGCCTCAGGAAATCCTGGTTTCTTCATGCCATGGCTCAGCTGCTGGGTTGGAGGATGCTGATTTTAGGGTGAGCTTCTTGGGGCAGCTGGACCCAGCTGCAGCACTTGTTCCCGGAGCTCCAGCAGAGGACTGAGGGGATTTGCCTTTTCACCACCTGGGCACTCTCAGAGGTTTGGTGATGAATTGGTTCAGTGCCACTTGAGTCATGTCACCAGTGGCCCAGCTTGAGTGACATGTGACACATCAAGGGACCCGCAGGCCCAAGCAGGAAATCCATGAGCAAGCCACAAAGTGAGAAACATCAGTTCTATTTTGATCAAGTGTGAGCAGAGCCTAAACTCAATCAGCACCACGTGTTTATCACCCTGCAGTTCCCAAATTAGGGCTCAGGACCCATGAGCACCACAGCCATGGCTTAAGGGTACCATGAAGTGGCTTTAGAACTCCCCTGTCCCATTTGGGATAGGGTAAACAAGGAAGACACCCTTTGCTGACTACACAGTGGACGCTGGTGGAAGGACAACTGCCCCCAGTCCCACCAGTAGGGCTGTGTCCCCTTTGGGAAGGGTGAAAGGCACAGGTGGGATCTATGGACTCAGGTCCAGGATGAAATTCCTGCCCAACCCCAGCTCCACACCAGGGGGCAATGGGAAATTGTTCCTGTATCACCCAGTCAAGTGACAATCCCTGGACTTTGCTTCTCAGCTGGGTCACCCCCTGTGTCCCCAGGGTCCAGCAGCATTCATGTCCCCATCTGCACAGACCTCAGAGAACCACCTCTCTGCATACATTTTCCCATGAATTCATCCCACCCATTTCCAAGGCAAGGCCTCCAAGGAGAAAACACCTTCCAAGGAGGTGTCCAGGAAAGTTGTGAGGACACACTCACCAGCCTTATCTGATCATCCCAGACAGGGTTATCCCTCTTTTGGTTCACAAGATCCTACTGAGTGTTTAGAAAGAGAAGGAATGGGGACCTAGAGATACCTGCAGCTTTAGGGGAGAGGGTCTTCAGGATGCAGCTTTATCATCCTGGCCAAGGAAGGCAATTTGTGGTACCCACAGCTGTGGTGTCCTACAGTGTGAGTGCTGCCCATCGTTGCCCCTCCTTAATCCAACCCAACACTCACTGTAGAGCTGTGCCTGGAGGAACTGGAGAGACAGAGCAGGGAGATGAAAAGGCTTTGGGGCTCCAAATCTGACCCTCTCACCATAAATGTGATTTCCCATTCCACCCTCCCCACACCTCACAAGCTGCTGACACGGCCTGCATAGATAAATCAGCTTTGCTGGCTGAGCCACAGCCCAAAAGCCCCACCAGGAACTTGGTGACAGAGTTCTTGTAGGCAGCAGGATGTGAGGATGCATCCCCTGCTCTGCCTCCCACAGACCCTGCCCACACGTCCCACCCCACAGTGCTCAGCCCCAGCATGGGCCATCCCTCCTGTCCCAGTCTTTGTAGTGCCCTCAGGAATTTTGGAAGGATGACAGTTGACAAGCCACAGGAGAAGGCAGGAAATTGGGATATAAAATAGGGAGGGGCTGTGAATGATGACTTGGGTCAAGTCATCCATCAGCCTGCTCAGATGTCATTTCTCTTTCTTAATAACATTAACACATGGTCTTCTTTTGCTCTTCATTCTTTAGAGAAGCTCATTCATTAACCCACAGGGCACTAACAAGAGCAGCTGCTAATTCGCTCCTCTGGCTTCCCCCTCCTCTCCTCCCAGGGTAAACTGAGGCACAGAACAAGCAGGGTTGCACAAACTGCAGCGTCCCACGGGCAGCCCGTGCCGACATCACCACGCAGGGATGGGGGAGCAGGGAAGGAGGCCCCAAAACCCTCCCCAGGCTCATCACTGAGCCTCTTGCCAGTAGCCAGGGGTGGGTCCCGGGGGGAGAAGCCCCCTCTGTGACCTCCAGGCCGCTTCATGCTTCCTCTCCTTGCTCTTGCAGAGTCGGTGCCGATGGCCGTGATCATCGGAGTGGCCGTGGGGGCCGGCGTGGCGTTCCTGGTGCTGATGGCCACCATCGTCGCCTTCTGCTGCGCCCGCTCCCAGAGGAGTAAGTGTCACCCCCCACCACGCTGCACCCCTTTGGAAGGGCTGGGCAGAGAGCTCTGGGGAGAGGGTGAATTGAATGGAGCAGGGAGAAATCAGAGCCTCAATTTACTGACACAATTTACCGACACAATTTACCGAATTTACTTCTCCGCACAAGCTGCTTCTTCTGTTGGCCTACCAAGTGTTTGCTGCAAATGGCAGCCCTGTGGGAAAAGGGAAGGGTTTATGGAAAACATGCCAGGGTAACTGCTGATCCCTGTTAGCAGCACAGGCAGCTCAGGAGGTGTGCAGGCAACCTCTTAATCTCTCCCTTGGAGAAATCCTGAGGTACAAGAGAGAGAAGCATCCTCACTGTGCCACATCGGTGCTTAAAAACTCTCCACAGTTCTGCTTCTGTTTTAATTCCAATTTTCCTGACATGCATATTCCCGGCAGGAATGACAGCCAGCAGAGGGGTTTTTCATGGGACTTGTGTGTTTTGGAGTCTGGCTGCAGTGGGAATACAAGTAAAAGTGACATTAGTGATGCAGGTAGAGGAGGAGGAGGGGGAAGAAGTGTGGCATTGTCTGGCCTCATTAAAAAGACACCGGGAAATTAAAGGAGGATTGTTGGCTCCATGAAAAGGCACCAAAGGGGGAGGGAGAAGAGTGTGATTGTCTAGAGCATTCCAAGGCTCTGGGGAGAGGAGGAGATCCTTGGCGCTGCTCCCGGCTCGCGAGACGCGTGGTACGGATTCCGGGATGCCAAACTCTCCACGTGTGTGCCAGAAAACCCAGTTGTTGTTGTTCTTTTATTTTTCCCCACTTGATGGTTTACAAAGCCATCAAAGACACCAGGCTGCTCCTGGATTCAGTAGGGACACACGACCCCCCACTGCAGAAATGTGTTTAATTTTCAGCGTGATAATGATGCTTCTCCCTGTTTTATCCCTTTGTTTTTTTTTGAACTCTCACAGCCTTCATTAGCAAGAATTAATGAATTAAATAGGGAAAGTCATTTATCTTGCTTATGGGGAAGGATTGCTGATGGAGAGCACCCAAGACCAGGCCAGTTTGATGTCATGGAGGTCATTTGGCAGCAAGAGACAATGCAGGCACCTGAAGGAAGTAGGGCCAAGCTGTGTTCCCAAGTCCATGGGCTGCTTTTTCCCCATGCCACATCCTTCAGAGAAACAGAGAGCGTGTGGTTCATTATTTCCCTCTCGTTAGATGGAACCAGATGGTGCAGGGCTCTTTACAGGACACACAATTTCACAGGAATGCCATGACAACAGATTCCAGACATGGTGAAAATGCCAGGATTCAGACCCTCACAAGCTGGAGGCATGCAAGGATGGGCTGCTCTTCAAGGGGAAAGCCAAGAGGGGACAAGGCCATCCCAGCCAAATGCCTTGTGTTATTTATCCCATTGCTAAATCAGGAAGAAGAGGCATTTTCCTCACCAGGGCTGGGAAGATAGGTTCTGGAAAGAAGGCACTGGGGTTTGAAGTCCCTTTTCTCCGCTGGGTTTCCAGTGCTATCCCATTTAGAAAAGGTTTTTGGGTCTCCAATACACCAGAGGCTGCTGAGTCTGGGAGTGTTCCCTGCTCTGCTGCTCCCCTGGCAGTGTGATTCCCTGGGGAGAGGTCAGCAGCATCCCCAGGTCAGGGCAGGTGTCCCGGTGCTCCCTACGAGGCTTCTTTGCCACTTCACTTTGGGATCAGAATAAGTAAGAGATCACTCAAGAGATCAGTGAAGATCCCTGCCCTGATCTCCCTTCCCTCCCCAAAACCTTATGGGAAGGGAAGAGCCAGACCCAGCTGGGGACAGCAGCAAACCCAGAGCGCAGATGGGATTCCTCAGCCTGAGATCCATGCATGGGGTGCTGGTGGCACTGAGGCCACTCAGTTCCCCTTTACCTGGCTCCAAAAGCCACTGGAAACTACCAAAACAGTCTCTCCTTGGGTTTGGGGGGAACTGGGAGCATCAGCAGCTGAAGACCCCAGTGATGCTCAGGGTGCAGAGCCCTGCAGGGAAGGACTTGGATGTGCCAGGTGGGTGGGCTTTTACCCCAGTTTTGAGGTGCTGATGCCAGCTGAATGCTGTGGCCACTGTCTCCGGTGGCAGGAGGGTGGGAACACCAGGCTGAAAGGTGAGGAAAGGAATTTCATCGCTGATAGTGGTGTGTGATGTGCAGAGTTATTACAGAGATCAGCTCAGGAATGATGGGATTGACAGAGCACTTGGATAGCAGGAGAAGGACTCATTTCCTGCCAGGATGACTGCAGATTCCTCTCCCAAGACAAATACTGGAGCGTTGTGCCATCAGTTATAACAACAACCTGGTGCAGGCTGCAGGAGCAGTTGTGTCAAGGGGACACAGTGACCCAGCAGTAACTCTGGAGAAGGAATCTCCTGACCCAGCCACTGACCACAACTAACAGCAATGGGGGAGGCAATTTCTGACCATGTTTTGGGAAAATGCAGCAAAAAAAATAAGGACCAGGTGAAGACACTCCAAGGTTGGAGGCTCTGGAAAAGAAAAAAAAATTTACTGCACATCTGTTGTTATATCTTCAGTGACTTAACAGCCCAGAGTTATTTGAGGGGGAACACTCCTGGGAGAGGAGCTGCAAGACACTGATTAGCGTCTCCTTGTGATTAAAGACAGAGGCTCCAGCACCAGGAACGTGGTCCCAGCAGGACAACATTTAAAAAATAAGCTGTAGTAACTTCCCAGTGAAAGGCTTTGCCTTGTGCCCTGAGACTTGGCGAGGTCTGGGGGCTGCGGGTGTGGAGGACAGGGATGCTGGGAGAGATGAATTCAAGGACAGAGCTTGGAGCTGGTGTTGGTTACATCATTCCGTTTGGTTTAGAGATAAAACTCCCGGGGGTCCAGCCTTTTCTGGACTGATCCCCGCAATCCTGGCTTGGCAGGGCGCTGCTGGATCCGTCAGCTGGAGGTAGATCTGACAAACCGGTGGTTCAAGGCAGGGTTTGGGTCTGGGAGGGCTGGCACAGCCATCCTGGGAGGTGAGAGCCAGGTCCGTGGCTGGGGGCCGGCTTCAAAGCTGTTGAGGTCTCGCTGCTGAGATTTGCCTCCATCTCTGCTTTTCATCTCGGCTTTGCGCCGCCGTTCTGCTCCCGCTGCTCCGCGTCCGTGGTTCACTCCGGCTAAAATGACTTGTTCAAAGCACGCCTGACACCTTCAGGGAAGGCAGGGAGTCTCTCCAGGAATGCTTCTCTCTTCTCTCGTTGTCATTTCCAGGCTGCTTGGAGATGATAAAACCGTCCCTGGCTACGTCTGTGCTCATTGCTTGGCCTTTTCCGTGTGTTGTCTGCAGCCCAGACTGCGGGAGGCTTTCCTCAGGGGTTCCCAGAGCCTGGGCAGAGCTGGTCCATCCCTCAGGAGCAGTATTTCCTACGGATCAGCAGGTTGGACAACGATTTCACTCCCTGTGGGAGCAGTTCTGCTGCAGCCCAACCCCTGCTAACAGCATCGTGAGTGTGGCAGAGGCCAACCGAGCTCCAAAAGGAATTCCTGTAGGAGTCTGAGCCGTCCATACCTTCTGGCAACGCAAATATTGCTCCTCCAGCTCTCCAGTGGGCTTGCTGAGCCGGGTTTATTTTCTCTGGTGCTGCCGGGAATCCTCAGTCATGTCCTTGCAGAAGCTCCACCACTGCCTCGGACTAACCCCCTTGTCCATGTCCCTCTTTTCCCAGATCTCAAGGGTGTGGTTTCCGCCAAGAACGATATCCGCGTGGAGATCGTGCACAAGGAGCCGGCCTCGGGCAGGGAGGCGGAGGAGCACCCGACCATCAAGCAGCTGATGGTAAGGAATTCCTTCCCCTCCCTAAGCCATTGCTCCGGGCTAAGTTTGATGGTAACAAGCCCAGACGCGTGTCGTTCAGCACCGTAATAATCACTGAAGGCAAAGATGCTCTTCCAAAATGCTGTTCTCGAGATCCACATTCTCTTGCCATAAAAACTCCTCTAGTGAAACTTGGCTAATGAGGAGGGAGAGCTGCTAGGGGTTTATCGCAGCGGCCCATCCGCCCGCCGGGCTAATTGCAAAGCAAATTTGCCACCTCACACCTGGAAAGCTGCAGAGGGCAGAGAGACACACAACGGGTGAGCACGAGGTGGTGACGAGCTCGTTACCCAGCGAGACTTCTGCGGGCAGCACCGAGGTGTGCGCGGGGCTGGATGCACACCCGGAGCGCCGGGGTGTGTGGCCAGCCTGCACCTGGGTCTGTAACACCGGGGAGGTGTCACCTTCCCGAGGCACTGCCTTCACCCGAGGGGACCGACGGACACGGGCAGGGCAAGAGGTGATGGCTGAGACCCAGGAAAGGCAGCTTGCGCCCTGATGCTGGTGCATCCTCACCAGCAGCCCCTCTGTGTGCTGTGGTCACTGTTCTCTGTGGCTCAGCCCCAGTTTACCTTGGCTTTCACTTGCTGGTGACAAATAGAAGCTGAAAATGGCAAAGAATCCTGAAAAAAAAAAAAAGTCATAAAAGAGCAGATGGGAAAGGGGGAAGGGATTGAAGAAGCCAGTGGCTGCTTTCTAGGCTGCTGGGTGGTTTTTTCCTCCTCTAAAGCTCAATTTTTTGGGCAGCACTTGAATGTCCTGCCTGCAAAAGCTGTTCCATGAATGCCTGGTGGGAAGGCAAAGCTGATCATCGTGGAGTGGGTGGAATTGCTTGCTGAAATTGTCAGGATTGCCAGAGTGTTTAGACAGCCAGGGAGCCTCCAAACAATGGGGCAGGAGGAGGTGGAGATCTGGCAACTTATTCCCAGCACCACTGAGGTTCCTGTGCAAGACCCTTCGTTCCCAGCAGGGCTTTGCTCTGAGAAGTCTGCAAGTCTGTGGTGGGATTTGCAAGGCTGGAAGGACAGAGGAGGCTGGGCTTGGGTTTGGAGCAATCTGCTGGGATGAAGGGAAATGAGAAGCTTTTTCTCCATGGGACCCCTGTACATAATCTGTGTGATCAGCAGTGCCAAGCCCAGATCAGGCTCCCACAGGGGCATCTGGGATCATCCCAAATCCCACTCCAGGCCAGGCTGGAAGCACTCCCCTGCCCTCAGCAGAAGAGAACATTTACCACTCTTAGTGAACAAGGAAGAGAATGGTGATGGGAGGTCAAGCACAGGATCTTGGAAGCCATCCTGGGGACTTTCTTAGGTTATTTGCAGGAGCCAGGGGGTGATTTCACATCAGCTTGTGCCTTGGTGAGGCTGGGAGCAGAGCTGTGCTGGGCACGTTGCAATGAGGATTCTGGCAGGGTGGAAATGGTGCAGAAAAAAATGACAATATTTGTTTGAGAGCTGGGAAAAAATGCCTTACAGGGAGAGGTTGTGGAGCTCCTGGGTTTATCAGCCAGACTGCTGAGAGGTGGTTTGGTCAGGGCACAATGGAACTGTTTAAGTGTGAACAGGGTTCACACTTAAAGCTGAGCACTTTCGGATGTGACACGACAGAGACTCACAGCCTGGCTGGACTGGAAGAGGGCAATTCTTCCCCCTTCCCGGCCAAACCCAGGCATTTTTCCTGAAAATACAGCAGTTGGAAATGACATCATTGGATCAGCGCCGTTTGGGAGCTGGAAGAGATGGTCTGTGATCTCTGACCCTGATGCTGGCAGGGTTTGGGGCAGCTGGGACATCTTACCTGCAGGGAGAAGGCATCAAAGCCCCCCTCCCCTGCCTGGATCAAAGCCTCCCCACCCTCATCTGCCCTCAGTAAGCACGTTCCCAGGAAATACTCCCCAATTCCTTCTCTCCTCAGTCTGCAGAGACCCCCCCTCTGTCCTTCATCCACATCTTTGCTGTGTCCAACAGCTGGTGTGGGCATCCTCCTCTGGCCATCAGACACCCAGCCCTGGATGCCAAACAGGTTCCTGATAAAATGTCCCAACTTTGTCAATGCAATGAAGGATCAAGTTAAAAACTTCTCCTTGCTGATGAGGAGAAATGAGACCTCTTTAGCAGGAGGAGGAGGGCAGTGCCCAGCACCTCCCTCCCCTCATCCCGGGATTTTCCAGCTCTCCCTTCTCCCAGCGCCAGCATTATTCCCTCTGCTTCCCCATTTGCCTTCTCCGAGCATCCTGTGAGATCTCCATCCCTTGAGATGACCTCCTTGCCCTCACCAGTGTTCATCACACCTTGCAGTTCAATAGCAGCTGTGACTGTCATTGCCACGCGGGGGCTCGGGATCATTAATGTGGATGTTAACGAGGAGCAGCCACGCTGGCAAACAGCTCCTCGCTGCTCCCATCCGAACCCCATCCCGGCCTCTCGGCCGAGCCCCTGACTCCAGCACAGCCTGAAGCGCTCCTGCTGAATTTCAGGATCCTCAGCGCCGTGGATGTGCCTTTGCTGCTCGCTTTCCCACCGTGTCCCGCTCTGCCGGAGCGCTCCTGGCCGCAGGGTGCCAGCGTGACTCTGTCCCCCCAAACGCTGTTTTGTCATTCTCCAGCCATCTGTAACCTCGGCAGCTCACCGTGCTTTTCACGAGTGATTATTCATGCATCTATAAATTCATTAACACCTTAGGATACGCGTCACGCTGGCTGATTTGCATATGTTCACATTGCCTCAGCGGCGTTCCCACCCCCTGCTCCGAGAGTGTTCTGCCAGGCGGTGCCTACGGGCAGGGAAAAGGCTGCCAGCTCCAGTGGCTGGAGGCAAAAGAGCCTGGTAAAGGGTTTGATCCTGGGGAAAATAAACCACAGCAGCCGCATTCTCCCTCCTGCGAGACGCATTGCATGGGCACGGCAGCTCCGCTGAGCCCGGGCTGTGGGGAGGGAGATGAAGAGCAGGGTCAGCTCCGGCGTGGCACAGCTCCTCCCTTACCACGGCTGGGTTTATTCCTGGCTGAACGGACCCCGTGCCTCCCCACCTGTGAAATGGGGCTGATAATCCCAAAGGAGCCATCCCCACTGCCATGAGCAGTCAGAGACAATCCCAAAGTGTCAGGCAGGCAGGGGCATCGCAGAGATCTCCACCTCTGGATCATTCATTCCTTCTGGATCATTCATGCCCCACTGTGGCCAAGCAGATCCAGGCATCACCTGTGGTTCATATTTGGAGTGGAACACTCAAAATAATCAATCCAGTGATAGGTTTGTCTTTTCCTGTCTCCTCAAACCCATCCCTCTGCTCCAAGGGCCGTTCCCAGTTTGTTCACAGCCTTCACAGGTGATCAGCACCAGACACCTTTTCCAGACAGGTGCTCAGCTCGGATCCCTGTGGAAGAGGAAAAACCAAAGAAGCAGAATTTCCATTCTGGGCGAGGCTCATTCCTACGCGCAGCCCAGTGGACACAGCATCCCTTTCTCTGCCTTCTCCCATGCCCGCGGGCTGGGACGCGTTCCATGTGCCCAGCGGCCACTGCCGCTGCCACCGCCACCCTGAGCTGTCAGGGCCGGGGCTGAACTGGAGCCGGGCTGCGTCTCCACAACATCAGCCTCGCCCGGGAGGCTCGGGGAGCATCCCTCTCTCACAGCCGGCTCCTTCCAGCGGCACCAGCCCATCCCAAAGCAGGATTTCGGGGAGAGGTGGGACGAGGCGGGCAGCTTCTGTGGTGAGCAGCCACACCCACCCAGCGGGAGCTCACATCACTGGGCGAGCGAGGCCAGAGCCGGTGTTTGAAGGTGAAAAAGCTTCATCGAGCTGGGAATTCCCAGAGGGGTTCTTTATTCACGGGCTTGTTCCCTCCCTGGGAGCAAAGGAAGTCGCTGTTCGAGAATTCCTCACCCTGGAAACGTCTGGCCCGCACAAGTGCTGCCGGGTGGCATCCAATTACCCAACCAGCCGGAAATATTGTAATTAAACCTGGAGCGAGGCGGGGGGAGGCACTTCGAGCCCGCCAGGTCTGGAGGTACTCAGGCACCTGAAGCAGCATTTTAAAAAACATATTGTGTCCACTAATGAAAGCCAAGAATTTAATATCCTGTCGGATTGTCCATCTCAGAGCGTCATTTGGTGGCGTGAAACGCGGGAGGTACGGCACTGCCCGCTGCCTCCAGCCGGTGTTTCCCGGCGCTGCGGGACCCTGGGAAGGCGCTTTGCTCTGCAGGGAGGCGCTCCCTGGGCGGGCGGGCCAGCACAGCGAGCCTGAGGTGATGCTTCAGGATCTGGAGGGGGTCCCTGCCTTTCGCAGTGGGGGAAACCGAGGCAGTGGCGGTCAGGGATGCAGGGGTGCAGTTTGTCACATCTCTCAGCCACGCTGACCCAGGAGGCACCGGCGAGGTTTGAACACGGGCAGGATTTTGCATCTCCTGCGATGCCCCGCTGTTCTGGGGATGGGGAGGGCTGCTGGCGCCTGGCAGTGCCAAGCAGGATGAAGTCCTGGCATGAGGTTCCGAGGATGGGAAGGGCGCTGGCAGGGGGGAGTGGTGGGCACGTGGCTCTAACAGGCGGCTGTATCCCCAGCCATCTGCGCGGCGAGGCCCGGAGCATACTGGTGCTGTCACCTGGCTGGAGAAAGGGTGGCTTTGGAAAAACATCCAGGAATTACACTGGAGCATCCCATGCCAGGGCACTCAGACATCTCTGGTCTCTTTTCCCATCTATTTCCCTCTCCCCCTTCATAATCCCCGTTAATATTGGTGATGGAGGGAACCTGAGTTAACGTCGGTCCCTTGCCGGTGTTTGCTCGGTGATGACAAAGCAGAAATCACACTAACGAGGATCCCACCGCCCACTAATTAGCGGTGTAAAACTTTAATAAAGTTGACGTTAATGACCGGCTGTAATGGGGGAGTTGGAGGTTCAGTGATGTGCTGGTGCTTTGTGGACCTCATGTGGAGACTCCCTGCAGTCCCCAAATCCACGGGGTGCAGCCGAATTCAGAGCGTCGGGGACAGGCAGGGTCCCCACGGAGCTCAGGGAGCATCCCAGTATCATTCCTACCATCACTTCAACGGCTTAAATAAAATAAATGGCTTAAATGAAATGGCTTCAAACACCCCATCAAACCCGACATTAATTCCAGGCAGGTTTGGTCACAGTGGGATTGTTCCCTTGGTTCCCACCTCCCTTCTCCCCTCTCCATCTCTGGATCTGGCCCTGCTCTGCTCTGGGTCATCCACGCCAACACAAAAAATAAAAAAAAACAAATCCAAGAAGGAGAAGTGGTTTTTCCTTCTCATTTCGAGCTGGGACCTGTTAAACCCTTTCGATAGGGTTAACAGCCCCAGTCTGCCTTTGCAGAGATGCTTTAGAGGATCGAGGGGGTCGCCGGGGCTGGCAGAGGGAAAAAACCCTCCATGTCCCACTTTAGCTGCACTCGTTTAATCCTCGGCGACACTTGTATTTATCCTGGTAAATCAATGGCTGATACAGGCTTTCTTTTCCCTAGGAAAACTCAGGTACTTTAATTTATTGCCTTTAACAGCCACATCAAAGGCTTTCGGGAGATGAACAGCAAGTGCCGCGGGGTGAATTTCCACAGCCACTTACCATCTTAAAGAGGAGCGAATTTGGGCAATAAAAGGGGATTTTGGGGCTGACGTGGGGCTGTGATCCCAGAGAAGCCGGGCTGGAGGCGTCCGGTGAATACGGGAGAAGCTAAAAAAAGGCAGCTGAGAAATTGGTTGATAATTATCCTGCTTCCTGCACAGCCCCGCGTCCTGAAGGAAGGGTAATTAAAGCTGTGGTGTAATTAATGTGCACCTTGCCCCTCCTCTCCGCCTCCCCCCGATCACAGCCAGCCTTCAAAGGAAAACTAATGAGGCGGCCAAGTTCAGCTGAGGAGGAAAGGATGAAAAGAANAACTCGTTTTCTGCAGCCTGCTTTTTTCTGTCCTAAACAGGGAAAAACAATGTGTAACCCAGGGAATTGTGAGGCTTTTGGGCGTCCGCCCTCGGACACTGCTGGGACACCCCTGGACAAGTCCTTGAATCCAGCTGGTGGCAACTTCCCAGTGCCCTGGGGCTGCTGATGGATGTGGGGCTCGCCCCACATGGCCTGGGGGTGATGGGGAGCCGGGGGTCAGGCGGTGCCGGGATGCTGACCCGTGCCTGTGTCCTTTCCTAGATGGACCGGGGGGAGTTCCAGCAGGATTCGGTGCTGAAGCAGCTCGAGGTGCTCAAGGAGGAGGAGAAGGAGTTTCAAAACCTGAAGGTGAGTTGGATCCTGGGGCCTGCCTCTGTCCCCAGTGAAGAATGGGGTCAGAGCCCCCCGTCACTCCTGGCAGAGGGGCTGCACCCCGGGGTGTTGGGAACCCTCCCCGTGCCCACCACCAGGCAGAACCAGCTCATCCCTCACCTGGCAGCACTGCTGCTGCCAGGCTGTCTGTCCTTGAGCCATGTCCCCAGTGGTGGCCTGTCCCAGAGGGCTGTCCCTGTGCAGGGAGAGAGGCTCTGCCATGCTGGCACTGTTTTGTGACCCCAGCAGCTTTTAGGGGTAACACGAAGGTGTGGTGCCAGGACAGTGGTGTGCAAGGGGCACTTGTGTCCCGGCCTGGAGGGAGCAGATTGGAATTCACTGGTGGCACAAGAGCACATTGCTGGATGGTTGAGGTGTCCTCCAAAGGGGGGCTATGAAAATGGGGAAGGGTCTGGAGGGTTCATACAAGGAGTCACTGAGGTGACTTGGCTTGTTCAGCCTGGAGGAGACCAAGGGGAGACTCATCAGGGTCTGCAGCTTCTTCCTGAGGCACAGCTCTAATCTCTGCTCTCTGTGACCAGCAACAGGACCTGAGAGAACAGCTGGAGCTGTACCAGGGGAGGGTTAGGTTGGATATCGGGCAAAGGTTCTCCCCAGAGGGTGCTGGGCACTGCCCAGGCTCCCCAGGGAATGGGCACAGCCCCGAGGCTGCCAGAGCTCCTGGAGCCTTTGGACAATGCTCTCAGGCACAGGGTGGGATTGTTGGGGTGTCTGTGCAGGGCCAGGAGTTGGACTGGATGGTCCTTGTGGGTCTCTTCCAGCTCAGGATATTCCATGACTCTGATAAGTCTTGCATGTCCCGGGTGAACGGGCAGGGTGGGCACCCCAAATCCCACGGTACCCAGGGAGGCCACCACCAACCTGCCCCGCTTCTCCCACTCCCCAGGACCCCACCAACGGCTACTACAGCGTGAACACCTTCAAGGAGCACCACTCCACCCCCACCATCTCGCTGTCGGGCTGCCCGGCTGACCTGCGCCCGGCCGGCAAGCAGCGGGTGCCCACGGGCATGTCCTTCACCAACATCTACAGCACCCTGAGCGGGCAGAGCCGCCTCTACGACTACAGCCAGCGCTTCGTGCTGGGCATGGGCAGCAGCTCCATCGAGCTGTGCGAGCGCGAGTTCCAGCGCGGCTCCATGAGCGACAGCAGCTCCTTCCTCGACACCCAGTGCGACAGCAGCATCAGCAGCAGCGGCAAGCAGGACGGCTACGTGCAGTTCGACAAGGCCAGCAAGGCCTCCGCATCCTCCTCCCACCATTCCCAGTCGTCTTCCCAAAACTCAGACCCCAGCCGGCCCCTGCAGAGGCGGATGCAGACGCACGTTTGAGCCCCTCCGGGACGCTCGGGACCCTCCGCGTGGGCGCCGTGGCTCCGCGCTCGGACAGNGTGGGACAGGAGGTGGGGGACAGCGGTGGGACAGGGACTCCCCGGGAAGGGCCTCTCCACGCTGTATCGCGGCACCGCGGTCAATACAAGAGGTGTTTCTCGTGGCACGCCTGGGCTGATGGCCGCCCCGCGGGGACATCGGCTTCCCTGGCACTCTGCCCCGGCACAGACCTGGCCTGGAGCCTGGGTGTGCCATGGCCTCCTGGGACAGGCCCCATGGGGCAGAAATGGCCGGTGGTGGAGGGAAACTGAGGCACGGGGCAGCTGGGACCCCACAACCCCAGCGTGGGAGCCAGGAGATGGGGCGTCACAACAGGTAAGGGGATGCGGGGACACAATGGCATGGGAACAGGCCACCCTCCCTGCATCTCACAGCCCCAAAACTCCCTCACACCCCCCTGTCATGCCCCAGGAGCACCCAGCCCATCCCAGCCTCACCAGGACTTTATTGGGTGCCAGCATGAGCCCCAACACCCCCATCCATGGGTCCCCCCAACACCTGCAGCCCCACGGGGGCAGAGGGGACCCTACACCAGTAGGGAGAAGGCACCAGTCAATCCCTCCATGGTGGGGGGACATCCCAAATGCCCACCCCTGGAACCAAGCACACACCAGCCCACCCAAGGCCTCTTGTCCAGTGGGCCCTGGGTGAAAGCTCCACCATAAATAAGCATTTAAATTAATTAAATTAATCTGCACCACCAAAGGCCCTGGCAGACCCCAAAGCCAAGCACCCCAGGGTGCCCCCACCCAGGGGGGCTGTGGGGACGAGTCCCTACACCAGCGCTAAGGCACAGGACAGGGCTGCCAAGTAAAAAAGGAAATTAAAAAAAAAGGGAGGGAATTAAATATTTGGGGGAAGTCCAGGGCAGGGAGGAGGCAACATTAGCCTCCAAAGGCTCCCATTCCCTGGGGGGGAGGGGCCAGGACCCCAAAATCAGCCCCTCAGCAGGGCCCTCGTCAGTGTATGAGGGAATTAAGGGAAAGAGAATGTCCAGGGCAAGGGCTCCTGCCCTGACTCACCCCCTCAGGCCTGCTGGGAGGGAGGACCCCCTACCCCAAAAACCCCCTCCAAGTCCTTGGTAGCTTCAGTGCGTCAGTAGAAAAGGCGCTGGGCCACGGCCCCGCCGGGCCCCCTGCACCCCCCAGGAGCAGCCCCACCCTGGGCACCCGCGGTCCAGCGCGGCCCCCCAGCCCGGCCCTGCTCCAAGAGTCCTGGGCCGTGGTGGCAGTGGTGACAACGATGCTCTGCCCTCGGTCACTCCGGCCATGCCAGCGCAGTGTCCCCTCACTGCGCGGGACGGTGTCCCCTCGCTGCAGGGGACGGTGTCTCCTCGCCCTGGGGACGGTGTCCCCCCGCAGCCCCGCCGCCCTCAGAAGTAGGTGAGGTTCCTGATGAGTCCCAGCTCCAGCATCCGCTTGATGGCCACAGCCTCGTGTGACACATTGTGCTCCGACGCCTGTGGGATGGGGAGCAGAGTCTGGGCCACACACTTTCCTTCCACCCCTCACACCTTCCCACCCTCCACCTTGCCCACCCCACCAGCAGGGACTTCAGCCCCACAAAAGCAGGGACAGAACCCTCCCCACCCAATCCCCCTGTCCACGAGCTCTTCTCACACACAAACTGGGGATGGATCCAACTCTCCATGCCTCCAAAGACATTCGGCTACCAAGAGAAGTTGGATGATGACCATCCAAAGGTGGACTTCAACCTTCACCATGGGAGGGGAATGAGGGAAGAGCCTCCCACGCCATTCAGCATCCTGGCACTGCTCTCCTGGGCTGCCATCCCACCTCCTGGGGGAAAAATGGGAGGAACAGGGACAAAACTGTGGGGCAAACACTTACAGCCATGGACTTGAGCGTGATCTGTTCGTAGTAGTGGATGGTTTGCTTCTTGTTGGTGGAATCGGGGTAGCCAAAGCCCGCGATGTGCACCAGGTCACAGAAGTGCAGTGCCAAGGTGATGGCCAGCAGCCCTGTGGTGGGCTTCTGGGGGACAGAGAGCCACAGCCTTCAGGGAGCTGCACAGGGACAGGCTGACCCCCCTCAGGGTGTGCAGGGTGACTGGCCATCCCCACCCCTTACCTGTTTGACCTTCCGTAGTTGCTTCATGGGGAGGTTGAGCAGTTTAGCAGCAGTTACTTCCATGTAGTAGGGATTGAGGACGCGCACTTGCTCCGGGTTGGCGTCCCAGATCAATGGGGGCTGTTTCCAAAACCCTTTCCGAACCTGCAAGAGGCCAGATGTCCCCAGGCGTGGGGTGGCATGACAGCTGGAGTCTGGAGCAGCCAGAGAGGGGCTGGACCCAGTTCCCCACCACACTCACCCTCTTCTTGTCGTTAAGGATGGCCTCCATCCACTGGAAGTCCATGGGCTTGAAGGGCACGAGCACCAGCAGCGTGTCGGGGTTGTTTTCGGTCCGGGGGTCGAAGTGGGCTGACTCGGGGTAGAAGAGGCGCATGGTGGTCTTGGAGCCCACGTCCTGCTCATAACCATGGACCGGGGCGTTGTTCAGCCTTTGGGACATCACAGGTGTCAGCTCCAGCTGCGGGTGGCACTGGGGAGGGAGCAGTGGGGCCCGGGGCTGTACCTGATCACAACATCGTAGGTGTTGATGGTGTCCCCCATGGAGCTGTTGCGGAGCCGGTGGCCGTTGCCCACCACGGCACACCTCCGGCACTTCAGGCTGCGAGAGAAAACCCTGTCTCAACCAGACCTGTTCCAAAACCAGGGTGATTTTAACCACTGGGGGAGTTAAACCTGGTGTTGTCCAGTCTCCAAACCTTCCCATGCTCCATCTGCCACCCCTGGGTTGCAGAGGTTCATTTTGCCAAATCCTGGGCCCACAACAGACAAATTTCCACCAGCCCCAAGAGAGCAATGATGAAGAAAAAGAGAGAAAAGCCCCTAAACCCACCCCAGTGTTACCTCTGGATGCTCTCGGGCAGGGAGTAGTGGGTGATGGACAGCAGGCGCAGGAGGACGTCTTCTGCAAAGCAAGGGCAAGGACAGGGTGAGGAAGACAAGGAAGGTGAGGAAGGTGAGGAAGGCAGCTCCTGCCTGGCACAACACTCTGAGTGCTGCCCCATCCCTGCTGAATTTGCTCCTATTGTTAATCCTGGTTTCAGGCAGATAATCTGTCTCTGGGGCTTAGTAAAACCTGGCCCACCCTAAACTCTTTTAGAGGCACAATGTATGAGAAGATACTCACTGCAGAGTCTAAAACCTAAGAAAATAGCCCCCAACAAAATCAACCTGCAGATGTCTTTAGGAAAAGGGAAGTTTGAACCCCAGGAGCAGCAGCAGGACGGACAGACAGACCCCACAGAGCACTGTCAGGCTTACCACTTCCCTTGGTGCCGTAGGGCAGCTCATAGAGCGACGGCGTCTTCACCCAAAAATAGTCCTTCAGCTGCAAGAACAGTGGGTGGTCCCTCGTGTAGCTGCCAAGGAGCAAAGGGTCAGTGAGACTGGGATCAGGGATGGCACAGGGAGGGGGGTCCTGGCTCTGCATCCCCCCCTTCTCTCTGCTCCCAGCCCCAAAACTCACTTCCCGATGAGCTGCGCCGCTTTCTTTTCCACCTCCCCAAGGGGACACGTTGTCTTGTTGTTTTCTTGCACAGGGAAATAAAAGCTGTAAAGGAAGAGGTTAATTAAATCAAATGATGCCTGTTCCTCTGCAGCCCCCTCCTGGCGAAAGGGGCTCTGGCACCCCCAGGCGTCCCCACTGTGGGATTCAAGCTGTGAGAGAGAGATTTCCAGCCGGATTTAAGGCTGGCACTGCCTGGGCATTTATCTGCTGGGCTTGCAGCCTTGCATCAGAAGAGGTCTCTCTTGCTCTGCTCATGAACCTCACACTCCACTTTCCCCATCTCCGTCAGCCTTGCTGGCACTGGGAAGAGAGCAGGGCTTTCCCATCCTCCTGGGCTCAGACAAGCACCAGAATTTGCAAAAGACCCTGCAGAGCCCAACCACCACCACACACCGAGGGGGAACCTCGTTTGTGTCCCCCATTCTTCAGCAGCAGCCGAGGATGCTGTCACCTCCCCAGTCCCCTCGGATCCAGGGAATCTGCCATGCTCTGGCATCCCTGTGAGGGATGGGCAGGAAGCAGCTGCCTCCCAGGAGTGAAGGAAAGGGCAGGAGGTCCTTTAAACTTGAGTAAGAAGCACTCACAGCTGTATGTACCTGTCTTCCCGGTAGATCGAGTACCAAACCATCACCAGAAAGAGCGCCAGCACCCCGAGTATCTTCCCTCCTGCAAGCCCAGAGGGGAAGGGGAGAGATAAACCAATGTCAGCTATGCTTGTGGGGTCCCACAGCATCCCTAGCTAGACCCAGGATGGCAGAGCCTTCTCCTCAGGGAGCAGGTTCAGCTGGCACCACGACCTGGAAAGGAGTGGCTCTAACATGAGTCAGGAGGCTTTGTCCCAGGTTTAAAAGCCACTGTGATGTTTCTGTCTCCTCCTGCCTGTTTCTGTTTCCTCCTTTTCATCAAAGCCTAGGCAAATATCCCTTTTTCCATGTGCCTCCACCCCATTTCTGTGCAACAAAGTCCAAGGGGTTCCAAGTGCCCAAGCCCAGAGATCAAGGTCCCCAAACCCATCCTCCCCCCAATGTGACCTTCTCCTGTCATACCCCAACACTCCATCACTCAACTGGAACCACAGTGAAGCAGCATCCAACCCCCTGATTTCCCAATGCAAATTCCCCAGGCTCCCCATCCCTGCTTGGACAGAGGCAGATGGGATCCCTGTGGGACTCACGAGACTTGTTGATCATTTTTATCAGCAGGAAAGGGATCAGGCAGGGGCCAGAGCTCTCATCGTGGCTGGTCACCTGCAGCAGGAAAACAGAGAAAAACCATCAGAGCTGACCCTAAAACCCCATCCAAGAGGCATCACCCCCTGCTTGCCCATCTGCATCTGCAGACAAGCAGAAGCAAGCACTCCCCAGAGGATTTATTTGTTTAAATTCACATTTCTTTGTTGCCAAAAGGTTGCTTTAGAGAGCTTATCAAAGCCAAGCAAGCGGCACTTCCCAAGGAGCTTCAGCCCTACAGGTTAGAGGCCAAAGGAAAAAAAAATTAATTAGAGAGGAAAAACAAGCCCCCAGTGGGGTTTCAACCACAAAATCCCATGGGGGAGACTTTAAACCCAGCTTAAGGATCCACCTGGCACCAGCAGGTACAGAGTCCAATGTGCCACCACAAAGCCAGTCAGAAAGGACAGGAGCAGCCGAGCAGGATCAAACCAAAGAGTATCACGTACTTGGGGAACCTCCAACGCCTTGGATGCACCCATCCCGGCCTGGGGAAAGGAGGTGCTGGAGCTTAGTGCCCACACAAACACTGCCCAGGGAAGCAGGGACACTTTTGTGCTCCTCTGAAACCTCTCGCTCCTGGAATAAGGAGCAAAGAGCCGCGGTTGGAGCCATTCCAAGATCGGCTCATCCCGTCCCACCAGGACACGGTGAGGACGGCAAATGAACTTACCGGCTGGGAGAAGCTTTGGGGTACAGGGGAGGCTTTGCTCCCAGGGTGAATCCTGCTCTAAGCCAGGCTCAGAGCCGGGCTTGGCTGTGCCCCCAGTAACTGAGCTCCTCCCAGCTCTGACCAGCCACGTCTGGGTGCGTTGAATGCCAGCCAAGGGGAAAGGTGCACGCGGGGCTGGGCGATGCAAACACTCTCTCAATCAGAGCCTGTCCATCAGAGCCTCCAGGGATTAGTCACCTGCCAAGGGAGGGCACCCACCTCACCCCCTCCCTGCCCAAGGAAGTGCCACTAACAAACCTGACATCTGCCAAACACCCGGCAGGGCCACAGCCTCAGCCAGCCAAGAATACCAGGTTCAGGGGCAAAAATGTATCAAGAATGAGGAGAAATGGCACCAAAGATGGTCCCACAAAAGCCAGGCTCTTCCTTTCCCTGGCACAGGCTTCTGAAGTTAAAAGGGCAGGAGAGCAATTAATTAAAAAGGGCAGGAAGGGCAATTAAAAAGCAATTAAGGACAATTAAACCACACTAAAAGCAACGGGACAGGACACTAGAAAAAGAAAATTGTGTCCATTTGACAGCAGAGGGATGAGGCAGGTGAGGAGGTCTCCTAGGAAAGCACCTCCCTCTGAACCACTTCTCTTTTGTAAAACATGGATAATTGTGCCCCATCATTACCTGGGGGCTCCAGAAAGGGGAAGCAACCCCCCCATCCCAACTGGCTCTCATCCTGCATCCGAATTTCCAGCTCAACAAGCCCTCCTGCTTGGGAAGATGAAACCTACAGCTGGGTCTTCACAGGTGGGAGCAATACAGGGAGAAGGCACAGGGGGGTCTCCCCCCTTACATATTACAATTGCTTGGAAAAAGTAAAATTAGGGGAAGGTAAAAAGCAGCTTGTCCTTCCTGGGGAGTTTTATTCCTAGTAAAACTGGCTACAAAAGCCCCAAGGGGAAATCCACTGCCTCAGCTGGAGGCTGGGTTTGCTCCTGGGGGACCTGAGTACCCCTGTTTGCCCAGGGCTGGGAAACTGCTGGGCATCAGGACCTGATTTTAGCACCAAATTCACCCCCCAGCTTCATCCTTGGGTGCCAAAACACCCAACCAAGCACACTTCACCCCTTCCAGCAGTGAAAGCACTCGGAAAATCTGCTCTGCCCACAATGTTTGCCTTTACATACCAGCTTTTTTTAAATAATATTTTTTGACAGCTTTATGATCTTTTCCCAGGCTTGTATGCACAAGCTGGGCCTGATGCAAAACTTACCTAAGGCAAACATGGCTTATAATCCCCGAGGAGAAGAAACGTTGTTTAGTGAAGGGATCAGGGAATGCAGAGCAAAACAGAGCACACCCGGCTGCCCCCGCACCCGTGGTGCCTCTGAAATGAGTTCAAGCTCCCCACAGCCCTCCCAGATCCACAGCCCAAACCAGAGCAGCTGAAAGGAAGGTCTGAACACCCCAAGCCAGGTCCTCTGTCCTCCTTGTAGGGTTGCTGGAGGGAGCAATGCTGAAGGGTCCTGCTGTTCCCCACAGCATCCCCAGTCTTGCAGCAAGCTCAGAGCCTGCAGCATCCCTGTCCCACCACAGCACCCTCAGAGCCCCCTGAAACATCCCTGACCCATCACAGCATTCCCAGTGCCCCCCTGAGTATCCCTGTCCCATCACAGTATCCTGTGCACAATATCCTGTGATATTGCACAGTATCCTCTGTGCAATATCACAGAGCACCCCATGGCAACTTGGTCCCACAGCATCCTCAGAGCCCTCCCACAGCATCCCCAGTCCTGCAATATCCCTGTTCCTGCAGCATCCCTGTCCCATCACAGAGTCCTCCAAGCCCCCGCTGCATCCTTCAAGCCTCCCTGAGTATCCCTGTCCCATCACAGCATCCCTCAGATCCCCCAGCACAGACCCCTCACCACAAGATCCTCCCTGGATCCTGCACTGCAGCATCCCTGTCTGGCAGGGAGAGACTCAGCACTCACTGGGATCAACCCTCGCTCCCCCAGGGTTGTTCCAGGGCATTGCCTGCCCCACCAAGCCCTGAAGCTGGGGGGAAAGTCCCCACTGGATTCAGCTCCCCACACCTGGAAGAAGTGCCTGGAAAAGCCCTTCTTTGATGTTGTAGGATGCACCCCCACAGCACCGCGGGCTGCAATTATGGCTGCACAAAGGATCCAAAAGCCCCATGGCCCATTCCCCATCTCCACTCCCTTCCCCACCCCGTGTTCTGGGAAAGCCCCATCCCAGGATGCTGCAGAGGCAGCTCATGTCCAAGCCTGGTGGAGTTTCCCTGTCTGCCTCTGACCTGGAGCAGCGTTTTGTCTCCCAGTTTCACCATGTCCCCTGGGAGATGCCAGCAACACCCACACAGACCGACCCTCCTGCCAGGGGGGAAACTCAGAGAGGTTCATGCCTGTATCTCCATCCACCCATTCCCATCTCCCCCCATGGCCTCAATGACTCCAGCATTTCCAGATTTAAGTCTTGTCAATCCACAAAGTGGAAGCAAACACCTGCCAAGCTGCTCCCAGCCAAAAAAAAAAGGGAAAAAAGGAATTTAAAAGCATACAACAAGCACGGATGTGGGGAGTGGTTATAAATTCCCCCACACCATCCCAGCATGGATGGATGGTGATCCCAGGCCATCCTGGCAAAGCATCATGGACCAGGAGGCTTGGTACTTTTATGTTTCCATGGTAACCTATGATTGGGAAAAGCATGACAGGAGGCAAGGACACCTCTCCTGTGCTCCCACCGTCCCATCCCACATGGCCACGGGACACGGAGCCACCCACTGCCTGGTCCAGCTTCCCTGGGTAAGAAGGATGCTCACTGAAAAATAAGCATCTCTGACAGTTTATCCCAAAAAAAGTCTTTATTTTTAACTGAAGGAGAGTTGGATAGCACCCGAGGAAGGGATGCACTGGCAGTCCCTAAGGATTCACTCTCAGCAGTGGGAGCCAAAGGGAGACAGACAGACAGCCAGGCCAGCACAGACCCCTTCAGTCCCAGCCACACCATCTCTCCCGAGCTTTCCAGGCACACGGAGCTTTCGGGAACCAGCAGGGAGATCCTGTGCTCCCTGGAGGACAACGACAACCCCCACAGAAGCAGTTTACAACCCCGGGATTTTCCAAGCCGCCATCCCGCGGGTGTTCCGCACGCGGTGGGGCCGGGATCGCCCCGCGCCCTGCCCCGGCACAGCCCGCGCGTGCCGGAGCCTGAGCGCAACCTGGGAGGCGGCCGGGGGCCATCCTGCAGGGAAAGGATCCAGCCAACTGCAGGCACTGCCTGGGCTTGGCAGAGCATCAAAGACACCCAAATCCCCAGCCTGGCATCCCAAACCTTCCTCGCCCCGGCTGCTGCAAGCTCCCGGTGCTCGGGGAGTTTTTTTTCCCAAGCTGGGGAGAAAATCCTTGTGGGATCGCAACAACCACCACTGCAAGCCCAAAAGGCAGCAGGGATCATATGTGAGCCCCCTCCAAGAGACGTTGCATGGCAGGGCAAGAGGGATACTAAGGGGGGACCAGGGATGCCGGGAGGGGGCAAGGGATGCCAAAAACCACAGAGCAGAGCAATGTCAAGAGCCAGAGCTGCAGTGCCGTGGGCTGGGGGGATGAAGAGAGTCGTGAGGGCACAGTACTGCAAAGTCAACTCCACTGGACATTGGGCATGACCCTACAGAGGGTGTGGAGCCAGCCCAGCCTGCGCACCGATACCCACATTTATTCTATTTTAAGAGCCCTGCGAGTCACTTTAAAGGAATCTTTAAAGGAATCTTAATTGCCTCTTACTCGGAGAGGCAGCACTGTTTCCTTTGCCGTGGTATCCCAGGCACACAATAACCCAGCCAAAGATTTACGATAGGGGAAACAAGCCCTCCTTGGCATGTGAGTCTTAACAAAACATTTACCTATGACCAGGCTGCAATTTTGAAGGTGGCAACAGCAAATAAGCTCAGGTACAACAAGTATTTCCACAGTGACAGGTCCTCAGGATAAATCCAAGCTGCTTCTGCCTTCCCATGGCACTGTTGGTTTTAATGTGCTCCAGAGCAATTCAGACCAGCCCTGGCTCCATCCTCTCCTCTCCCCCTATGTTTTTTTCAATCCATGCAGCAGAAAAAACAAAGGGATGGGACACAAATCCCTTCCTACAGCCCCAAAACACCGGCTATGTGGGTATCTCACTGCTCTGGGGCAACCCCAGGCCATCACGGAGCTACAGGGCTACAGTTAAGCTACAGTGTTAGAGATTACATATTATTATTTTTATTATATAGGTTTCATCACTCTTTTGCTATTTAAAACACTAAAATAAAGACCTTTGCTTGCTGTATGCAGCTCACTACACCCTGGAGGTTATGTCCGAGCTGCTGAAGAGAGCAGAGCCACCCATGGGGTGACAAGCTCCTGCTAAGGAGATGAGGGCAGTGATAATCCTGTGGGATTTCATCCCTGATCCCCTGACATCGATCCAGGCACACCCTTCTCCCACCTGCCCCGTCCTACCCCCCTCTGCTGCCACGCTCACCTCGGTGCCGTGTTTACTCTCCGGTATCTCCATCCTCAGGGATCACCCAGGGATGCAGCAGCAACAGCAAAAGCGGCTTTGGCAACACAGCTTTGAGCCTGTGTTTTGGGCTAAACCCCCCAAAAAGCAGCAGAAAGGGGGAGCAGTGAGCTGGGGGTGCAGGCAGGGTGCAGGCAGGGTGTAGGCAGCCTCTCCCCACTCTCCTGGGAGCAGCCTGCAGAACACCCACCGGGAGCACCACTCCCTTACAGTTCTGGAAGGTAAAAACTAAACCATGGAGATGCTCCAGCCCATCCCCAATCCAAACTCAAGCAATACCCCAGCTCTTCTGGGAAAAGGGGTGGGAAATTAAGGGATATCAAGCTCCAGGGCTGAGTTATCCTGCAGGGAGCTCCTGCTCCCAATGGCTTTTGACTCCGAGGGTCCCCTTTTGGGGCTCAGGAGCTGCCTGCCGCTGCCATTCCCCTTGTAAGGCTCAAGTGCAACCTTGGCCCCGCGGTTTCTCCTCTGTTTCCTGTTTTGTACCAGATTCAGAGGAGCAGAACCACCAGAGCAACCCCACAGTCTGATTTGGCCAGCCCCAAATCCCCTGGGTTCTTCTCTGCTCTTTTATCTCATGCATAGAGGGAGATTCCCAGCAAATAACCTGGCCCATCACTTTGCACCCCCAGCATCACCTCAGTGCTCCGTTAACCCACGCAGGGAGGAGGATTCCCATCCCAGGGAGACCTTTTCCTCCATCCCCAGCGGCGGGAGAGCCTGAAACCAGTCCCAGCAGGGCGGGGATTAGCTGGCAGCAAGTCACGGCTACTTACGGCCCGTCCTCTTGGTCCAGGCGGAGCAGGCGGGAGCTCGGCGGGATCTACGCGGCCGTCCTCTCTTCCCCTAGGAGAGCGAGAAGGGAGAAGGGAGAACATCCTTAGGGCTGCAGCCGCCCACAGCGGCGGGCAGGCAGCCGCCTCCGGAGGATGCACGGATCGCTGCGCATCCCCGGGCAGGGCAGCCCCAGCAACGGCCGGGCAGAGCCGGCCCCAGGGCAGCGGGAGCGGGGCCCCGGCGAGCCGGCACAGGTCGCACCGAAGTGTGAGCTCTCCGAAAAGCCTCCCACCTCCGAAAAGCCTCCCACCTCCCACCCACCCGGCCGGCACCGGCACCCCAGGGCCGGGCTCCCCGCCGCTCTTAAGGAGGTGGTGTGGCCAATCGGAGCGCAGCCCTCGCCGCAGCTTTCCCCAACATCCCTTGGCCTTTCACACCGAAATCCCCTTCCGTGACTCACTCGGACTTTTAGGAAGACCCCACGAGATGGAGCGGTGCCCCTTCCCAGGGAAAGGGGAATGCAGCTTTCCTGCCCTCCTGCGAGAGAACGCTCCTTACTCCCGCATCTCTGGCATCTTTTCCCCCAAAGCTTTCCAGACTGCACATCCTAGCCCAGCACTGTAATATCCTTATGATTTGGGGGAGGAAAAGCCCTGCTGAGAAACCACGCCATCCACAGAAACCCTCCTGCCATGCTGCCATTCACTCTGCTCTGCATCCCAAGTCATGCTCCCCGGTAGGGGAAAATGAGGCAGCCAGTGGAGCGAGCCCACTGCTATCCCAGTTAGCCCCAGGGCAGCAGCTCTGCTCTTCTCCCTGTGCCCCTGGCATGGATGGGGTGTGGTGGCAGCCACGGCTCTCCCCAAAAAAACACACGAGAGGGAATGTCAGCTCATTTCAGTGCAAGAAACAGTGATGCAGGTGAGGAAGATAAGCCTCTCTCTGTCAGCTGCTCCTTAAGCCCTTAAGGGAAGGTGTTTCCAAGAGAAAGCTCTGAAGGGCCAGAGGTTTCCTCACCTCTCTCCATCTCCTCCAGCTAGAAAAAGCAGAGATGAGAGAGGCGCAAGCCTTCCCCACAGCATGCTCCTCTCTTAATATCCCGTTAATTTAACACAGAGGGCTACATCCTTGTCCGAGGGGTGGGGATGGAAACCACCCAGGAGCCTGAGATGGTTTCTCATGGATTCTTCTCACCAGGGATCAGGCTTTCTGCACATGCCCCGGGATGACAGGGATGGCTCCATCCCAGTGTCACACCTTCTCTCTCTGCCCAAAGAACCTTTGCTTCCTCCTTCCATCACTGTTTGCCTTGGGGGGCAATGAATCCCAAGGGCTCAGGGCAATCAGCAGCCAAACCAAATGCACTCGAGGCCACAAAATTCACCTTTGGCACCAGGGTCTTTCCAGAAGCCCTGAATCCACCAGAGCATCCAACATTGCTGCCTCTGACACAGAGCCTTTTCATTTAGAGCTGTGAATTATAGGATCCACTAACAAGGTTAAACTCTCCCTGGGGAGTTCCTGCTAAAGCACTTCATGGCACAACATCAGCCCCTGCCCGTGGAAATGAGGATGAGGATGTTCAGAGCTGCCTGGGGGTTCCAGGAGGATCCTGCAGCCCTGGGTGAGCAGGAGACTGCGATACCTGGCACATCAGCCAGGCAGGATCCTGGTGGATCCGAGGTCTTGCCCTAAGCTGGTCTTTCCAGCTCGACTGGAAGAGCCAGGAGCTGCATTGCTGCTGCTCTTCCCGGGGTTGTTTTCCAGCCGCCCGAGTGGTTTTCCTGCCATGAGCCCATGCAATTCCCAGCCCAAGGTCCAGAAAAGTCCCATCACAGTTCCAGTGTCCACCAGGTCAGGAGCCGCCGTCTCCGCCACTCGCCGCAGGCAGCTCAACCCATCCGGCAGCTGATCCCAGCAGGAAATGAATGTCGCATATCCCAGACCCCTCAAGAAGCCCTAAACAAGCTGGAGTCTGCTCCTTTCCTTCTCCAGCTGTGTTGCTGGCCTCAGTTTCTTCTCCTGCCTATCATTTAAATAATAATTTCCAAATTTGAGGGGAGAAAAAGGCACCTTCTGACCACTCCCCAACATCTGCCTCCGGGATGCTCATGGCTTTGAAGAAAGAAGAAAAGAAAAATCCAAAAGAAAAAAGAAAAGAAAACAAAAATCCAGTGGGCACATCTCTTCCTGTGCTAAAGACTAAAGCCAGCCAGAAGTGGCCCTTTGAGGGGCTCAGCCCCAGTGTAGGAGCATCCCGGCAGGAACGGGTATTCCAGAGGCAGGAGGGGACACACACAGGGCAGGGATGAGCCTCCAAATTCCTCCTGTCATCATCCTCCCCATCGAGGACCAAATCTCCCCAGGGCTGTTAAAATAGGGGAGGGGGAGATGGAGACGAGTCTCCCGCCAGACCTGCAGGGAGGCAGCCGTCCGTCCATCTGTCCCTCGGTGCTCCATCGCCGGCGCCAGCCTCCCTCGGTTAAAATTACCTCCCGAGGGGGGAGAGAGCAAAAGCCAGGCTGGGAGGGGAATAAAATCCAGGTGAGCTCATCCTCCTCCAGAGAAAACGTCTCCAGTTGGCAGGAGCAAGGTGTTTCCAAGCCCAGCACATCCCTCACGTCACCCCAGTCGCTATGGCCCCGGGACCAGCAGCTTATTCATTCAGCAAGTATTTAATGGGAGATAATCCAGCCGCTTCCCAACCATCCTTTGGCCGAGCCAAAGTTGTAATTTCAGTGTGGGAATTACACTTTGGGAAGAGGTTTCACTAATGGTCATCCCAGTGGATGCTCCCTGTCCAGGACAGCACAAAAGGGCCACCACCAGCAGAACCCCCATCCTTCAACCCTGTCTTCCTTTAATTCTATTAATA
>VXBC01004531.1:294609-311375 GCA_013399945.1 Ploceus nigricollis
AATAAAATAATTTAATAAACCTATTTCTATCAAATCCCTGAGAATGGGAAGAAAAGCAAAGCTGCCCAGCCAAGCCGGATTATCCAAAGCAGCGACCGACCTAAAAATAAACCACTGCTATTTAAGGATGAGCCTCCCACAATAACCACCCCCCACCCCAAAAAAAAATAAAAGGAAAAAATAGACATATTCCCAAGCTGGGGCGTTGAGCATCACCCACCACTCCAAAAAAAGCCTACTTTGGGTTCATTTCCTAGCATAAGTCTGCACTTCCAAGAGAACAGCATCCCCAGGCTTAGTGCTGCTGATTTCCAGACACCCCATGCAAATAAATAATTAAGATTTAAAGCTGTTTTTTGCATAATACAGATAATCTGTCGATTTAACTTGTAAATGCAGGGGGGATTATGCAGCAACAGTTGTTAATTAGGCAGCAAAGGGGCCGGGGAAGCCCCAGCTCCAGGGCAGATGCCAATGGACCACCAAGAAGCTGAAGAAGCTGAATGTGCGGGGGACTCAGGGCTTTGTCAGTAGGACCCGGTCCTGGGGCAGGTGCTGAGGTGTCGGGGCTCCAAAACCTTGTGTTCATCCATATCTTAACTGAAAATCCCCCCAGCTCCCCCAGCCCTTCATCAGGAGCTGCCCATCCCTTCCCACACTGCCTGCACCACCCAAGCCCTTGAGGGCTGCCGTCACCCCACGAGAAAAAAGGCAGTGGAAAAGGAGCCCAGGGTAAGATTTCTGAGGACAAATCACATCTTTTTGTTGCATAAAGAGCGTGCTCTGACAGCTGGGCTCTTGGCCACCCTCGGTGCTCCCACCCCAAATACCAGACCCCGCCCAGGAACAAAACCTGTTGAGCCCGAATATGCCCGAACAGACAGTTCTTTGTGATTCTCTTTTTTTTCCCCGTCTATTTTTTGGTTTGGAAGCATCACTGGTGATCGCACAGGGATGGGCCCGAGGAATTCCCAGCCCTTGGCATTGCTCCTGATGCCTTGTTTGAAGGCAGCACCACATTTAACCCCTAAAGCCCCTCACTGCCCTTCATTTCTGACACCATCCCCCTTCCCACACCCTAGTCCTGTTCAGTCCTGCATCCCCAAAGTTCACTTGCATCCCTCCTCTCTGCATTTTTCTCCCTCACTTCTCACTTTCCACCTCATTTTTCCCCTCAATGCTTCAGTGCATTCCTCCATTCCCAACACAGACAGGTCTGATCCATCCTCATGCCACCAAATCTCACCCACAGACTACAAGCCAGGGGGGGTCAGATGAGCCCAAAGCCACAGAGCTGCTGTGCTGGGGGTTTAATCCCCACCCAGGGGTGTTTTATGACCCACTGTGGGAATGCTGGGCTGGCTGGGTGCACACAGCATCAGCAAAGCCCCAGAGCAATGTTTAAAACTCCTCAACTCTTGCTCAGCACTCTCCTGCCTCAGTTTCCTGCCATTTTGGGGCTGAGGGAAGCTCTGCCTCATTGGCAATGTGGGCAGAGGGTGCAGCAAGAGATCCCAAACCCCAAACTCCATCCCAGCTCATTTACCTCCATTTTAAAAGAAATTTAAAAACCACCCGATGTTGCAAGCAGCTCAAACCCCGACGGAGGATCCACCCCGAGGCTCCGGCTTGTGCAACACCACGGGTGAGTTCCAACCTCCCGCCACCGGCATCAGGCTCTGGTTAAAAAATTAAGGCTGGGCTTACTCAGCCTGGCCGGATATCGGGATGTCGAATCCGGCTGGGAAAACTTCGGCGGGCTGGGGGAGACATTTTGGGAAGAGCCAGAACAGGAATGGCATCTGGAAGCGATTGGAGGCAAGGAGCCTCTCCCTGGCGCAGCAGGGAATTCCAACGGCGTGAGCTCAGGTTAAAGCCTCCTTCACAGACCCAGGATTAAAGAGAAGAACCAAACTTCAGCACAGATATATGTTTTTAAACCTGCAAAAAACAGGGGAAAGGGAACCAGCTTCCTGCATGGTCATATCCGGACGTGGTTTGGTGATTTAGGGTTGTCCTGACTTGCAATAAAAAGAAAACAAAACTCCAAAACGGTGCAGAAATCCTTCCATGGATTTGTGGATCTAACTTCTGGTGTGGTGTCAGGAGTCTTCCTTCAGCACTACACCGTCCATCCCTTGGAACCATTGCATCCCACCTCCGAGCATCCCTTGCCAGCACAGGCTGCATCCCATGATGGTCCAGGAGCATCCCAGCATCCTCAGGATGGCATGGAAGAGCCGATGGAGATCACCAGCCTAGCTTGGACCGAGCGGTCCTCCACAAGGAGCTGACGCAGTGGGGAGTCCCCAGCCCCTTCCAGTCTCCCCTGAGTCAAGGCACAGGAAGCCGCAGTTGGTCAAACCCACCTTCGCTGGACATCCCAGCAGAGCGATTTACAGCAGGGCAGATCCACGTGGGATGGGCAGACTCCAGCCCTGCTGTGCTCCTGCCCCGTCCCGCTCCCCCAGATCGCTGCTGCGGCCCCATCCCGCAGCAGGAGCCCCGGACAGCGCTGGCTGCAGCCCTGCCCGCCCGCACGCACCTCCCCGGCGGGGCCGTGCCCAGCCCGGGCCCATCCGCGCCCCGGCGGGGCCGGGAGCAGCGGCCGCGGCTCGGAGGCCTCCGGCAGACGGCAAAACACATCCTGGAGAGCAGCCGCAGCCTGCGCCAGCCCCAAACCGCTGCGAGCATCCGCCAGTCCGAAAGAAAACCAGGATGGAGAGCGGCTCCTTTGGTTTTTCCGTTCCCTGACAGCCAAATGCCTTTCTCCTTCCTCCAAGGAAACTTTCCAGCCCAATCCCAGTCACATGCAAGGGGTCAGCAGCTGGAAAAGCAGGAGATTAGCAAGTACTGGGGTTTTTTTCCTCTTCCCTCCCAAGACACAGAGTTTTCCTAGAAAAAGCTCAATAAACACGAGGATTACAGCTGGAGGACAGAGAAGTGTGAAAGCAAAGTGACAGGAACTTAAGAAACACCAGAAGAAAAGAGAACTAGAAGTTGCAACGAGCAGCATGAAAGCATCAAATAATTTTCCTTCCTCACTGCAAAACCAAAACCACTCATGCAAGTGTCCCTGGGGGCAGTGTATGGGGTGTCCCAGCCTGGAATGGGTAGAGAGGATCCCAGAGGGATCCCAGTAAATCCAGGATGCCAACCTCTGCAGGAACAGGACCACATCCCTGCTCTTACACAGCCATCATGCTACATCCAGAGGAAAAAAATGTAAGGGGAAAAATAACATTAAACAATTTTTTTTAAAAAAAGCACAATAGGGAAAGCTGTGGAGAAGCAGATTCCATGCTGCCAGCCTGCATCAGCTCTGGAATATTCGAAGCTAAAGCAATGGGACCATCACTTCATCAAAGAGAATAAGCAACAGAATGCATGGGATTTAGAGATATTGCCAAATAATTAATTAGCAGGATTCAACCTGAGAATTGCTGCCAGCTGAAAACCCCTGAACACAGGCATGGGGAGGGCACTGGTCTCAGCATTCCCACATCCTGCAGCCTGGCATCCACCTCTGATGCTGGTTGCAAGAATTGGGATGACACAAGCTATAAAAATACAGGCTTGTAGACGTGAGTACAGCTGCTCCAGAGTTCCAAATGGATGTCTTCCCTCCAGGGTGGATCCTCCAGGAAGATGCTCCAATCCCAGATGTGGAACACACCCTACTTGCAGATCTCCAAGGATCTCACTTAAAAACATCCCTCAAAATCAGTGTCCACAGACAGTTCCACCTTTTATATTTACATTTGCAGAGGCATTATTTCTCAAAATTTGGTGCCTTGCTGGAGCAGCTGCTATTAACTCCCTGCCTGAAGCTAGATGAGCAAACAGCCCTCTAATGATGCAGACAATTAGGGACAGGGGTTAGGGAGAGTCCAGCAGAGCATGTTGATCCCATCCTACAGCTCATAGCGACATAAGGAGCTCATTAAACATTGGACACATCGTTAGGAGCCAGGGTGGGAAGAGGACACTTAAACCATCAGTTCTACCACTGACCCCAGGCTCTATCCAACCTGGGCTGCCTGTCCCACAGACATCCTCGGCAGAGACAGCTGGCAAAGCCTGGGCAATCCATCACCTGCCTCCAGGAGCATCCAGAGGGAGAGCCCAGCAGAAAAGACAGGGAAATTCAGCAGAGCTTCCCAAAAAGTTCCACCACAAGACTTTATTCAGCTCATCTCACCAAGAAATGGAGATCAGACTTGCCAAGCAGCCAGCATCAACCCACTGATCCAACAGGAGAGATGGTGTCCAAGCTGAGGAACACAAAAAAACCACCCAGAGGAAGAAATTTCCTTTGTTCTCCACTCCCCAGAACAATAAAACACCACTGGTTCACCCTGCAAAGACCTGACATGAAAAGATCAATGGGGAAAGGTCCAGATGGTCCTTTTCCTGCTGGTCTCAGGGCAAGCATCCTCATCTCTCCCTGGAAACAATCCTGTCCCGTGGGAGAAGAGGGCTCCAGGCACACGGAGCGGGACGGGACAGGGTTTATCCTGCACGAACATGCCCAGATCCCGCTGCCAGCAGCTCTGTCCACACCAGCACTGGGTGGGGGACTGCCAGGGACCCCTCCTACCCCTTTGGGATCACCAGGCTACTGCAGCACATCCACCCATCAGTCAGAGGATGCTCAGGGATGGGGAAAAAAGCCTCAGACCACTTAATAAATCCTCCTCAGCCCGTTGTTCCGCACGGGAGCGATGCCATCCTGAGCTGCACACGGGGCACGTCCTCCCCTCCCAGGGCCTCCGGGAGGATTTTCCCTTCCCTACCCCGGCTCCGATCACCCAGACCCATCGCAAGGAGCCCACCCCGTGCTATGGAGAGATGCCAGACCCTCTCTTCCCGGGGCTCTCGGGGTGGGATCTCCTTCCCCGGGAGTGGCCATGGGCAGGAGCGATGCCAAAGGCCGTCTTTTCCCGGCGAGATGAGGGGGTTTGTTTTGCCAGGAATGGGGAGACAGCAGATGGAAGGGCACTGGGCGAGCGGGGGTTTTCCTCTCGCTGCTGCCCACGCTCACACTTCAGGCGCTGATTAACTGCGCTAATTAGAAAAATAATCATAATGATTATTTTTCAAAAACCCACAAAACGTAGAAATAAAGCCACTTTCCCCCTTTCCCATGTGCCGCGCTCGCCAGGACATCGATGCCAAAGGCGTGGGATGCTCCGGTGGGGGTCCGAGCTGGGGTGAGCAGGGAGCACCCCCATACCCCCAGTTTGCACCCCCCATGCCAGCTCTGCCTGGGAGCTGCCAGGCGGGCAAAGCTTCTGCCCTGCCCTGCGCCCTCCCAGCGCGGGGTGCCCCTCTCCGAGCCCTCNGCTGAAGGCGCCCGGTCCCTCATCCCCGCACGGGAGAGGGCAACAACGCTTTCCTCGTGCCCTTCGGACCCCCAAAAATCATGGGGCTGGGGCAGCCAAAACCCGCCAAAATCATGGGACTGGGCACCCAAAACCCGCCAAAATTGGCTCACAGCAAATTTTGGGGGGCGGGAAAAGCTCATCCTGCTGGAGATTTACACGGAGCCAGGGGGTTTGCACTGTTCCCTCATTGAGCCCCCATGAGATTACTCTGGAAGCCCCATGAGATTACGCTCAAACCGTCACGAGATGACACACAAACGCCCTGGGGATGGCTTTGCTTAAAATCATCAACTAATATTAAGTATTTTTCTTTTTCCTGAAAATAAATCAATCCTCACCACAGGAATGCCCCATGTCAGGCCACCTCGCTCTCCCATGGGATTCCATTTCCATCCCACCCCACAATACACAAAATTAGCAGTCAACTTTTGAAGTTTTTTAATTCCCCTCAAAACTTTTTTTTTAAATTTCTGCAGCCTCAAACTCATCCCTCCTGCCCAGGCTGAGTTCTGCCAATCCCTCAGACAACATGTACCGTGCCAATATAAATTGATAAAATACCTGTTGAGCTGACACACCTGATTTTGCCAAGGGAACTACATCAGTATTTGAAGAGAATCTTCGCCTCATTCCTCATCCTTCTTAAGCTGGAGTTTCCTTGCCATTAACAAGTGGGGTAGAGTTTTACCCGTGGTGACAGGAGAACTTGCCATAATTAGGTTTTAATTGCCACGGGCTTGTAGACAATCTGGGATAATTAGTAGGGCCACAGCTCCACAGGGATTTGCTTAAAGGATATTTTGACCCTTTGGTCTCATGGGTTCCACTGCTTGGTTTATTGCATCTGAAAATAATAAACGGCATTCAATGAAGCTCCAGCAATAATAATGCATCCCAAATGTCTATTTCTGCTGTGCCCCCAAGACAGAAAGAATATTAAAAGAGGCTGCAAAGCTTCACTTCCCAGGACCTTCTCAGTCTCCAGCAGCTGCGTTCTGCTGGTGAAGGTGGATGGGCTCGTTTTGGGGTGATGGTCTCCATCCCCAGCATCCCCCCATGGCCCAGGGCAACATCAACAGGACTGGGAGCAGAATAAAAGCCCTTGCAGAGATGCAAATCCAGGATCACCCAGACCTCTGATTGCCCAGACCTCAGCCAAGAGGTCAGGGTGCTGTGGCTGAAGCATCACCAAGGTTTGGGGAAGCAATGGTGATCCCATACCAAGTGTTGGACACCAGCTGTATCCATCCCACAGGAATCTCAGGACACCTGCTCGCATCCATGGAGCAGTCACAAGGTACCTGTGTTGCCTTGGGTGGACTCAAAAACCAGCCACGAGCTTCCTGTGGCCACCACAGCCTCAGCAGAAAACAGGGGTTTTAAAGCCCACCAGAAAATGGGAATATATTTGCTGCCGTAGGAGAGTGCCAGGAGCCTTCGCTGGGTTGTTAGTCACTGTTAATGACTACACCCTGCCCTAATATTTAATTTACAAAGGATAAACTGCCACTTGGATTAATTCAGCATGATGAGCACTAATTTGGAGAAGAAAAGAGAGGAAAAAATTGCTGGCAGTTTGAGAAGTGAATTTGTAACGAGCTCTGCCATCACCCTTTGGAACTCACACCGACAGAAGGGTTTGGGGAACCAGGGCAGGACAGGACTGGTGTCTTGTCCCACCAGGGCACGGGGAGAGGCTGTGCCATCCATCACACCACAGCCAAAATGCTTCCAAAAGGGTGACAAGGCTAAAGCAGGAGCCAGGCAAGCAGGATCTGTTCAGAGAGGAGGAAGGGAATGCCCTCAGCAGCATCTGCTCCAGAGGGACGAGAATGTGGCGATTCATGCCCAGCACAAGCCGGCTTTGTCCTGCATCACCTCAGGCTCACCCCTCCTCAAGCCACAGCCTGGGAATGCCATCTGGCTTTGCAGACCCAGCCCCAGGACCTCAGTTAATCCTTTGAAGGCTGCAGATCCATCAGAATGCTTCCCCCTGACCCCTTCTTTTGGGACAAGCAGAGGCAGCCTCCATCCCGGGCTCCATGCACCCCCTGCTCTCCAGTGCAGTCTCCCAGGAAAACGATTCATCCAGCAGGAGCCAGGCAGATGGTCTGTGGAAGATGTGCTGCTTGGCTGTCTGTCACAGCCCTCTGAGAGTCTGTTTTCAAGACTGAGGGTGTTTTTTCAATACCTGAGGACCAAGGAGCCTTCCTTAGAGACAGGATGGGCCTGTTGTTTAACCATCTCCATTCCTGGGCTGGCCTGGGTGGTGACATAAAACTGGGATGTTCCCTCACCAAAGGAGACCAAGCTCCCCCTTGGCAGAGAAAATGCTTTGGTATGGAAAAAAATTCATCCCTGTACCTTAACAATTTAAAACCTAGGGAAGGGGAGAGCCATGGGACAGGCAACCCTGCTGACCATGTCCAGATCCTGAAACTCCCCAGCTCCCTAAATCAACTGGCCTGCTCTGCTCTGCCCGGGAGGTGGGTAGAGCTGAAGCAAGAGGGAAGGGCTCCCACAGTAGATCACTGCAGCTTTCTTACTATGGATTGCACTTCTAGACTGCAAGAATAATTTGGAAAATACCTCTAAGATCACCAACCCCAACTGTTCACCCAGGAAATGGGAATTTCTGCAGAGAAATATGGGAAGGTGGCTGCATCCAGCTGCTCTGCCTCTCCCTGCTGCTAAAAGGCATCAGAGAGCTGCCTGACCTCAATATTTATAAATGGGATGAGCTGAGCAGAGCCCCAGGGCAGCTCCAATGATGGCACTTTGCTCCAGCCAGCTCTGGGCCGTACTCCGGGACAGCCAACAGCCTGGAAAAAATAAATCACATCTGGGTTTTCCACTATCAGCAAAAAACCCCTCCTAGAGCTCAGGGTGTGGAAAGGAGCAAAGAACTGGGGTAGTAGTGAGATGATTCCTGCAACTACATCCCTGGTTACCAACCAGAAACCAGAGCCCTTTTTGGCACCAAGAACTCATGAAGTTTTCAGAGGTTGGTGCTCAGTGGAGAAGCTGCCAGGAAGCCAAGGGCTAGGTGGCCAAGGAAGCTCCCTGCATACAGAGGAATTGGGACTTTCACCACAATGGATCATTGAATCCAGCTCCTGGCACTCTCCCATCCTGCCACCACCTTAGCAGGAGGAAGAGCACTATTATTTATTTCTGGGGGGCTTTAACCCATAATCCTTGCAAACCCCTAAGCAGCCTCTGTCAGAAAGGGGCTGCCCCTGCACACGAGGCTGTTTCAGACACAGATGACTAAGGAGCAGCAGAGGGGTGATGGCTCTCAGGCTGGGGATCAGGCAGCACACAGCGCTTGTCTCCACACAGCCAGACAGGAAGGGTGAGGACTCGGGTTAGTCATTGGAGCTCTTTGGAGCAAGGCACCCCTCCCTGCTCAAGGAAAGTGCAATCTATCTCCCAGGGGTAAATCTGTAGGAAGGAAACACATGAAGCTTTCTGAGGATAGCAGGGTTTTTTGGACCTGTCCATCTACCTATTACCCTATTTGGGCTGACATTTAGGGACAGGTGGAAAAGATGGATACACCCCATACACTCCCACACAAACCCCTCTGCTCACAGCACCCCACAGGTGCCCAGTCTGAGGTGAAATCCAGCACACTCAAAGGGGTTTATTCAATCACTGTTTTAATAGACTTGAACAGACAACACGGTTTCCATAGCAAAGGATCATCAGCCCCACCTTGTACAAAAACAGAGTTTAAAAACATAAAAGAAACACAACCTTAAAAAAAGCCCAAGAATGGGTATTTATTAAAAAAACAATTATACAAAAGCACCTCTGCCTCCTCACACTTTTCCTGCCTCCTGGAACTTCTTAAACAGGGGTTCATCAGCCCGCAGGGGGAAGGTCAGAGCCCGTTTCTGGTAGTACATGGAGTCCATGGCCAGGTTGTCGATGACGTCGGCCAGGAGATGGGCTCTCTCCACGGAGCTGCCCGGCGCGTCGTAGCCCAGGGCAGTGAAATGCACGTGCAGGTGGTGGTAGGAGGGCTGGTAGTGCAGGTAGATCCGCAGCTGGGAGCCGGGCACGCCAAAGCGCTTCACTATGGCCTCCTGCAGAGGGGAAACAGAGAGCTCAGCAACAGCAAAATCTTGGAATGGATGGGAAAGAGCATCCCTGGATGGCAGGAAGGGTGTAGAGAAAGGTAAAAGGGAGTTCAGTTCCCTCGCAGCAAGGGAAAGGGGGAAGTTTGGAAGGACAGAACTCTTCTCCATCCTCCATTTCAGCCTCTGCGGGGACAGAGTGAGGCCTCCGGCTGCCCCACTTTTATCTCTCGTCCATGGGATGTGCTATCCACCCCTATCATTTTCCCTTTCACCCTTATCACTCCAACTCATTGGAAAAGTAACAGGGATCTGTTACCAGCCAGTGTAATTAAAGCTATGAACAGCAATGGCAAACTCTGGCACGCCGGCTCTGCTCGCTGCAATCCCCTGACTAATCTCTTAATTAATCTCCCACCTTCCCTAGTGCGATTACTTTCCAAATTCTAACGCAGTGAAGGAAAGAGAAGCTACTGCACATTCACCTCCCAAACACACCCTGTGGAAAAACACATCAGCCAGTGAGAACAGGCAAGGGATTGGGACAGGGTTCTTAATATGAAGAGCTCACTGCTAACAGGAAGTAAAGAGCATTCCTACAGCACCTGGATGCGGCATGATCTGGGGAAGGTGCTGATGGAGAGCAGGAGCCAGGCTGTCCAGGCAGAGAGGGCAACACAGCCCTGTTTCATGACTCATTATCTCCTGAGGAGCGGTCCCCAGGCAGATGCTGTGCCAGAAAACCCAGGGAGTGCCTTTGCAGAGGCAGCTGAGCTCTCCCTGGCCAGGACAGCAGCGTGGGACCAGCCTCACACTCACCTTCCCTTCCTGCAGGACGTTCCTCAGCAGCGGGAGGTGCTCGGCCGTGAGGTCCCTCAGAGACTTGATCTCCCGGCGGTGCACGAGGGCGATCAGGTACAGGTCCTCCAGCTGCAGAGACACAGGGTGGGGATGGAGGGGACACAGGAAGAGCACATGGAGGCAACACTGCTTGGGACTTGACACACCATTCACAGCTTCCCAGGCTGTTATATAGGGATCCTGGTGCCATACAGGGATATTTGTGCCACACAGGGATTCTTGTGCCACACAGGGATATTTGTGTTGGGCATTCCTCAAACCGTCATTCCGGGATACTTGCCCTCAACACTCATACGGGGCTGAATCTCTCAGTATGGGATGAGCTCACCCACAACCCCACTGCACCTCAAAGCATCATTTCTGGTGAAACTGGGTTTTGTCCAGAAATGACCAGAAGAGAACAGCCTCATCCCAGCCCATAAACAGTGGGATCACAAATACTTTCTCAGCTTCGCAGGCAGATGTTGTGACCAGCCCTCTCATAATGTGAGCACTGTGCTGCCCTTCCCACCTTCACATCTTCCTGAGCACCTCGAAAATGCTTTCTCTGTATGACTGGAGGCTGGAGACCAGGTGCAGGCACCCACCCACATATCTGGAGCCACTAAGCCCTTGCCAGCACACCCCATGCACACCCCACAGATTTCTCAGTGACAGCTGAGCTGCAGCCCGCTCAGACGAACCTCTACAATGAACCACTGTTGAGGCCTATGAGCCTACTGGGGAGGAAAGCAACAACAATGCTCTGGAGAGATGCACCTTAGGCTCTGGGCATTCCTCAAACCTCAGGGTGAGCAAAGAAGTTTCCCCCATGGTGCTCTGCAGCACTATGTTAACTTGTACCAGTTCTGTCCTCTCCATTGGTCCATTGACTTTCCCTACTCCTTTTACCCTTATATGTTCATGTTCTAGAGAGTTCTCCCTTTCCCATTACCCCATTGGTTTATGTAACCCTGCCCATCCACCCTGACATTCCCTATTAGTCCCTTCCCTGTGTACCTCCCCTGTGCCCTCAGACCACTGGATCCCTGATGCTCTCCTCAGCCCGCTCTTTCCCCATATTTATACCTGGGACTCTCCTTTGTCTTTGGCCCTGGACCCCTTCAGCATGTTGGAACTCCATGCCTGGACCCTCCCATGCCTTCCCAGCCAAGCTGCTGCATGTCTGTGTCTGTGTGTCTGTGTCTCCGTGCTGGTGCTCTCATGCCTCCTGCCCGCTGCTCTCAGGGAAGGTTGTGTCCACCACCACCACTGCGGACCGCAACAAACCACAGTGGCTAAAACTGAAACTGAAAACTCCCCCAGTGATAAGCTCACTACTTTTCCACTGTGCAAACAGCTAGCCACTTTTGAATCACATCAGTTCTATAAATAACAATTTTCAAGACCTAATTGGTCACTGCACAAACCCAGGGCAGTTAAAATATGGTCCTTGAGCAGCTCTCAGACAAACTTTTGGCATCCCCTGAAGCACTCAGCACATTCAATGTTTAACATGACACAAAGTTGTGGATCATTACACTTTAAAAAAAATTAAAATCTCAGTCTCCTCCAGCTCAGTTAGTGGCTTTATATTATAAACACTGGAAAGTAAAGGGCTTGGATATTTGAGATCCAGCAGATCTCTTCAGGGCTGTAAGAAACCCAATGCAGCTCTTTGGAAATAGATGCTCGTCTCAGAGGATGCTCTCAGCACCCTTCACAAAGCTCTTGAAGCACAGAGCTGTTCCTGCACCCAGCCAGCACAGCCATGCTCAGGGTTCCACTTGATTCCCATGCACAGCTCCAGAAAAAGACCGTGTATCAGCTTGTGCTCTTTGGCTCCTGGCTGGCTGGTGAGAGGAAAAGCAAACAGCTCTTCTCCTTAGAACAACATCTGCATGTTGCTGTTTGAAATAAATAAGCCTGTTGCTAAAAAGGCCTGGAATGATGTCATGCCAGGCATCGCTTCAGGCAACGCCTCAGGGCTCCTGCAGATTTGAAACCAACTCAAAAGTTGTGAAAGAAAAAAACCAGACCCAAAAAAAAAAAAAAAAGAAATTAAAAAAGAGCCCAAGAAACCAATGCAAACCATTATGAAGGTTGGGCAGCAGCACCCAGAAGGCTGAGGCCAGCAGATTTCACAGTGCTAAAGGGAACTTTCCCCCCGCATCCAGTAGTCTGATATAACTGCAGGTGAATTCACAGGATCTGTGGGCCAGGGACTAAAGGAGTGAGGCCACACTGCTGAAAGGACTTCTGCGGGAGGGCTCAGAGAGTCCTGCTGGGAGCTGCATCTCACCTCCCTGATTTCATTCAGCAGCCTTGCCTGTCAGGTGAGATGTGGCAGAAGGAACCAGTGTTCCCAGGCCCCCCCGGGGCTGTCAGGATCAGCTCTGGCTCAGTGCCACCCACAGCCAAGAAGAAATTCCTTGGCTCAAAGGCAACCTGGATGCTGTCTCGCCTGCCTGGGAAGGAGATCAGCAGTGCAAAGGGCCCAGATAGCTCCAGGGATGACTGGGGTGCAGGCAGCAGCCCAGCAGTTGTGGAGAAGTCCAGAAGATCCTGTTCAGCACTCCAAGAGGCAACGGGAACACGGGGAAACCTCCCCTAAGGACAAATCCTACCACTGAGGCACTCCCTGACCACACCAGCTGGGAGATGTGGATGCAGCAGGTCTCTGGAGAAACCCACAGCACAAATTTTAGCCCATCTATGATTTTAGCCCAGTCCTGATGTCAGTTGCAATGCTTGGTTGCAGCACACAAGGATATCCACCGAGGTTTGCTCACAGCCAGGAAAGGGACAACATGCATGTTTTAGGATCCCTAAATATTGCTCCAATGGGAGGGCACTGAACAGAGCACATCCTACAAGCTGGACATGTATCCCCTGTGCTGCAAAATCTCATCAGGAAGAAGGTTGTGCCTCTGGTGACCAAGTGGAAATTCAAGCTTAGTTACCCCATCACCACTTGACAGGGGATTTTTTGGAGTAAGTGATGTGCAAGGAATTCACAGGGAGCAGACACTGCCCTGCAGGGACTCCCCGAGACAGCTCAGCTCTGCACCACAAACAGCTGCTCCCTGCACAGACACACAGGATGGAGCTGCCCACCAGCAGCCTTGTGTTCCCGTTTTTTTGAGTTTTAATTTCCATTTCTAAGTCTTAATCATCCAGCAACTCTCCCCACATGCCCCCTGCAGAAGCATATGAGGATCAGAAACACAATGGGAACTTTTTCTGATGCCACCAACTTCAAGGGAGGGGTGTGTGTGTGGAGTTTCACCTCCCCAAATTTAAAGCACGAAAGGGAGCCAGAACCCAAGGAATTATTCTGAATTTAGGATTACAGCCTGGTCTCTAAAAATCACTTTCACCAAGTGGCCACTCCCACAAGGAGCAAAGCAGCTGCTCATCAGCCAAGAACCGTTTGTTTTACACTGTGGAGGAGAGTTAATTGCAGCAACCAAAGGACAACACAGCTGTCTGGTTTGCACCTCAAGTCAAGGTTTGCAAAAAAAACCCCAAAAAAAACAGACAAGTTCAGCAGAACAAATACAGAGGATTTTGGTTCAAACACATCCTGACAACATTTGGGCTGATATGGACAAGTGAAAGTGAACCTAATAAATACATCTCAGCAGCAGAGAGAACAGCCTGGGTGTGCAGCATCTCTAATGAGCTTGTGCTAAAAGGCCCTGGCAATGTCATCACAAACAACAGTGTGCACAGAAACCTACTCAGACTCTCTCAGGGTGCTCTTAGTAGTCTGAAAGTGGACATTTCCTCTGGATTACCTTCAGACAGGCAGCATTAGAGGAGCAAACCAACCTGGTTTTGATTCCACTTTAAATCTGGAACCAGAACAAAGCCATTGGAAGGATCTGGGTTTTCATGGACGATTCGATCAGCCTCAGCTTTCTTCTCCAGGATATTATACACCCACTGAAAGAGAAATATGTTATAAATCAGCAGAGAATCAGGTGCATTTAGCCCTAGCTCATGGATTACTGCACATTCTCTGCAACTAGAATATATTAAAAAATCTGCCAATTTTATTTTAAATGACCAAATAATTTGTAATTAATTAGCCATAAAACACTTCATCAACCAATAAACTCCAGAATATTATGAGCACTTCAGTAAAAAGCAGTGGAACCCAGCTCTTGTGGGGCTCAGCACACACCTCTTGCAGCACCATGGGGCTGTTGACATCTTTTTTTACCCCTCAAGCTGCGGCAAAATCTTTACAATCAGGTCTGGAAAGGGAACTTGGCTGATTTTGTTCCCTATTCAAAGAGGAAGGAGCAGAGTTGGATGTGGCTCTGGCTGCTGGCAGCTCTCTGCAGGGATACGAAAGGCCTGTGTTTTTTTGGGCAATGCATGCCTCTTGGCTCCCTGGCTGATTAGAAAACAGCTCACCACTCTTCTTCTTCCATACTTAAGGTTCCAGCCTCCAGCCTGCCTGTAATCCCTGCTCTGGTTATCCCCCCGCGCTCCTCCTGCAAGGCAAAGCACCATTCAGAGAAGAGTTATGGAAATGGAAGACACCAGGGATGAGTGACAGACTAAGGCCAGAGAAAAGCATCTTTGCTCTCCCTGGCTCCCAGCCTCAGCTCCAGCATCCTTCTTTACATTTCCAAAACGCATGTTATGCTCCAGCTTAAGCCTAGCTTAAGTACTGGACTGGCAAGAGAGTCCTCAGCCAGGCCCCTGGAAGGTGGTAACACAAGGCAGCAGGAAATTGCTAAAGCTTGGAAGCTGAAAATGTTTGTAAACATCATTTTCCTCACCAAATATACGTCTGAAATATTCTGGCTGCCTCAGGTGGGTAGGGAAGGTGCAGCCAGTTTCACAAATACACCAAATGAGCTGGGTTGGCAGTGCTGTGCACACCAGACACTTTGGGGGAAATCCATCAAGAGTTTCATTAATCTAATAAACACTTAGGACTGCTGCAAACTGACCTGAATACATCTGGAGGGAAAAAACTACTTATCATCCCTTGATCTGGGATTTTTGGCTTAAATTGCTATCTTTTCTCCTTAGCATCATCTTAGAGATTAGATTCTTCAAGTGATTCTCAAAAACAAAGCACAAGCTTGCTCTGTTCCATAACCCCAGGAGGGAAGTTCAGAGGGAAGCTCAGCAGAAAATGGACATTTCCTTATTGTTGGGGTTTTTAAGCCTGCTCTGATCACAAGTGCCAAGCTATCAGTGCCCTAAATAAGTTCACTGATCAGATGAGCTGAATTTTAAACCCAAGGCTGCCTCGTGATGGGCAGGTCCTTGGCTGACTGACTGCTCCTGCTGCTCCCAGCACAAGCCTAGCAAGCAGAACACATGTCCAGGGACTGGCACCACAATAAAACCATTATCCTGAAAGCATCCACACTTTGTATCTTCCAGCAGGAAACACAGATGCCTCTGTAGTCCCCTGGTATTTCTGTCACCCCTCACATTTCCCCTTCCACTTAGAAGGGGAAAAAACCAGTTGGATAAAGACAAGGAACAGCATTATTAAATCCCAGAGGTCAAGGATTGACCATGGTTTCTCAGCAGATGCTCCTGATGGTCACCAGGAACATGTTTCCATGTACTGAAATCAGCTCACAAGCATTTGGGGCAAGAGGCAGAGTGAGAGCTCAAGCAATTCCTGAAGGCAGCTGCTACACCAGGAAACATAAGAAATTTGGGAGCAAAAGCACAAAGAAAATATTCCATGAAGGTTGTGGCCTGGAAGTAACACACACTTGCCCTTCTCCAGCTAATAAATGCTGCAGTTTAAGGCAGCAGGAAAGATGGGGGAAGGTGGGGGGAGCATCCAAGGCTCCTGGTTAGTTTTGGGGAATTACTTTTAATGGAAAGCCTCAGCAGCCCCAGGATTTGGTTTATTCCCCCTTCTGCAAAGGCTGGCATGAATTGATCCCTACAGACTTGTATTCCTTTGGTCTCTAAAGGAGAAAGACAGGGAGATGAACACTCAAAAAGGATAAAGCCAAGGAAAAAGCTGGGGTTGCCTGGGGCAAGTAGCACACTAAAAGTAACACTTTCACCACATGGAATATGGACTGAGGGGCTGAATGGCAGGAGGAGTGAGTTGTGATGCAGGAATCCAAGCACAATCTGTGCCTTTCCATTTCCACAACAACCCAGAGACTCCTAAGAGTGACCAACGCCTAGGAAGCCAATTCTGGAAAGCAGAAAAAAAANAAAGTAACACTTTCACCACATGGAATATGGACTGAGGGGCTGAATGGCAGGAGGAGTGAGTTGTGATGCAGGAATCCAAGCACAATCTGTGCCTTTCCATTTCCACAACAACCCAGAGACTCCTAAGAGTGACCAACGCCTAGGAAGCCAATTCTGGAAAGCAGAAAAAAAACTCTGAGTTTCTCCAGAAACCTTGGGAAAGGCAACTTGAAGTCTAGCTCCAAGGCAAACGTTTTTCTGC
>VXBC01004531.1:311700-325890 GCA_013399945.1 Ploceus nigricollis
ACACACGGAAAACATCCGTCTTTGGCCAAGATCAGATGTGTGATACTGAGCCTGCCACAGCTCCAAGGTGCTCCAAGGGCACAGGAGCGTCTCTGCCTTCCCAGCTGACACAGAGCTGCTATAAACTTCAGTGCATGAAGGAGAAAAGCCCCACGAGCCTGGGCAGGCCTCAGGCAGACCAGACTGAGGCAAGTGACCAGGGCACTGTGAACACTGCAGTCTGTGCCCAGGGTCTGCCACAGAAATCCACAGGCTGCACACACACCAGGGCACCAAAGCTGTGCTTAAGTACGTATAACAGGCTAGCTAGACACTGAATATAAACACCTATTTGTTTCCAGAGCCAGGATTTAGAATGGTTTGAGTCTTTTTTAGTTTTCTGCTTTCTGTTTTTTTTAAGGTCAGCACTGCACAATCTGAGAGACTCTGCCTTTTCATTCCATGCCAAACCCAGCTTAATGAAATCCACAGGAAAATGCTGGTAACATGAAATATGAAAATGCAAACCACAAGGGCAGTCTGGTCTGATTCCCACCATACACATGTTCAAACAAGGTTGTTTTCCAGGACTCAATTAGCACTTCTAGCAGGATGATGTAATACCAAAGAAAAAAAGACAAGGCTGTAGCTCTCCTCACTTAAAAAGATCAGCAAAGCACTGGGGAGAAAACAAAAAAGGCAAAAGATAAAATACCACAGCCAGCCTCAGGCTGAAACTTTCACAATTTGATTTTATACCCCAAAAATAGAGCAAGAACTACAGCAGAAGCCCCTCAGTGCCGGGTGGTGATAACCACAGTGCGTGGGGGTGCAGGGGACCCATAATGGCTTCCCTGGCACCTCCCCAACTTGAGGGTGGCTGCTCATGGTGCGGAGAGAGCTCAGGGTGCTTTAAATGAGAGATCATAGGACTCCTTATTGTGCAGCTGCAGCTGAGCAGATGTTTGGAAGAGAAGGCAGGGAAAGGCTATGGTTCACTTATGATTTCCCTTCTAAAGGTCTCATCAACCCCAAAATGCCCCAGCAATGCTAATTAGCATCAATCACTGCAGCCAGAGAGGCTGTCTGATACCTGCTCAGAGCCTGACAGTCCTTAGGAGCTGCACACAGGATGCCAAGTCACAGCTGAGCCTGGGCTTGGCTGCAGGAAACATCCACAGCGAGACCAGGCTCGCCCCAAAATCCTTCCAGTGCTGGCACACAGCCACGCTCCGGTTTCCAAGTCTGCTCCTGGCAGGCTCCATGTGCACCGGAGCAGCACGTAGGCCGTGGGGCACCCAAAACCTGCCCTGGCCTGGAAACGGGGGTAGGGAACTGCTGGACACATGATGTGGGTTTCTAAGCTGGCTGAAGCATCAGGGATTGTCTCTGCTCACATCTGAGTCACATCAGCCAGCCTGTTCCTGAACGCCGGCCCGGGGCCACCACAGAGCATCTGTGGTTTATTCTGGAAGACAGGACTGACCGTCAACTAACTGGAGGTTATAAAAAGCCAGGAGGTTTAATTGAAGGAACCTGGATGAGCAGGAGGCAGAGGACAATTGCCCAGGCTGGTCACTCTACAACAGGCATTTGAGAGAAATCACCACAGTGCTGGGAAACTGCCCAGGAGAAAAGGAGGCTCAGACTGACCAGGCACACACTTCTCCCCTCTTCTGCTAAAAACAAGAGAGGAAAACACAACCCAAGACAAAAGAAAAATCAGAACACCATTTGGGGAACTTAAGGGAAAAAGGGCTGGAGGCAGCTGCTGTCAGGAGGAGAGGACAAAATATGAGCAGAGAGCTCGTGCAGGTAGGAAAGGGCACACTGAGCTCACTAAGGATGCCTCACCCCTTCTCATGCCCCAGGCTCTCCCAAAATCCCCCTCCAGCTCAGCACATCAGTGAAGAGAGGCCTTGCACTCTCTTCTCCCACCCCGCTGCAGCATTAACACCTACTGCCAGCCTGTTTTAGACAGATGTAACCCTGCCAGGGAGCCACGAGAAGCACACAGGGCAGACACAACCTATTTCTCCTTTTGGACAGGGGTGCTTTTTCCTCTCTTCACTAGCTGAAAGCAGAGCTTTAGTTTATAAGCTCCCTAATCAACCTCACCAATAGGTGCAGGAAGGTGCCAAGGCTGGGGAACAACAGGCAGGTCGACATTTGAGCTCTTGCAGGCTTTTTTTTCCTCTTTTCTGCTGTACCCAGTTCTGAGCTGTCTTCTCACCATCAGGTGGGAAGACAGTGCGTTGGATGCAGCCCTTTATGCCCTATGTAAGTATCTAACACACAACATCCCCCTCTGCATGAACAGTCTCTATTTGGTTTTATGATCACAACTGCAGAGGGGTCACACAGGAACACCAGATTCCAACCCAGCCCCAGCCAGGTGTGCCCATGGCTTTGTCCCAGACAGCTGAGGCACTCTTTAGTGAATGAATTAAAGGTGCAAAGGATAAAACCTGCAAGAGCTCACAGTTTCCAAGGCCAGCACATGCCAGGGCAAGCCAAGCATGCTGCCAGGGACTCAGCTAAGGCTGTCTGGCCCCTGGGGCTCATGCCAGGAGGACTTGGGGGGGCTCAGTGGACTTTAGCTGCAACAGGCACTGCAAAGAGAAAAGTTGCAGTCCACCACCCCTGCAAAACAGAGCAAAGCATAATGACACCCCCCACCATCCTCCAAACCACCCCACATGCTCCCACAGCTTCAGGCTCCAGCTTTTTAAGTGTAAATGCAAGAAGTTTCCTTGGCTGGGCAAACCCCAGAGGCAGCCAAAGCATGGAGACACGGGGAGAAGAACCAGCCTTCCCACTGCAGCTCCTGCAAGTTTCTCCAGCTCCTCACTGCCTGAAACCAGACTCTTTTTGGGATGTGGATTACTTCCTGCATGACTGAAAACTTTCCTTCTACGCTCTCCCATTTTCCCCACAATTTCTCCACCCATGTTGGAGCAATGGAGCCAGAGCTTCTCCCGTTGTCCTTGTTCTATGATGATTTTATCTTAAGATAAAAAGAAGCTTCGGCCTGCAGCCAGTAGAGTCCTCCTTAGAGGACTGATAAGAGCCCTTATATCACACCAGCACAGCTCTGGAGAAACACAGTCCCACAGCAGCCAGGCACGAAGAGGCTGCTTTTTGGCACAAACATCAAGCTGTCCTTGGCAAATACGTGTGAGGAATTAGATGTTATCAGGCAACATACATATTGAACCACCTAGCTTTTACAATCCAACCTTTGGTAGTCAGAAAATGTTTCCCTTTCTGTGGAATCAGCCTTTGCTCTCCCTGCAGGAGAAAGTCAAGGCTGGGAGTTCCTCTCACATCTAGGCTTAAGCTGCCTCTTAAATCAAGGCAACATCCAGGAAGTGGCCTTAAAATAAGATGCACATGCCTGCCTTTGGTAGCAGCACATTCACATCAGCTCTGATACACTACTTCCCACAAATTCACAAAGTCCCCTCTCCTCACTCCACAGGTTTGGGTTGCCCTTCAGACAAACTCTGACCATTACTAGCTTATCTGCAAATGTTATTTCTCATTTTAGCCTTGACACACACAGTAAAATCAATGAGATGAGCAAGACTCATCTGGTGCTGCCTTCACACCAGTGTGCTCCCAGACCTAAAAATCTCATACGAGTGAAATTCATCTTCCCCAAGTGAAATGTCTCTTCTGAGGTCAGAGAGAGTAATTTGCAGTCATTTCCCTGTGTCACCATACAAACAAGTCATCATTGCATGGGGCCTGTGCTGGTTTGACTGGGCACCTGACTCTTCACAGAATGACCAGGTTGGAAGAAACCTTCAAGAACATCGAGTCCAACCCANNNNGTACAGGGGAAGAATGACCTCCCTGGTCCTGCTGGCCAACACAGAGATGGGGAAAGAGTGAAGAAAGTCTCTACTTCCAGCTGAATGATGAGCCTCAGGGCAGCACTGAGAAACATGCTCTGGAGGCAGCTCCTCATGGCATCAGCACAAGTCACCTGCAATTACCACTTCCTCTGTCTCGAGGTCTATCTTACCTCAGAAGCAAGAGGCTGAGTGTGGCAGGGTTCAGCTGCCCAGAGTGCTGTGAAATCCCCCAGGTAAATTCCTTCATCACACAATACAGGACTGTTCCAAGAACAGTCTTAATGACTGCTTAATGCCAAAGTCTGGCCTTTTCTACAAAATATTTTACTGTATCTTGTACCCAAGTGTAAACTTGCAAGGACCAGGAGATAAAACCCTGTAACTCTAATCCTGCAACTAAGGAGCCAACAGACCCTGTGCAACAGCTGCCTGGGTCTCCACATTATCACTGGACATCCCAGGTCAGTCAAACCCTGACTGCATCTTTACAGGCAGCTCCTCCTGTCTAGGTTTTTAAGCCACATTCCTCATGTCAACTACGTCTTTGGGCCATGACTCAGCTCCAAGGGGTCATTTCCTTCCCCTCCTGACACACAGGGCTGTTTCTCCAGTGCCAGCCCAGCTACCCACCAGCAGCTCATGCAATGTGCCCACCAAACAGCTATTTGCTGCTAATTGCTTCAAAAGAAGAAACCTCCTTGCTCTACAATCTGACTCGGAGAGCCTGGACAGCAGCTCCAGGGTCTACAGCCCCCTCCTGATCTGCCTGGGGCTGCTCAGCACCCAGAGCGAGTTGAGGAGTGCCAAGGAGAGGGGTGGGAAGCAAAGATGCACCACTGGGTAATATTTCTGCAAAAAACTTACCTTTCAAAGACAGATTTAAAAGTCATTAAAAAGACAAAGCTGCAGAAAGCCAGAGGCTTCTTCCCCACTCAAACATGCAGGAGGGGTTTTGCACCTGGCATTAGCCTTAAACAAAATAAGGAATTCTGTTATCAGAGCAATGTGGCAGGGTTCTGTTACACAGCGCTGCAGCCAAGTGCTGTGAGGAAGGCAAAGGCCGGCAGGGCTGAGCTGGAAGCAGCCCAGGGGATTTCAGTCTTGCGATGCCACCTCGTGGGAATCACTGCAACTCCTGCTGGGCTGGAATACAGCAGGCACCCAAGCAGGAGCCTTCCCAGCTAAAAAAGAGAAGCTTTAAAGCCTTCCAACAACACTCGTGGTGTTATGGTGTTTTCCTCAGACTGAAACTCACTGTAAAAACAAAATCTTTAATTTTGAGTCCTTCACAGGAGAAAAGGAGTTTTGCAAAATTCAAGCTGCCAAGTCCAGACAGTGCTCCCTCCTACACCATGGGAACAGAGCTAAAACAAGAGCATTTTTGGAAAGGCATAACACCCTGAAAATTTAACTTGGCCCTGCAACAATATCTTATTTAAGGCACTCAGATTCATTTTGACTATTAAACTTGTTTGGCTTGTTATTGTGTTTATGAAAGCGTTGACGTGGAATTTATCACTGCGTTTCTGGAATTTAAACATATACCAGCATTGACATGGAACTAATTGTGGAAGGTGATTCAGCTCCGCTCAGGTGAGACCCCACCTGCAGAGCTGCCTCCAGCTCTGGGGTCTTCAGCACAGGAAGAACATGGAGCCACTGCAGCAAGTCCAGAGGAGGCCATGGAGATGCTCTGATTGGAACAGCTCTGCTCTGGAGACAGGCTGGGAGAGCTGGGAGTGTTCAGCCCAGAGAGGAAAAGGCTCCAGGGAGAGCTCAGAGCCCCTGCCAGTGCCTAAAGGGGTTCCAAGAGAGCTGGAGAGGGACTTGGGACAAGGGCCTGGAGGGACAGGACACAGGGAATTGCTTCCCACTGCCAGAGGGCAGGGTTAGATAGGATATTGAGAAGGGAGGCCCTGGCACAGGGTGCCCAGAGCAGCTGTGGCTGCCCCTGGATCCCTGGCAGTGCCCAAGGCCAGGCTGGACGGGTCTTGGAGCAGCCTGGGACAGTGGAAGGTTCCCTGCCCATGGCAGCGGGTTGGAACAAGACAAGCTTTAAGGTCCCTTCCAACCCAAAACAGTCTGGAATTCTGTGATTAAACTGAAGTACCCAAAGACCAGCCCAGCTTTCCAGTGGCAGCTGGAAAGCACCATCACTGCAGGACACCTTCCCACTGGGACCAGAGTCCCCTCCACAGGGTGAGAGCCTTCCACTACAGCTCCCCAACTTGCCCATCAGTCCTTGTCAAATTTGGTTATCAACAGAGTTTTATAACACACAGATGTGTGAAATCTTCAGGGGGACGGGGCTCATCTGCCTCAGCACTTTAGGTTACTAGCACTTAAATCCTCCCCCAAATACAAGCTGCCTGTCCTTACCAGGTGACAAAAAAGATGCCACCATGGGATGAGAAGCAGCTGCATGTGCCCTGCAGACTGTTTCAAGAGAAACATTCTGGAAGGAGACAACTCTCTCACCCAAGCAAGAGCACTAAGAGAACTGACAATCACCCACAGAGAGCCCTCACACCCCTGAGCCTTTCTGCACCTCCATGTACAAGGTCATCAAGCGATGGCCATTCAGTGCCTCATCAGCTGAGCCACATGTCCACGGCATGGGAAAAAGGGGATGAAACAGGGCAGCATTCAAAACCTCGGGATGAGACATTGCCTTCAGCATGGCAACAACCCACTGACCTCCCCACCTGGGCCAGGTGTGCTGCTGTCACCAAACCACAACTGGGGTGGCACAGCCAGGTCCAGCAGTGGCACCTGCCCATCTCACTGCATCCTCCCCTCTGGAATGGGCAGGAACCATATCCTGGCATCCCAGCTGCCCTCCCAGGATCCCTGAGCAGGGCTGAGGGCACTCACCACTCAGCTCTGGGGGAGGGCTCAGGTAGAAGGTGCAGTAGATGTCATTGTGCATCTGCAGCTCTGCGTTCATGGGCTTCTTCAGCAGGTCTGGGATCTTCTCCTCCTGGAAAGGAGTCTTTTCCAGGATGACTACAGCATCTGTGCCCTCTCCAGAGAGGCCAATCCTCTGGAATATGAATGGATAAAGTCATCAGCAACACAGATCCAGCACTGCATGGACAGTCTGAGGTCAGGGATCATATGGCAGACACCTCGCAGCCCCCCAGCCCTCGTGCCCAAACCCCCTGCAGGCCAGACACCCATCCAAAAATAAACTGCACATTTGCCCAGAAGCACAGCAGGAATTTGCTCCTCACCAGGGAACACAGGTGGTTTTTGGGGGAGCAAGGGATGTGGGCAATGACTCAGCCCATCTGCACCTCCCCGGATGCTCCCAGGTTTCCTGCTTACCCACAGCACCAATTTCATCTCTGACACTTCCCAGGAAGAGGGCAAAGGCAGGCGTGGGGGTTTGCATCATAGTCAGAGAGCAAGTTCTGGGGCAGGGGGCACTTACTGCTGCCCTGCTCCAAGGAACCACAGCCCCTGATCCAGAGGCCTCAGCGTGCTGGTTTTGGGAGGTGCCGGTGTGGAACATCCCCCAGCCTCACTCCTGTCTGTACAAAGACCCAGGTGAGGCCTCACCACACCACCTGGGGAAAGCAACAGGGCTCACCTGGGCTCCCAACCCTTGTCAGCTTGAGAAGAAAGATGTGTGCTAATGCCTTTACAAACAATTTGATGGGTGTTAAGGTCTTTATGTCTCTATTGACTGTGGGCAGTTTGGTTCCTGAAAGGAACACAGGTCTGCACAAGCCTGAACTTCTGAACTTTGGGGGAAATGACAGGTTTAAGGGGAGATACGGGGTAGGTGGTTCGGGAAGGCTGCACCTCCCTGGTACCTCAACCAGTGGGGAAAGGAAGGGCAGCATACGGCTGGCAGTTAGGATAAAAGGGAGGCTGTGCCCTCCAAAACCTCGAGAGAGAAAACCCTGTGGGCATGTGTCCCAGTGGGCTCTCTCCCTTCATTGGAATGAAGCTGAAGGACTCCTCTATCTCCTTTTAAACATAAATCTCTGGCGTTTGTGGATTTTCCTGACACACTCACAGGGCAGAGCAGGTCTGTGCCCAGTTCAGTTACTGCAGCAACCCACCGACTCGAGACCATAGAAGCAGCCTGGAACCTCCCCGTCCTCATCTCCAGCTTGGATGCACATCTTCAGGAGACAGGTGCCGAGGTAGCTGTATGGTTCCCTTGCCTTGCACAATCCCAAGAATTACTGCAAATTTTCCTATAATGGCTGTACTATTTACAGTCCCAGAATCACCGTGCTGCTTGCAATCCATTGCCACTTTACCTACCAAGCACGAACAACGTGCTGGAATCCAAAAGCACCAAATCCTACCAACAAGAAAGAGGATTGCAACAAGGTCTCCAGCCGCCTCCTCGGCCGCCAGCTCCGCCTGGTTCGGGCAGGGCCAGGCTGGAACAGCGGGTCGGGCGCAGGCTGGGCCGGGATGACCGGGGGGCGCCCGGGGCTCACGGCACGTGGTGCCGGGGGCGGGGCCTGCCCGGAGCGCGCCGTCGGGGGCGGGGCCGTGCCCTCAGCGGGGAAAATGGCGGCGGCCGCGGGCCCCCCCCACTGCTCGGTACCTCCGCGTGCAGGAACACGATCTTGTCCCGCGCCGACTCCCGCAGGACGCGCCGCACCCGCAGGTCCGACAGCGTGAAGGCGGCGGCAGCGCCGCCTTGAGTGCCGGCCCCGCCATTTTTCTCCTCCTCCTCCTCCCGCTTCCTCTTCGGCTGCGGGCCCTCCGCCATGGCTCGCGCCCGCCCCCGCAATGCGCACGCGCGGCGCCTCAGGGAGCGCTGAGACATTGCGCCCCTGGCGGCTCGGAGGTCGCGCACCCCCGCGGCTCCTTCTCCCACAAACGCCCGAACGGGGGATTGAGACAAAAACACGGAAAACCATCAAAATTTAAAACTTCTGCATTTTCGTAGTCGCAACGATTCCGTGCAACGCCACTGCCTGCCTCATCTTGTCCAGGCCACAGCCTAGCAGGCGCCTTGTCAGCTTAGAAGGGGTCCTGGAGCCCTCAGGACAGAAAATGCCAGCGCAGTAAAGAGCTCTCACGACCCTGAGAACCATCCAACACCAGAGCTTAGTGTTTGTGTGACAGATGTCCCTGTCCCTGCTGAGGAGATTTTGGCCACCGTGGTGGGCTCTGGTCTGCTGTCCATCATGGATGTGGAGAACTCTCTCTCTTTGGTCCCAGGTCTGGTCTGAGCAGCTCAGGTTTGACCTCAAGGTCCAGTGGGACAGGACAACACCCAGATCCAACGGTGACAGCTCCACGATGCCCACGGGGATGCATCTGCTATCATCCCAGCACTACTCCATGCTTTTTGTGGAGCTCTGGCACAGTTCCTGGAGGTCTGCAGGGACAGCAGATGAGCTCCATTAGCAAACAATTACTCTAAAAATCAACTTCAAATAAATGTATGGCATCTGGTCCCTTCCCATGGTCCTCACCCCAATGGACTGACGTTTCACCAGCATCCCACAGGATACTCACAGCGCATGACAGTGTCTCTGATCTGCCTGAAGCTCTTCTCCTTCAGCGCCATGTAGATGTAGTAGATGTTCCGCAGCTCCCTGGGATAATCCTTGCGATCCACGTCCTTCAGCACTGGGATGGTGCGTCCGTTGGCCATGGGAGCCTCAGCCAAGGCCTGGTGCATCTGGTACCTGCACCAGGGGTCCTGCAGGAAGCTGGGGGTTATGAGCATGACCCAGCAGTGGCTGTTCTGCACGGCGTCACACAGCTCTGTCACCACCGCGCTTCCCGCCGCCGCATCCCGCAGCTGGAGGAAGCACCGGAAGCTCTCGGGTTGGCCCTCCAGGTAGGACACCAGCTCCGACACCAGCTCCACGTCCCCCTCGCTGTGGCAGATGCAGACATCGTAGCTCTTGTCCCACCGGGGACTGTCCGAGGCGCTGATGTCCACTGCTGACACAGGCGACAGAGAGATGGAGCTGGTGGCCAGGCTTGTGCCAGAAGAGCTGGAGCTCTTGGCAGAGGATGAGGAGGAGGAGGAAGGCGAGGATGAAGCAGAGTGGCTGGACTTGAGGCTTTCCACTGAGCTGGGCTTGGGTTTGTGCAGGAGCCGCTTAAACCAACCTGCAGAGTGAGGTCACAGTGAGTTTTGGGGGCTCAGCACCCCCTGGACTTCCCAAGTGCAGCATCATTCAATCTGCAGGATGCCCCCTGATGGAAAGATGGAAAGGGGTGGGTGGAATCTCACCTTGACCCCCAAAACCATCCTGGTCCCTGAAACTGAGCTGCCACCAACACGTGAATGCTGTGACATCGTGAGGAACAGCCCATGGGCACCCTGGTGTTCTGCTGGGGAGGGGATGGTGTGAGGGAGGGGACAGAGCCAGGTTTATTCCCAAACTCACCAGCCATAGTGGGCAGCACACTGCTCAGCCACTGATTTCCAGCAGGACACCTCTCCTGAGAGCAGAAAAGAGGAAAAAAAAATTGAGAGTAAGAACTGCTTCATGGCAGGTCTCAGCCCCAGGAGCTCAGTGTGGTCTGTTCCACGGACCTGCACCTCTGGGGTGCTCTTACAGCCCCAAAATCACCTCCAGCACATCTGCCTCCCAAAATGTGCTGGGAAGGAATATTTACCTTTTACTGGCTCTCTCCACTGGAGGTACACACCTGCAGCAAGCGAGGCCAAGAGAATATGCGGAGGAGAAACCCTCATTCCCATCAGTGGGAAAAGGATCCTGTGGAGGGGAGAAGTGGGAACCAGCTGGGATCACCAGGGTGGTGATCACTGGGTGCTGGCAAAGCAAAGACATTGTGGGTGATGCCCAGAGCTGTGCATCCTTGGTGCTGCCTGCCCTGGCATTCCTGTCTGTTCCCTGCCAGCTCACACCATCCTCGGCACTGTGCTCCCAGCATGGTTTAGGGAGCCCAGACACTCCCTGCGGACACCCAGAACAGCAATGTGGCAAACAGCTGCTGTTTTCCACTGCTGGCATCACCCCTTCTGAAATGAAACACCCCAAGTCATGCTGAAGCCTTTCCCCTACTCCAAAGATGGCACAGGACTGCAGGAAATGCCCACAAAACCTCAGCACACCCACGGAAACCGCAGTGCCCAAGTGTCACCACTTAGTGACAGCCAAAAGCTCAAGTGTGAGTAGAACAATGAGCATGGACAATGAGCAGTGGGGGGAAGTTGGAGGGATGCTTACCTGGAATGCAGGAGTCCAGCACCGGAGCAGGGAAGGGGATGCATCAGCCCCTGGGTTTGGCAAAGAAAGATCTTCTGGGATTACCTGGGTGGGAAGGGACAGGTAGAATGTTCACTCTGCAGTCTAATGGGATCTGCAGTGAATGGCGAGGCTGATCCATCCTTGCAGCTGCCACATCCAGGAGCAGTTCCCAGCGAAGCTGCTCTGGGGTGGAAATGAGGGCAGGGGCACCCACCTGCCTCCCCAGGGACAGACTGGAGGAGCTCCCCGGACACCCAGGTGCCACCAGCTGCCAGCAGCTCCAGCTTCCACTGGGGAATGTGAAAGCACAGGCAGGGTAAATGGGAGGGGAAGCCAAGCCCTGGCAAGGGCCTCCCTCCCACATCCGCCACATGCCGTCACTGCCTGGGTGTCAGAGTGCCCAGCCCTCACCAGCACTCAGATCTCTTTTTGGAAGGGATTTCCTGACTAAATACAGACAGGTCCATGTTTGCCATTCACACTTATTTTACAAGTTAAATTTACCTAACAAGTCATTTTTTCACCCCAAAATCGCCCCTGTATTTCTCCTTTCCCAGGTCTTGTTCCCCTGGTGCTGCTGGTGGTGGCCATCAACTGACACTGCCTTCATCTCCTCATCATCCTCAACCCCTCCAATGCCTGGTGGTTCCTCCTCAATGCCTTGTGAGAGATGAGCTCCAGGTGAGTCCTGGTTCCATCCCCCAAGAATCTGGGGGGTCTCCAGGGCCCACATGCCCATCCAGCTCCCTGACAGGCTGTTCCTGGCACAGGAGATTTCCCCATCTCTTCCCTGCCCAGGGGACAATGCCTGGACCTCTGATGTGGACACTAAACCCTCCACCTGCTGCTGCAGTGTCACTGTGGCCAAGCTGGTGGCCCAGCACAGTGTGGAGGTGATCCAGGAGGTGTCCCACACCCCATGGGACAGCAGGAGGTGGGGGCCTAGGGGTCCAGCCCCAGTACTGAATGTGTCCCTCCCGCTCCCATCTGAGTCCTCACCCTGGATAATAGCAAAGCCCCCTGACCTTGGATCCCCAGAGAGCACGGCCCTGGCACTCACATGGGAACATCTCCAGAGTCCAGGGTGCACCAGAGCACAGAGCTGGGTCAGCATCTCCCTCACTGTTAACCCTGCAGCAGAGTGGTGGCCATCACACCCCCACTGTACACAGTACCACAGCTCCAACTGTGGGGTCCCCAACCTGCAGGAGCTGGCCCAGGACCCACCCAGGTAGGTCCTCACCTCTACCCCAGCAGGGAGAATCGTAGAACCCCAGAACAGTTTGGGTTGGAAGGGACCTTAAAGATCATCTTGTTCCAAGTCCCTGCCATGGGCAAGGACACCTTCACACATCCAGAAGTCCTGGATGCTCCAAGCACTGGCCTTTGAAGGCCTGGCCTTGGCAGATGGTCATGCTTACCTAACTCAATGTGTTCACAGAGAGGGCAGTCTGTGCCCAGTGCCCATCACCCCAATTTCAGGACTGATGCACCTGGCCCCAAAACACCACCCCAGTGTCCCACATCTGCTTGCAAGTTGACAACTCCCACACCTCCATGCCTGAAGGGAAGTATTTCCCTCAGGGAAAAGTCCCATGTCCTCTGACCCCCAAATATATCCCCCCACCCCATTTAACCTCAACACCCCATGCCAGGGCTAGTCAAGACTCCCTTTCATCAATGCCAACATGAGCCAGCTGTGCCCCAGGACTGAATCCACCTCCTTGCTTGGCACACTACTGTTTGCCTCCTCACCCCCAGAGACCTTGGAGTCTCCTGGGAAGGAGGGCTGAAGGTCAGGAGATTCCCCAACACCCACCAGCACCTGTCAGGCTTTTGGGGACCAAATGACCACACCACCACTGGGTCCCACAGGTCTTTGAAGAGCTCCTGTTGGACACAATGTTCCCTCCATGCTACCACCTGGCTGTGGCTTCCACAGGTATTTCCACATCTACTCACCCACCACCTTCAGCAAAACAACAAGACCAGGGCAGTAGCACAAAACACAAAACCATGTGAAATGGGGGGGCTCCCTGATGGCTTTAACCCCTTGCCATAAACACCTCTCCATCCCCAAGGATTTCTCCAGTCCATCTGTGAGCCCTGGGAGGCACCTTGGGCATGCAGGAGCAGGCAGGATCCTCCTGCAGGGCCCCCAGCCCACCCTCAAACACGGTGCTGAGAGCCAGAGGAACCTGGGCAGCCTATGCCCAAAAATGCAAAAAATTCCCTGAGAGACACTGGGCTCCTTCCACCCCCTGCCACCACGTCGTCGGCTGCATTTCTCTCCAGCAAGCAGGGGACACCAGTTGACCCCTTGGTGGCCAAATCCCAAAGGAAAAAGCGCAAGCCCCACAGGGACCCACAGGCTACCACCAGTCACGGGCCCAGCACCCTCATCCCACTGGGACCCATTTCCCATTAGTCCCTGCCCCGGCACTGCTGCCACCACCCCAAAAATCAACTCCTCACCTGAGGACAGGACCCAGAAGTGGGCAAGTCACCTGCCTGTGTGAGTCACCCCACCTGGAAACCCCAGAGAGGGAACCTGAGTGTGGGTGAACCCACAAACCCTAAACCCCAAGAGGCAGCACCTCCACCCTACCTCAGAAATAATATAATCATTATTAAAGGAGTAATTAAGCAGGCACAGCTCTATTCACAGTGTGCCTTGACCCACCAGCAGCAGCACCATGCTGAAATCCCTGCAGCTGGAGTTTCGGAGCCTGTGGTTTACAGGCTTGCCTCTGGAATTAAGAAACAGTGAAGACCAGGTGCTGCAAGGCAGGGTCAAATAAAGGTGGTTCTCGTGACAAAATAAGGCTAATTTTGTCCCTAAAAACACCATGAATGTTTCATTTACGGTGCCAGTACAAAACAGTGCGCAACTACCCAGAAAACAGAATAATTTTTCTCCTGGAAAGCTGTAAGTACACCCAAATTCCACCACACATATGCTTGAAGGCATCATAGCGGCCGTCCAGGCCCAGGCACCGCATGTACCTCATAGGGCTGGAGACACGGTCGCACATACACGAACCCAGGCAACGGCAGCTAGCGGAGGAGAAGCCCCTGAGGGGTAGGGGGGCAGGGGGACACCGCCGGGCACGGGGACACCGCCAGGCCCAGCACGGCCCCAG
>VXBC01004531.1:325950-341608 GCA_013399945.1 Ploceus nigricollis
GACTCGCCCTCGCCGCGCCGTCGCCCTCTATAAAAGCTCGTTTTTATTGATGTGTCCCCCTGGGAAAGGAGCCTCGGTGTCCTCCCCGCCTGCTGAACCCCCGTGTTGTTGCTTTTCCCGCAGCTTTAGCGAGGAGGGCACAACGGAGAGCACAGGTAAGGGCTCGAACAAACCCGAAGGTGTGACCCCCTCCCCGCTTCCCTTTCCAGAGTCAGTTCTGGAAAGCCAGCGTGCGTCCGTGTGAGTCTGTGGGATACAGAGCTCAGCCAGGCTTTGCTGTGTCACTGCCTCTCCTTGCTCATTGGGAAGCACGTGGAGAATCACAGCGTTGAATAAAAACCTCTGGTGTGTTTTGACTCACGTCCAAGGAGGCTGAATCCTGTGTTTTTGTAGCTTGGATAGGAGCAGGGCTTGTCCTCGGTCCCATTGTCCGTGGAGCCTGTGTTTTTCTAGGATGGTTTTGATCCAGTTCCAGTGCAGCTCCCACGTGGAGGGGTAGGCTTGGGAATTGGCCAGGGACAGCTCAACTTTCAGCTGAAACATAGTGGCTTTTAAACTGTCTTATCCCAACACCTAAAAGCTGCTGAATTGAAAAAGAAGCTGGGAATTACATCTTTGCTGGTGGCAGTTCTCAGCATTTAAATAAGCTAAAAATAATGGACAAGCAGTAGGTTTGTACTTGTTTCTTTTGGGAAAGCCAAAACAAGTACAAACAAAGGTTTGTACTTGTTTCTTTCTTCTGGAAAAGCCCATCTTCCAGTGTGGAGCTGGATCACTTGGCTTCAATTTTAAACATCCAGGTGTAGCTTTAGTTGTGTGTTGGGTGCTGAACATGGAGATGGACTTCTCCATGAGGTGGGGGAGAAAATGTTCTGTTAATTCCCCATTTTGGTTCTGCAGTTTGGGCTCTGGTGTTGACTGCATGTCGTGGTTGTGTTTTGCAGAGCTGCAGAGAGGTTTTTGTAAACACACACCCTGTGTGAACCTCAGCCTTTGTTTGACACGTGTGGTGTTCAGGTGTTTGCTTTTACCTGGGATACACCTTCATATTTCCAACGTTTCTGCAGCTGGATATGTCTGTGTCACACAGGACCTTGCTGTGTTTCGGTTTCTCCAGTTTTGGTGACTTGGGCACAGTTTAAAGCTGAAGTGTGGAAGGCTTTAGGATAAATTAAGGGATTTCTGTGGTGTGGAGGGGGAAAGAGAATGCAGCAAACCCACACAGAGAGTCTCTTAGCAGCACTGATAAAAGTGATGGGGACAAGGCTGGGACAGGGAAACGGGGCAGCTGAGCCTGGAATCCATGGAGTGTTGTGTTTACAGTCCTCAGCTCCGTGTAGTCTAAATAGCTGGAAAGTTCCCAATGTCTGAAGAAGGCTGGAGAGACACTTCTTATCTTGTAAGTGCCTGTGGCTCCCTCTCCTCCATGGCACCTGTGTTCCCAGGGGGAGCCTGCAGTACCTGGTGTGTTTTTTTCCCATGGCAGTGTCATGCTCTAAGGTAATTCCATTTAATTTTGGCTACCTCAGCTGTGCCAGCACGATCCATCCCCCTGGGGAGCAGAGTTTCTCCCCAGGACTAAAATCCAGAGGTTTCTATTTCTTGGCTGAATCCCCATGAATTCTTTTTAAGACCGGTAATAACTTTTTTGGAACTATTTATAATGGGGTTTTTGTTCCTTTATGGCTCTCTGCACTAAATAATAGACCTGAAGGTTGAAGGTCATTATATCAGAAAACCTTACAAGGTGATTATAATTCCAAAAGGTGTTTTTTCCTAAGTTTAACATAGCTTTTGAAATGTCGTTTAGAGGCACTTAAAATTGATTTGATGGCTCCATTCCTGCTGTTAATAGCATGGGAATGTGCAGGGTGAGTGAGATGGGAGCAGGGCTGAGGCAGGTGGAAGCAAACAGGGGAGCTCTAGGTGGGAGTTTACAAACAACCTTGATATTCGAGGCTCAGCTGATGATTCACAATGCAAAGATAATTATAAGCTTAAATTATATCCAGTTTAGAAAGTGAGGAAGGATTTACCTTCAGCTGTAGCTCTGCTTCTGCAGAGGGGCTGAGGGCAGACCTGGCACCAGCAGGAGCTCAAACTTCCCTCTGAAACACTCCAGTTATCTATTGTTAGTCCCTGCCTCATCTAAAGCATCTTTGCACCACTAAATAAAATCTGGCTGACTTTGTGGAAGCAGCCTGTCCTTCCAGAAAAATCAGCTCATCTAAAAGGAGAGATGGGACCCTCCTGGGAAGGAAAAAGAGGGGCTTTTCCCCCCTTTATCCTGAGCATGCTTGGCTGCATTCACTTAGCAGGGATTTGATGGTGAATCTGACAGATCCTGTGGCCAGCAGGTCTCCTGTCTTCCTGAGAGTCACTACTTTGGTCTTTGGAGATGTAACCTCCCCAAAACAGTTCATCATGAGGCCTGACAGGTTGCAGGTATTCAGGGGTGATGAGGCTGCAGAGGTTCATTGTCAGAACAGCACTGAGCTCCTGAGCTCAGTGTGGGTTAGAAAAGTACAGGGTACAATGTTCACAAGAGGGTGTGATGGAGGAGCCCTGCCTGGCATGCACAGAGGGAGGAAAACCAGGAGATTCCTCACTTGCTAGAGGCCTTTGACACTTTTATCCAAAATCTGGGTCCTACAGTAAGGCCCAGTAAGATAAAAAGGTGATTATTTGGAGTGATGAGCAGCACGTGTTCAGTAATGTTTCAGGAGGTAGGCAGTGAAAACCAGCTCTTTGAGGTGTTCTGCTGTTGGTACAATGATTTATTATTGAGCAATGTGGTGTGGTGGAAAGTGTCCCTGCCCATGGCAGGGGGGTGGAACGACACGAGCTTTAAAGTCCTGTCCAGCCCAAGCCAATCCATAATGCCATTGTATAAAGTTTTCCGAAGGGGTCAGAAGGTAAAAGCTGCACACACAGTGTATCTGAGCGTCTGATAGTGTCACTTTGCCCTGTTCTTGTCATCCAGCACTGAAAGGTGGTGCTTTCCTAGAATATTGGCTGATTTCTCACAAGATCCATGCCAACACTTGCAGGTCCTACCTGGAGACACCTGCCCATTGTCACCTGCTGGGCTGCCAGGGAGCAGTCACAGCATCTCGTCTCTAGAACAAACCCTCAGATCTCCATGAGATGGCAAAACCCGCAAAAACTTTGTGATTTTGGGTCAGCAGCTCTTCCTCAGCATTTCCTCTGGCCAAAAGCGCATGCCTAACACAGTTTTTGATGGACTCTTCATTACAATTGGCAAGAAAAAAGCAGAGGAGGGTGAACAGTTCTGTTCATTTTCATTCCCTTTTCCTAGACTTATTTGGGAGAAGCAGAGTGGGAGAGTACTTCATGCTGGCAGAGCTTTTGTATTTTATGTGACTGGCTGTTGAAAGAGTTCTCAAACTGCACTTCCTTTCCGTGGGCTTTAAGGTCATTTCCCAGTGCTTGCAGACTCATGGCGGGCTGGGAAACCCTTCTCTCATCACCAGGGAATGAAATGCTCTCCATGGCTTTTTGGAGCCAACAAAAATCTCTTTGTCTTCTCTTCCCTCCCACTGTTTCCCAAGCAGCAAGTTTGCTGACAGCCTTGTCGGGAAGGGGGGAGTGCTACTCCAAGATCCAGGCTCCCTGGGAAAATGAGCGGCTGAGGTGAAACAAAGGGTCTGGCAAAGTGTGTTTTGCTGAGGTAATCACACCTGGGAAAAACAGCCAAGGATTTTATGGTAAAAGAGGTTAAGGAAGAGGATGAGACTGTGGGACAAAGTTCAGAGGCAAAAACATGCAATTCTCAGCCCGGAGGTGATCTTGGAACGATAACAAACCTGCGATTTATCCGCCTGTGCAAAGCTGGTTCTGTAAAACCTTGTTGTCCAGGTGGTGTTGTCCATGTGCGGTGACTTTGCTCGTGGTGATTTCTCTACTACAGAAACTGGATGGCTTCTACGGTGAGCCTGGGCAAGGAATCATTATTGGAAGATGGAATGCCACCTGCAAAAAAGCCCAGGTAAATTTAATTATACCCCAGTGAATTTGTTCTTACAAGAGCCTTTTCCTTTGCCTCGCATTGTTCTTTAAGGATTGTGACCCCTGGGGACCGCGGCTGTTTCGCTTCCTGATCCAAGAACCGCGCGCTGGCTTCTGGCCATGCCCTGGGCTTACCTGCTGTTTGTGGAACAAACACCTTCACACCCAGAATGTACTTTTTTGGGGTTTTAACCCTCAGCCAGGGGATGGGGTCACACTCAAAACTGGATTTTGCTGTCCTTTCTCCATGGTTCTGTCCACTCGCAGTGTCAGGTCAGACGTGGTGGTTGTGCTTCTTCACTTGAGTTGGATGGTGGTTTCCAGGAGGACAGAGAGTTACTCAAATTAGTATGGTTGAATTGCATGTAAAGGCTAAATAATTCACACTGAGGCTCCCTGTGCTTAGAAGTGGGTGATCTTACAATTCTGTGAGTAGGAATCTGACTGGTGGATAATTCTGGATATCTGGTGGATAATTCTCTGTCAGAGACTGAGACTGTGGCTGCTGCATGCTCAAAAGTTGTTGTGAACAAGCAGGTAATTCAACTGCGGGGTTGTCTCCCACTAATTTGATTTATTTGCAAGTTCTGGAGGGCTGCAGGATAGTTCTGTGTGGTCTCGAGGTTCATCAGTGACCCTGGAATGTGCAGAAAAGATGCTGGAAATGATTTTTTCCTTGCTCAGGATATCAGGGTAGAAACAAGTGCATTTATCAGCATGGAACAGAATGCCTCTTTCAGGCATGCAGGGCATTAAGACTTGGGTATTTGTTATTATTTTGGATTTCAGTCCTGATATTTCCAATAGTGTTTTTATACTAGCTAATTAGCCTGAATACTAATTTATTCCTCACACAAGGCTTGCAGTCCTCAAATTAAACCCTGTTTATCAGCAGTAAAGTGAAGCCCTCCTCGAGGAAAGGGTTAACAAGTCTGTTTTCATAGGCAGGGGCTGAGGGAAGGCACAGCTCCATCTGTGTGGTGTTGGTTTCCTCTCCTCTTCTCACTGAATATCACGTGTTTGCTGATAAAGCCCATTTCTTCCGTACAAGTTGCTTTCCCAGGCTGCTGCTCCAATCCTGGGAAGCTGCAGCAGGTCCCTGCTGCAGAAAGCAGCTGGACACCAGGCAAGGCAAGGCAAGGAGCAGCGCATCTGCTTAATAAATGATAAAGGTCACATTTAAAAGCTCTGTGCAGGTGTAAAGCCAGGAAAATAGGGAGGAGGGGAGGAGGAATAAGGAGAACACAGCCCTGCAGCCCTTTCATGTGACTCTGTATCATCTGGAATATTCCAAAAGATTGGCCTGGAGCATCCTGCTGACATTGCAAGCGTCACAGGGAAGGGATTGCTGGTACAGCTGAGGGGGGTCCTCAGCAAACTGGGGCTGGGCCTCTCCAGGGCAGAGCTAGGAGGAAGCCTTCCCTTGCTTTTCTCTCTGCTGGGATAAGTGGAGCTGTTGTCTCAAGGCCCCTGTTCTGCACCTTCTTTAAACCAGGTCGCATTTCCAGCCTGCATGGGATCTGACACACATTTTATCTGGGGACATAGAGAGTATGTGTGTCCCATTCTCTAGTGCTCACAACACCTTTCCCAGGCCCTCCAGCCTTCCAGGTAACTTTTATTAATAGACTTTCCTTATTCCACATTTTTAGTGGATTAGCTTTGCTGCAGAAGCACCCCAGGGCATCATTGACTTCCCCAGTAACCATCCTGGTAACAGATTTGATTGCCAAAAATGTTGTAATTACGGACCTTGTATTGGGAGCATTTATGCTGCTGATCCATGCAGCTACCTGCTGTCCTTTAAGGACACCAAGCTGCTCCTCTCATGCTCTATTTATCAGAGAGAGCTCCAGTGGATATTTGATTCAAAATTTAGGCACAGGGTACCTCCTTCTCCCCCAGTCTGTGTGTGCCACCACCCCAGACACCCTTCCACTCGTGGTGGTACCAGCTGTTCTCCTTTCTCCTTTTGCAGGAAGCTGTTGCCAAGCCTCAAAACCAAGAAGCCTCGGGAACTTGTTTTGGTGATTGGGACAGGAATTAGTGCTGCAGTTGCTCCCCAGGTCCCAGCGCTGAAATCCTGGAAGGGACTGATTCAGGCCCTCCTGGATGCTGCTATTGACTTTGATCTCCTGGAAGATGAAGAGAGCAAACGGTTCCAGAAGTGTCTTCATGAAGACAAGAACCTGGTCCATGTTGCCCACGACCTTATTCAGAAGCTGTCTCCGGTCAGTGTGCTTGTACCTGCCCTGAGCGTAGGATTTGGCTCTTGGAAATAGCCAGATTTGGTTCTCCAGCAATGGTGCCCCCATCCCAACAATTCCTCTATGTACAAGGAACCACAAGTGCAGTTACTGTGCCAGTGCCTGAGACATAACCCTGCTGTGCACGTGGGTTTTGGGTATTTCACCTGGACCAAGATGATTAAAGGGATGGAGCACCTTCCTATGAGGAAAGGCTGAGAGAACTGGGATTGTTAAACCTGGAAAAGAAGGCTTCAGTGGTGACCTAATTGTGGCCTTCCAATACCTGAAGGGAGCTGACAAGAAAGACGGAGAGAGACTGTGGACAAGGGCCTGGAGGGACAGGACAAGGGGGAATGGCTTCACACTGACAGAGGGCAGGGGTAGATGGGATATTGGGAAGAAATTTTTCCTTGTGAAGGTGGTGAGATTGCCCAGGGAAGCTGTGGCTGCCCCATCCCTGGGAGTGTTCCAGTCCAGGCTGGAGGGGTTTGGAGCAACCTGGGATAGTGAAAGGTGTCCCTGCCCATGGCACAGAGCAGGACGAGATGGCAGAGTGGGCTTTAAGGTCCTTCCCAACCCAAACCAGTCTGGGATTCTGTGATCCTATGACTATGCTGAAGGAGAGCACCCACGCTGGTGCAGCCAGGGCTCTGTGTTTGCCCTACAAGGACCCAGAGCTTTGCAGGGTGTTGGGGAAATGTGGGTAGTTTTTCATGGGGTCATTTGGCATGAGGTGTTACGGGGCTGGGCTCTGATCTCACTCTGTCTCCCCTTCTCAGCGCACAAGCAACGTTCGCTCAACCTTTTTCAAGGACTGTTTATATGAGGTGTTTGATGACCTGGAATCCAAAATGGAAGATTCTGGGAAACAGCTGCTTCAGTCTGTGCTTCACTTGATGGAAAATGGGGCTCTCGTGTTAACCACAAACTTTGATAACCTGCTGGAGCTGTATGCAGCACACCAGGGGAAGCACCTTGAGTCTCTAGACCTGACTGATGAAAAGAAGGTAAAGGATGATTATTTCTTTTGTCAGGGACTGTGGTGGTGCAGAATGTGCTCTCCTGCTGCCTGAGGGCATTGAACTGATTGTAGTGGTTTAACTGGTGGCAGACAAGCTCCAGGCAGAGGCTCTGGCTGTACAGGGCAGCAAGCAGAGGAATGAGGAGGAACGCTCCTTTCTGGAACGCTGGTTTGCTGGCTGCCATCCAGTGCTCAGGAGGAGTCCTTAAGCCTGCTATTCCTTTGATCTCTGTCCTTGAAACACTCTGGCTTGGTCTTGCTTCCACATAAGGCTTGGGTTGATGTTTCTAACCCATGTGAGAAACTCCACGCGAGATGCAAAGCTGAACTTTTTATTTTTATAAGGTGCTGCAAAGTGCTTTTTGTCAGGGCTGCAGCCTTCGAGGTTCCCCTCTTGCCCCATGTCCTCTTCCTGCCATGGCTGGAATGGCTCCTCCTGCTGCACTCTCAGAGCTACTCTCTTTATGCAAAAATCCCTCCTCCTGCCCCAGTCAGGCTGTGAAACCCTGAACTCTGCACCTGCCCACCTCATTTCTCCATCATGGGTTTTACTGGTGGGGAGCATCTCTGCCTTCTGTTTGCATGTTAAACACCCTTAATGTCTGTGTCCTGTGCAGTCCTTGCTCTCTTTTCATTCTTATTTCTGTGCTTTCTGTGACCTCTTAATCTACGTGGCTGGAAGTACTTACAGTGTTACGAGTAAGCATTCTAATTATTGCAAGCTTAAACGAGCTGAGGTCTGCAGGAGTAAACCGAGAGCCTCAGAAGCAGCTGTCTGAAATGGAGGTCAGCTCAGCTTGTGACTCCCTGAGAGCCAGTAGGGGCCACAAAATAAAACTTGGTAGGCTTGAGAAACATGCTGACGTAGGAGTTGTAGTTTTTTCCCCTTTTTCTGGTCAATCTGGCATTTTGATTCAGTCTTCTCATCACATTCACCAGGCAGCTGAAGAGTTGACCCAAACAAGTACCACAGGCTGTGGCCGCAGGCCATGATGTAGAGGCTGATGGAGGAGAGAAGATGAGGAAGAAGCAGCCTCTTTGGAATGCTTCCCCAAAATGTTACATTTAGCAGTGCTGTGGTAGCCAACGTGATGCACTCACCAACGTTGCTGCGGGTTTGTGTTGTGCAGGTGCTGGAGTGGGCGCAGGAGAAGAGGAAGCTCAGTGTCCTGCACATCCACGGTGTCTACACCAACCCCAGCGGCATCGTCCTGCATCCAGCTGGCTACCAGAACGTGCTGCGCAACACCGAGGTCATGGTGAGCCACGCTGGGGCCAGGCTTGTGCAGCTACAGCTCCCACTTGGGTCAACTGGGCATAGGCTCAGCTCAGTTTAGACTGAGCTTCAGAGAGGGTGGGGGAAAATTAATTAGATATGGGAAATAGGAGGGGTGAATTCCCTGGCCTGCTACGGTGCTGGAACACCTCCCACACTTGCTGAAGGATGGCATTGCTGCAGAGCCTCCCCAGGGACAGGGCAGGTGCTGTCTCTTGTGAGGATGAAGCTCACCTTGACCAACATCTTTCCCTTTCTTAAAGCGAGAGATTCAGAAGCTGTATGAAAATAAGTCCTTCCTCTTCTTGGGCTGTGGTTGGACAGTTGATGACACCACGTTTCAGGCCCTGTTTTTAGAGGCTGTCAAGCACAAGTCAGACCTGGAGCACTTCATGCTGGTGCGGAGAGGGGATGTGGATGAGTTCAAGAAGCTCCGTGAGAACATGCTGGACAAAGGGATCAAAGTGATTTCCTACGGAGACGAATACGCTGACTTGCCCGAGTACTTCGAGCGGCTGACAAGCGAGATTGCCATGCGGGGCCGCACAGGTACGGGGCTGGGGGACCCTTGGCTGTCACCATGCAGAGTAGACAGGGGTAGTAGCCCCTGTTCTCCATGCTATATAGAGATTCCTGAAGCCTTTTTTTTTAAAAAAAAGCAAACACATCTCTAAGTGTAGCTGGATTTGCGGGTTACTTTTCTGAAATCACTCTGTGTTTTAACAGTTTAAACAGCTGTGCTGCTTCCCACGCCTGCCTCCCAAACTTTGTTTTTCATGTGCAGCTGTTTGTTCCCTTTTTAGTGAAGGGGCATTTAGTCTCACTGACCCTTATGCTGCTCAGCCTGAGCCAATGCTTTTATACAAGCGGTATCACTAATAAATCATGAAAATGGGGGAAAGTGGGTTCACTGGCCAGAGCCTTGCTGGCAGGTATTCTGAGGGTTAACCCAGCCAGGAAAGCCTGTGTGAAACTAGCACATGGGCAGCTGGCTCTCCACCTGACACTGGTCTCTGCTCTGCCCCAGGCGTGCCCAAGGAGGCGCAGCAGCTGAACGGCTCTGCCGCTGCCCACGCTGAGGTGAAAGGTAAGGAAGGCTCTCTAGAGCCAAGGGCTTCATCCTGTGTCGCTCCCTGGAGTCCCAGGCAGGTTTTCAGCCTTTGCTTCCACACAGGATGCAGCCCCTGAGCCTCAGCCCTGCCCAGTCCCTGAGCTGTGGCAGGGACTCCTGGGACAGGCCCAGGCCAGGCCAGCAGCCCCCAGGGAGGCCAGAGCCCACCACTGTCCCACTGCTGTCCAGCACTGAGCCAGGACCCTTCCAGCAGGGACGAGGCCAGGACAGAGCCACCACGGATGAACTCCTGGTCTAACATAGTAATTGTGGTTTTACTGGGGCTGCGTGTGCCTGCGGAGCGCGGTATCCCCGAGGGAGCTGCAGCCTCCTCTAACTTCATACCTAGTGCTTTTATATTCTGTATTTCAATTAAAAAATGAAACTTGAGCTTTTTTTTTTACTGGAAGCTCTAGTTTTCTAGTCCTGTCTTTTTACTGTACAGTATTTTGTATGTTGAAGTTGTATTAAAGGCCTGCTCACTGAACTTTGGCTGCTGTATCATTTAAAGGCCCTTCTACACCTCACACTGGTGGGAGTTCATCTCCCCCCAACCCAGTAGGAAACAGGTCCTGGCTGGAGGCAAGTTATTTATACACAGAGAACAAATTATGAAGTTTATTTTATATAAATTATGTCTCTTAGCAGACAGCAATTCAATTTATTGCACTATAGCACATCTGCAATACAGAGCTACAAGACATTGTCAGAGGTTTGTATTACTCAGTGTAGCACTTCCAACCAGGATCAAGAGGCACTCAGAGCGGGGAGAAAGGGTGCAGGAAAGCAGCAAGCAGCCACCATTCTCTTCCAGTATTAATGTGGTTTGGTTTTTTTTTTTCCTTTTTACTAGCAAATAACACCAAGACCAGCAGGCAGGAGCCAGGCAGGGCACGCTGCCTTCCTCCTCTGGACCTGGCTGCTGCAGCTCTCCAGCTCCTGCCCAAATACGTGGTGTCTGGGGACCCTGCTTCAGAGTCCGGGTGAGGACAGATATGGGGGACTTTAAGGCAATTTAGCATGTCCCCTTCCAGCCCAGCACAGGCCATCACCTTTTTTTGGTTTATCAGCTTCAATGGAGCTGCCACGAGCAGCAACATTAACAGCCAGATCTAAAGCTGCCCCTAAGCCCAAGTCCTTCCTGCCTCCTCCCTAAGCTGGTCTAAAAATCAAAAGCAGCTCAATAAAAAGCCTTCAAACCCACCAAAAAGCACAGCAGATCCTGGCACCGCCCACCCCCCCGTGCAGCATGAACAATACAAAGCTCTGGATTTGGCCTCCCCGCAAGGGAGCCTGCATCACTGGACACAGAATGGAGGAATCCAAGCAAGTGCTTTTTCTGGATAAAAGGGGGCTTAGCCAAAAAAAGTACTTCTCATGTTGCTATTCCTCCATTCTGTTCTGCACTACACGGGAAAGACTAGTTGGTGACAGGGTAAAGCAGGTTCTTCTGGGACATCTGCACACAGCGATTTGGTGTTTAGGCCTTCATGAGCGCTGCGACCACGGCCTTGGCGTTAAGGCTGCGCAGATCACAGTAGGTTTGTCCGGTACCAACGAAAACGATGGGCTTGCTCGTGATGTAGGTCATGGAGATGGCGGCGCCCACCTGCCAGGGACAAGCAGCACCATGAAATCCAGTGCTCCCCTCAGGGAGCTCGTCATTCATTCATCCCCCATGTGTGGAAACCAGACTTCCACATTTGGGTTCAATGGCTTAAACACAAGGAGAAAGTGCAGGAGTGTCCTGTGTTTGGCAATTCCCGTCTCTCCCTTCCAGTCACTGTCAGGACTGTGTGCAGAGTCACCTCAGCAGCCTCCTTACCTTGTCATCGATGGTATCAAACTTGGTAAGGACGATCCCATCGATGAGCCGCGGTGTCTGGGCCATGGAGTGATCAGCCAGGGCCTTGTTGAACTTGACCTGAGGGAGAAAAAAGACCAGAGAAATGCATTTGTGGTGCTGCCACCGTCCAATTCTCTGGTAAAACCTACAGAAACAGGTTCTTTTCCCTCTTCGTCTCTCAAGAACAAAGCCTCCACACTCACCAGCTGATCCACAGCCTCGTTTCCCACCAGTGCTTCCCCAACAAACAGGACCAGGTCGGGAGCATTGACAGCGATGAGTTTGGCCAGCGCAGTCATCAGGGGTGCGTTGTCCTGCATGCGTCCCGCCGTGTCCACCAGCACCACGTCAAAGCCCTGGTTCCGAGCTGGGGTGGCAGGGAGGCAGCGTGAAGGACGGCGCTGCCCCAGGACAGCACCACCCGCCCCCAGCTCCGCGCATACCGTAGGAGATGGCCTCCATGGCAATACCCGCAGCGTCCTTGCCGTATCCCTTCTCGTAGAGCTGCACCATGGTGCGCCCGCCGTGGCTCTCCGGAGGGTGCAGCGCGTTGAGGCGGCGCGTGTGGGTGCGCAGCTGCTCCACCGCTCCCGCGCGGAACGTGTCACAGGCGGCAATGAGGACGCTGAAGCCGTTCTCGATGAGCCAGAACGAGATCTGCAGGAGGCAACAGATCAGAAAAGCCCGTTAGTAGCTACACAGCCTGACCCCATCACCCCACTCCTGTGATCCAGGGTCCTGTCCTACCTTGGCCAGGTTGGTGGACTTCCCAACACCATTGACACCACAAAAGGTTATGACGTAGGGCCGGCGATGGCGCTGGGCATCCATGACATCGCGGAGGACGTCCACACGGCGCTGGGGCTGCAGGATCTGCACCAGGGCCTCCTGCAGCGCCTGCTTCACCGTCGAGGTTACCGCTGGGAAAAGGGAATGGAAAGAGGACACGTCACGCATGGGGAATACTCCTGAGCTCCAAACCACACGCAGGATGCCACGTGGACACTTACTGGTGAACGTTCCCATCACCTTCCCTTCCAGTTTCTTGGCCACAGATTCACAGAGCTGCACTGCAATCTCAGCTGCCACATTTTTAGCTTTGAGAAAGACAGAAAATAGGAAGTCAGTGCTGCTGAGAAAGCTATTCACATCGCACATCAGTGTCAAGGGAAGGATGGAGTCAGTGTGCAGGATTCCCACCAGACCTGACTGCTGCCCCCCTTTTGCTGCACTCTCAAGGGCTCCTCAGGGGTGAGACAGGAACCCACCACAGTTCCTGTGGGCAAGAATATCCCAAACCACGGCACTACCCACACCGGGGCCCACCCAACAGAGCACAGGGAACCACTGCTAATCCCTCACACCATGGATCCAGACATACCAATCAAGTGATCCTTCATCTTCTCCAGCACAGGGTCCATGTCCTCTCTGGTCAAGCTCTTGGAACCCACCAGGCCCTTCAGCATGCCAAACATGCCTCCCAGGCCACCCTTCTTCACACTGTGGAAAAGGAGAAGGATTGCATTGAGGTTTGAAAATGATCATCTGCAAAGGTCAGATGCAGAAGGGCTTGCCCTGAGAGGAAAAACATACCAGTTTGTGCTTCCTGCATTACTGGTTAGACTGGAACAGGAGTTATGGGAGAGAAATCAAGAACATGGGACAAGCAAGGGCTGTGGAAGCCTCTACCTGGGTTTTGAAGGGTTCTGGACAACTTTCTCCTCTTCAGCTTCATCATCACTCTCATACTCCAGGTCATAGAGGCGGCCAGGCTCCCGATTTTTGTCCCCCAGGGCCTGCGAGGAGAAGAAGCGGCTTTATGGGCTGAGTGCCACAATCCTTGTTCCATGTTTCTTCAAGATCCCTTCTCATCCAGGCACAGAGACTGGGCTGGGTTCATAATGTCCAGCTGATCCCAGAGAATGCATGACCGCAAATGGAGCCTGGCTTTTCCTTACCGTGTCAGGGTCAAACTCCTCCACAGGACAAGCCTCCGCGCTGCCGTTGGTAGCAGAATTACTGTAATCGAGTACTTTGGCATTAGAGTTCCCCAGATCCCACACCCGGGGCTTCTTCCCCTTCTCCTTCTGTGTGTCGGGCTTCGGAGATCTGGTGGAACAAAGACCAGAAACACATCGTGTTCAGTGCAGGGAGGCAGCAGCCATCACCTCGTTAGGAGACGTGAAAAATAAAAGCCTGGATTACCCAAAAAGGCAGAAATGACTGATCCGATCTCCAGGGTTTATTTATCTGAACTTTAACCCTGTATGGTACCACTTCCCCTCAAGCCAGGTATCAATGCACTACTGCTGTCACTAAAGACAGGTCTGGACCTCTCCCAGGGTTCCTGGATCTCCCAGCAAAGAAAATCAGGTTTTATTACACCTCCAGGACCCCCAGGTGTCTTCTCTCAGTCTTTTCAGCAAGGAGGGAAATCAGGGAAATAAGGTCCACGGAAGTCAGGTCTGGCTTCCAGGGGTCACCAAAAGGAGGAGAGATTTAGCCATGGCCTAGTTCAAAGCACAGGCAGACTGACCATGCTCTCATCACCCACCTGGACTTCTCCCCAGCTTTCATGTGTCTCCTGAAGAATTCCTCCCGGTTCTTCTGCAGGATTTCATCCTTGGTCAGTTCCTCCTTGTCCCCTGCTGCTGAGAGCTGCTTGTCACCTGCAGATGCTTTACTGGGTGCTGCCACAGCTTCAGTTCCTGACAGGAAGAGCCCCAACACAAGCTCAGTCCAAGTGGATTGGGAAAGCACAGGCTGCAACACATTGCTCTGGAATATTTACTTCCCTCCCATTTATCTTCCCCATCAACTCACCATCCTTTTTGGAACCTTTGTTCTTCTTGTTCTTGACCTTCTCCTTTGGTTTCTCCCCTCGGGTTTCAATCATACACTTGACAGTCTTCTGGGATTTCAGAGACTGCTCAAACGTCTTCATTACCGTGGGAGCTCGGACTTTGCTGCTCTCCTCTGCATCCCTGCAGGGAGGTGACCCATTAGCCTGGATTTCAGCTCTTCCCCCACTCCCATCTCTGCTCAAAACAGAAATTTAAGACAAAACCCAAGCTCTCTACCGGAGGAGGCGCATGAAATCATCTTTAAAATCAAAGGTGCCATTTAGGAGGCCCAGGGCTCCTTTCTGCTGGAACTCGTTGCGGTACTTGTCTCTGAACTCCTTATGGACGTCGTCTATCAACTTGTCCACGTAGGTTAGAGTCAGGATCTTCTGGAAGCCCACCTGCCAAGGAGCACGGCCAACAGACACTGCACTTCCAGCTCATTCAACAGCAGCAAGCAAGCAAAAACCTCTCTGTTTAATTCAGAGTTCTTTAACTTGGACAAGCTTCAGCCTGCACTTTCTGCTCCACCTTCCCAGGCTTTTAAAATGCCCCCAAAAAGGTGAAAAACAGCCCAGAGCTTTGCTTCAACAGGTGACTCTAACACACAGAGGCTGTCTCGTGGCAACAGGGATACGTAGGGAAGGGCAGAAAACCTTTGGCTTATCTGTGGGTCAACAGGAAAGGTTGTATGGATTTATGGGGATAAGGCGCCAGGAGACTAAAAAAGAGAGCGTTAAATGCTCCACAAAGTGAAGGGAACAACACACTTCTGGCTTTTTTTCAATAGCTCTGGCCAAAGTGAAGTTTTACAAGGCTGCAGCTTCTATTTGAGGTTTGATGAGTTTTAATCCCGTTGCAGATGATTAAAATATGCTGCTACTGCAGTGGCATTCAGCTGACAGACACCCATGTCCCCCTTCCGGGGGAGCCTGGCTACACTGGGGTCACTGCTCAACACCACCCTGAAATGCTCATCACAGCTCCTCACCCCCCAAACCCCAGAGACAGAGGAGCCAAACCAGTCTGGGAGCCGAGGTCCAGCCCTACACAATGCAAACAGCTGTTTGCTCAAACCTCAGCACTGCGGGAACTGTTCCCCCTCTTTTCTGGGGTAATCCCCTTCCATCAGGTTTGGGGGGCTGGAGGGACCCTCCTGCCACCGCAGGGGTGCCTGGGGGGTGGGGGGTGNTGACCCCACACCCGTCCCCACCCCCAGAGCTGGTCGTGCCTGTGTGTCCCCTCCAACAGGTGGTCCCACCTGCGTGCCACCCCTCTCCTCC
>VXBC01004533.1:5965-37645 GCA_013399945.1 Ploceus nigricollis
GTGGACTTGATGATCACAAAGGTCTTTCCCAACCTAGTTGATTCTGCAATTTGCAAACATAAAGATTTTTAATTTGGCAACTGCAGCTGTGCTGTGCAAGTGAGACCTAAGGCTGTCCAGACACTAATGACTCATTCCTGTCTTTCTTACCCCTTCAGCTTTCAGAGCATATATTCTAATACTTCTACTACAGTACAATGGAAACTGTATTTACTGCCTTAGAAGTGGGAAGAAATTGTTCTATGATGAGACAATGAAACAATGAAGTGGTTGAGTGGGATCAATTACCACCAGGGAATACTGCCAAAGAGCACAGTCCCTGTGCAGTTCAGTACAGCTCCTTAACAGATTTTCAGGCTGAAGAGATTTTGTGAATAAAAATGGGTAGAAAGTTCCTGTTGTTTGGTGTGTGGAAGAATAACATGCCATGGGGAGGATACAGTTTTCTAAGACTTTCAGACAGTCTTTTTAAAAAACACTTTTAAAGGGAAGAACATAACTATCTGCATACGACAGGATCTTTTTTCCATTCTCTGAGTTTTGCTTTCCTGTCCCTTTTCCAATTAATTATGGACCTGATAACCTGTCAAACTGTAAATATTGGACAACACAGAGCATTTTCATTCAGAGCCAAGGTGTAAACGCCGCTTCTTTTAGTGCAGACCTATGACTCGTCTCTCACCTATTGCTGCTGTGCTCACCTGGCTGTGATGCTCTCTGGGACCAGTCAGGAGAATTCCTTCACTGTCTTTCATACAAATATGAATTGTTTAAAAGCAATTCATGTGTATGTCAGACATAAGTGTTAGAAATTAGACCTCAGAACTATTGCAGCTACTAGGAGGATCAAAATTGGTACTAGTGTATTTAAATTAAGCTCTAAGAGCTCTCTGAAAAAACCCCACAATTACTAAGATGTAAAGCACAAAGATTAAAAAGTCTGCAGGAAATTCTGTGCTAGAATTAATCATTTTCTTTGGGATATTTAGTATTAAATGGTGTGGTCATTTTGAGGTAGCATTTATATGCATTTGTGTACCAGCTTGCACCTTTAAAAAGAGAGACAAACCTAAACTGTTAAGGATGATGGCTACACTTGTCACTGGAAGGGAATTTATATGAGAAAAGTGAAACTTTCAGGAAAAGAGGTTATGGCCTTGCGAGGCAGGATTGAACCGTACTTACTCTCTGGATTTTTTTTGTTTTGTTGGTGTTTGGGGACTATGTTTGTTTGTTTGTTGGTGTTTTTAAAATGCAAAGTGATGAAACATTAAAAAGAAAACAGTTCTTTAGTTTTCATAGCTGTTTTGAGAGTATCAGTGTAGAGTTCAGTTTCCTTGACACTTTGCAATTTCCACATTGTAGCAGTATGGTAGAGGTTAAATATCTCTTCAGTCAGCAAGCAGTGTTATAGTATTATTCCCAAATACATTTCAGAGTCTAGCAAAGGCTAAATTCCCAGAAAAATTATTTCTCTTCAAGTTAAGTGATATGAGAAACATTTTGAATTTAGCTTTTGTCTCCCTTTGGCTCCACAGTTGTTTGGATGTGAGGCCAGAGACAGCTGCCGGTACTGAAGGTCTGGTTGGGTGGAGGATGGAGGGTGGTGGCTCCACAGGCCAGCTGTAGGGGTTGACAGGTTTGTCATGCCAAAATCCAAGACAGCCCCAGACTGGTATGCTGAGCATGTGCTGTTCTGCAGTGCTGTGACAAAGCACAGGTCTGTAACAAAAGCCAAAACCACCTGAAAACCCAACACCACAGGCCATGCCCTGCTGCAGAAGGGTCATCCCATATCAGGTGAAACTTCTAGCAAGAGCAATAGGCATTTGGAATTTGAACAAGAGGACACTGCAGTCCATGTACCCTTGGAAGCCTGGGACTCCTGGAGCTGCAGTTCAGTTCCAGGTGCATGTATTTATTTTCCAAAGTGAAGAAAAATTTGTTGATATATTCCTTGAAATTCTACTTCTTGTTTCTGGAAAATTAGGAAAATATTTATTACTAAGTCAGTAAGAAAACTAGGATGGAAAAGATGAAACTTAAAATGTTCTGTTAGTTTTCACATGGTTACCACCTGCTCTGTCTTTAAAAGGATATTCTTAGCATACTTATACAACATACAACATACTTAAGGCTATTTTAATTTCTTAACTACTGATAAAGGGAAAACATTCATATTTTATTTTTTTGCCATCTTTCAAATGTGTGAAAAGATGTATATTAAGTTAAACACAGTGGAGCAGTGAGTAACTGACCATGGAGTGGTATCAAAAAGGAATTTAATGATGTGAGATTATATCTCTCCTCAAGATTTGCATGTTACATGTTACAAAATTCAACAGCTTGTCAATCATACTGCTGCTTCTTTGAAACACAGGTAGACCATAAAAGATGGTTTTTGTGGATAGCTCATATCTGGGCGTGTGTGTTGTGATTCTTGGACCATCTCTGACTAGCCTTAGCCAGATGAAAGAAGAACACTACTGCTTGAAAAATATTTTACTCTGTAGTGTCTGGGTTCAATTTTTTTTTTTTAATGAGCCAGGTAGCACCATCAGGGTGCCAAGTGATGGGTCTGAAGTCAGGTAACCCCATGGGTTCACCTATGAGGGACGTCTCAGGGTGCTCTGTGGCTTTTCCCCCTTGAAAAGAAACTTTCAAAGCAGTCATATTTTCAAATTTTCACTCTTGTGGCTCATCAGTACAGACAGAAAAATGAATACACATATTTCTGATGCACAAAAAAAAATATTCCTTTCAAACTGTCCTTTCATTCAATTTCTGACCAAAAATTTCGATACTGCAGTGTCTCGTTGAATTTCATCACAAGTTTGCTTGTCATCAGTGCAAACTCAGGGACCCCATTCGAGATGGTTTGCAGGATTGAGGAATATTCACAAATACATAGAAATACCACTAACTTTCTGATTGGACTGTGTCCTGAGTTTTGATGCTAAAACAAGCTAAGAACGTGTTTCTCTATTTCTTCCCTTTCAGAACGTCAGTACTGGGGCTCAGACCTTCAACTTCCCAAAATACCTTTTGAAGAAATCATGTACAATGATGAAAGTGCATACAGGTGGTTGTGCACCCTAAAGAAAGTAGGAATTGTTCTACTGACAGGAGCTGCTACAAGGCAGGGAGAATTGATTAGACTCGGCCACAGGATTGGGTTCCTTCGTCTCACATTTTATGGGTGAGTTTGTTTTATAAAATCTTTGTTTTGCCAGTGTTGTAATCACCTCTAATGCTCTTCATCTAAGCTTGTTGTATCTCTTTTGTGGATTTATCTCTTAAAGCAACGTGTATGGTTTTTTCTCTCTATATTAGAAAATTTGGCATCAAGTTCATATACCGTAAAAGAGAATTGCTTTGCTGTGACAGGTAGGGTATGTAAAGAAGAGCAGAAATAACACTAACTGCTGAGAGAAGGAAAAGTGCCTGAAAACAAATGTTGTATATAGGGTAACAGTGATAGAGACTTACTTATCTATCCCATGAAACAAAACCAAAAATCCCTAATCCAGTCCTGTTCTGAACAGAGGAAGTTATCTGTTCTGAAACTTTTGCTTAGTCTGATTTTGAGTCATGGACATTGGTAAGACTTAGATGATGCTATCGTGGCCCACATCACCAAGAAGATGGGCTGAGTACCCATTTTCCTGCTTTCAACAGAGTATGCTCTGGAAAGCCATAGCCAATCCCAACAAGCGCAGTTCAGCTTGAAGGAGCATGAGCAGGCACTTGTAAATGATCCTTTTGATGCCAAGAACTGGCAAACTGAAGCTCCACCTCTGCAAGCACCTACTAAATGAGCAGACCAACCATGATGGCAACTCGTATCTTGCTGAGCCAAATCAGTGACCTCCATCTTACTGAGAAGAAATGTTTGTAGCTAATACTTATCATAATTTTCACCTCTGAAACAGAAGTTAACTTCTTACTGGCATCCAATTCTGGGGTAGCTTTTACAACTGTAATGAAATAATAACTTTGGGTTATTATATATAATATATATATAATATTAACTTTGGGTTATTATTTCCCTGGTGTTTCACTGGGAGCCAAATACATGGCCTACAAAAATATGATAAATAAAAGGATAAACTTGGAATTGGCAAACTTGCCAAATTAAACATTACCTCAACAGAACCCCGAATTTTAAACTGATATGTAACAACAATGACTATAATTCTAACACATGAAAGAAAAAAGCCTTTCTTCTTGTCTAGATGTCTGCTTGGTGTGACCTCCCTAAAATGTCATTACTGTAAAAAGTGGAAACATCCTCCATATCAGCCACATAACATCAAGAGTTTCCACGTTTTTAAATTAACCTTTTTCTTTCCATTATGGAGACCCAACTGCATTAATGAAGTCTCCAGTCATACCATGATTCATTTCTCCAACTTCTCATGCCCTAGACCTTGGTTCTGAAGCCTTGTCCAGTGCTTGGTGTGGTGTGAAGGCCTTCCTTTGGGGCTCCAGCACTGCCATGAAGGCAGCCAATCCATCAGTGTCACCTGGAGGGCTTCAGCAGCAAGAGAAGGACACGTGTCCCAGATCTCACGTGTACGAGACATAGATTTTAATGACGTGTAAGGCCAAACGATTCCAATGTGGCTTCCGGTCCTAGTGCTGCACTTTGGCAGGACTAAGGATGTAAGGGACAGCCTGGTTTTCTACTGATGAAGACTGAACCCATGTTGCTGTCTAATGCAAAAAAACTGCTACACCTGCTTGGTGCCAATCTTCCTGCTCTATCAAACAGCCTGAACAATGGGCTTTGAAATCTGACCCTAATTATTAAACCACAAACCATTCCAACCCACTTTGCTCTCCTTAAGGTCCCAGATTCCTCTGACATACCTTTACTACCTGTGCACCCAACATGGCCAAGTTGATGCTTCAGCTCAGTTGAGACTTAGACAAAGTAAGGTTGATTTTTCCATATTCAATGCTGAGCTCCCTATTAGCCTCTTTGACTTCAAGTCAGTAACTTGGGCTTTGACCAAAGCTCCCTGCGTGGAAGGAAAGCTCCTGGGGAGCAGCTTCCCTTGCAAATCCTGACAGTACAAAAGCAATGACTGCTTTTACAAAAGCTTCTGATGATTCTCTAAAGTGTTATCACTCCAGCAATTTTATATATTTCATATAAATGAGAAAATTAAAATGTGCTAAATTGTTTTAGAGCCAGCAAGTGACACCATAGCCTATTAAATTAAAGATGGAGCAAATCTAGCTGCCTTCAGCACTAATTACAGGAACTATAAAAAGGGGCTATTTTTTGGCTGTCAAACTGTGGAAGTGTGGTTGAAATTATCATACTTGAGTACTGAGGTCATGTGATGCTGAATATGTGCTGTTACTCAAGTAACGTACTGATAAGTATGTGCCCCACCAAATAATAAAAACTATTTCTCCTAGGCAATTCAACACATTTGCAAATACTCAAGAGGGTTTTCCCTCTGGAGATTGCAGAAATCTAATTTTAGCATTTTGCATAATTTCTATTCTAAATACCACTCCTAGAACAAAAGCATTTACATACTATATATAAATAATTTCATCTGCATGTTCTTTAGACTGTTTTCTTTTTTAAACTGTTATTAAGAAGTAAAACTAGGCGCACACCATCTGGAACATATTTTGTCTATAGTATTCCACAAGGGAAAATGAGTTTCATAATTTCTTTTCGGTCACGTATGTGCGTGCAATTATACGGCCTCTGTATGGTAAATTACACTCTTCCAGACAAACATCTGGATCCATAACATGCCAAGGACTGTCTTCAGTCTTGTGAACTTTGTGTGAACAAAACCTGTGGTTCTTGGTCTCAAATTCTGCTAGAGGGTGTGTCACTCAAAACACATTTTGTCTGTGCAGCAACATGAGGTATTCATGTCTTTGTTATATAGCTGTGACTTACTCTTTTCACTGCAGTTGTCAGAAAAGTCTTTACTGAATTGTGCTCAATTCCAAGAGAGAAACTATGTAATAAAATAAACAGAGCTAGTTCTCAAAAAGGGTGTCATAGAAAGGGAAGAAGTGTCGAAGTCTTTCATCAAGACATTTTTCTCCAGAAGCAAATTTTCAACTTACAGGAAAGATCCCCCTGTAAAGGATACTCCATATTTTCTAAGATTATGAATCCTTAAAAATAACTTCTGGGGAAAGTTACATGGCCTTTACAAGTTCTGTATTTCATTGATAATGTGCTCCATGTGGCAAAGGAAAAATGGAAGGTTGATAAAAAGAAATGGACTGGCTCCTACTCACTTATTTCTGAAGCATCAGTACTAGGATGATTTCTACTGGCAGAAGCCTCTTGGTTAGTGTCTTCAGCTGGCCTTTGCCACCACTGGAAAGCCATCCTTCTTCTAGGTACTACCCTGGTGCCAGGTGTCCCTTGACACACTGAAGTTTATCTAGGACTGCTGAAATAAGCCTCTGTTGGGGTAGAGGGACACTGCTAAATCCTTATTTCCTTATAATCTTACAATATTTTCATGTCCAAAGATGAAGTGACTCTTGTACTGTGATTTCACAGTTTCAATGTGTACTGTCTGGCATGCTGGCTGGATGTTCTAACATGTTTTGTCTTTTCCCTTTTATTATAAAGACCAACTTGGCAAGTGCAAGACAAAGCAGATGCTAACAATGTAGCTTATACAACTGGGAGACTCTGTTTTCACACTGATTACCCGGTTCTGCAGCATCCACCTGGGGTAAGTTGAATTTACTGACTTTCTCACCCCACAAAAGTGGAAAGGGAGATGTTCCTGTAGTGTGAAATATTGTTGGTGATCAGTGGCTCTGAATTTTGTCTTAAAAGAGCAATGTAAAAATATCAATATATTAATCTGCATATGATAATCTGTATACTGGCTGGATGGCTGGGCCCAGAGAGGGGGGGTGAGCAGTGCTGCATCCAGCTGGCAGCCAGTCACCAGTGGTGTCCCTCAGGGCTCTGTGCTGGGGCCTGTTCTATTTAATATTCTTATAGACAACATGGATGAGGGCATCGAGTCCTTCATTAGTAAATTTGCAGATGACACTAATCTGGGAGCTTGTGTTGATCTATTGGAAGGAAGGAGGGCTCTGCAGAGAGACTTAAATCAGTTGGATGGATGAGCAGAGTCCAACAGTATGAAGTTTAATGAGTCTAAGTGCTGAGTTCTACATTTTGGNGAAGGCACAGGTTGGATATTAGGAAAAAAATCTTCACTGAAAGAATAATAAAGCACTGGAATTGTCTTCCCAGGGAGGTGGTAGAATCACCATCTCTGGATGTGTTCAAAAAAAGACTGGACATGGCACTTGGTACTATAGTCTAGTTGAGGTGTTAGGGCATAGGTTGGACTTGATGATCTTAGAGGTCTCTTCCAACCTCATTATTCTGTGATTCTGTGATACACACGGCACGCGATTTATACAGTATGACGTAAATTCGGCATAAGTCTCCCGTATATCCCATAATTTTTAAATTAAATTCACAAAGTATTGAAAATATTACCATATGAGAAAACTTTTGGGTCCTTTATAGGCTTTGAATACTGTTCTGATTATTTCACAAAAGTTAGGTGTCTAAATGCTATAGTCAGGTTGTGAAATTTTAGGACTCATCTCTTCAGCTCAGGAGGGGAACAGAGAAAGAAATATGATTAAAATGGTATGCTCTGTTTTCTGTGAATTGGTACAAGATAAATACTTGTTTGCCCTTTCATGACAGACAAAAAATCAGGGCCATTCTGTAAAACTGGAGAACCACAGAAAAGATGTTTTCACCCGGTTCCTGTCATATCAAAGTGTAATCCACATAAATCACATCATTCCAGAGAACTGAACAGTAGTAGGAAGAGAAAGAGGGACTCAAAGGAAAGAAGCAAGACCTCTTTGCCACTGACTCACAGGTTGGAAGCATTAGAAGATATCCCAATGGGATGGATTTATGAACACGCTATTTTAATTTTCTGCCTTTGTGATACTGGTGGCAGTGTTGTGAAGTTGCAGTAAATGAGAACTCGGTCTGTCACTGGGAAAAAAAAAAACAAACAACCAGAACAAAAGAACCACAGATGGGAGAGAACTGATACTAATAAACTGTTAAATATGCAGGCCAATTATTTTTTTAAAGAGCTGTTAATTCATTCCAGGTTCAGTTTCTTCATTGTATAAAGCAAACAGCTGCAGGAGGTGAAAGTGAAGTTGTAGATGGATTTCATGTAGCCAACAAGCTGAAGAAACAAAATCCTGAGGCATATCAGATCCTGTCCTCTACTGCTGTAGACTACGATGATGTTGGGGTGGATTACTGTGATTTTGCTGTGCACTGTAAACAAAGGATTATAGAGTGAGTAGTTTCAACAACACCTAAAAAGAAAATCCGTGATGACGTGTTGGTAGGAGAAGGTCTGCTCCTGCCACCTTGTGGGAAAACACTGGTTTAACTTGATCTGTAGTTCTAGGTTTGGGTGGAGTTTGTTGGTTGGTTGGTTGGGATCTTTATTTTTTTTTTTTGGGGCAATGTGTGACTTGGTCTGTGCATTGTGCCACTTACTTGGTTTTTCCCCACACAGACAAAAACTGTGAAACATTTAGATTAAGAATTATATACTATCAGAAGATGAAATGCAAATGTTCATATTCTTTTCTGATTAAAAAAAAGTCTATGATTTATTTAAAAAAGCTTACAATTTAAGAGTGTATAATATAGATCTTTGAGCAAATTGTCTACATTTTCTCCTGATTATCCCTTTTCCTAGTCAGTTTTAATTAGCAAAATCCAATCTAATATCAATCTGAATTTTACTACAGAAACATACTGATGTTCCAGCAGGAGAATTCAGTTACTGTTTAATCATCTTGAACTGTTTCAGTAACAACAGAATACATTCCTTTTTCTTTTTTCCTTTCCTTTTTTTTTCCCTTTTCTTTGTTTTATAGCACGGATTCCAGAGGCCAAGCAACTCGCATCAATTATAATAATGCAACAAGAGACACGGTGTTTGATATACCAGCTGAAAAAGTGAGGCCATTTTATGCAGCTCTAAAGGAATTTAATGATTTATTGAACAGCGCAGAACACAAGTTTACTTACAAGCTGAAACCAGGTCAGTAAGTTGCTTCTCCTCACAACAATTTTTCACATGTTTTTCCTGACAGTCAAAATACTTGAACACTGCTAGCACTAGTACTGAGAGGAACTTTGAGTCTTTCTAGCATCTATTTTATTTCATACTGCTTTCTTACATTCATCTCGTAGATTGCTTTTGCCATTGTTACACTGTAAAGAAGAAAAAAGTGGCAGTGGGGAATAGTCTACCTACAAATTAGTTGAATGTGTCTCTAAACTAAATCCAAAACAGCATTTTATCCTACATAGCAAATTGGAAATTGATGTATCAATAGCGCCATGGATTGGCAATACTAAGTGCGATATCATGTGTGGCCTTAATCTCTGTTCTTTCATTCCTCAGCATTAAAATAAAGATATGAATCTCTCAAGAGATATTACAAAAATAAATTCATCTTTGTATCTGACTGCCCCGTGTACTATGGTACTTGTATCTAAAATGTCTGTGAGGAAATTAATCTCTCTCCATTGGAAACACACAATAAAATATTGTGTAAGATCACATTAATGGAAAAGCAAAGTGCCTTACATTACATTAGTGACATCCATTTTGTTGATTAACACAAATGGTGGTAGAGGGAATGAGGAGAAGATAAGAAAAACTGAGTTTATTTAATTCAAGGTTTACCATAATGGTGACACACAAGGGAGAAAAATTAAATTGGTATTCTAGCATTAATTATGTGATTTCCTAACTTTCAGTGTTTTGACTTTGTTCTCATTAAATTCTCTTAATAGGGATAGTATGTATGTGTATAGTACAAATAGTACTAGACTGATCAAATAAAAAGTATCCTAATGGCTTTCACCCCTTTTATTTATTTCACCTCTCTGGATTTGCATTCTCCTCAAGGCTTGATTTTCTCAGTATGGACTCCTCTACCACTCTGCTTTTTAACACCTCATTATACAAGAAATGAAAGAGATGTCAAAAGGGAACTTGCCTCTCTGGTTGAGAAAGTTAAAATTACTGTGTTGTTGCGGTGTATCTCCAGCTGGGCTACTTAAAATTATTACTCCCTAACTGTTGATATGAATCTACTGCTGTATTTTTTTTTAAGGAATCAACTCTAACATTCCAAGTACTGACCTTTGTGCAATCTCTCTATAGGAGACGTACTGACATTTGATAACTGGCGTGTGCTTCACGGTCGCCAAAGCTACCCATCCTGTTCAGAAGTGACACGTCACCTGGAAGGTGCCTATGCAGACTGGGATGTAGTCATGTCAAGGCTCCAACTCCTTAGGAAGAGGGTCCTGAATAGGCACTGAGCTTTCTTCCAACTGGAATGAACAAAACGTAGATTATCTAACCTCAATCACAACAGCAATATTAAAAGAATAAGTCTTCTTTTCAGAAACTAACATCACTTTTGACAAGGGCTTGTCATAGAACCAGGGTAAAGGCTTTGAACTGACAGAGGGTAGGTTTTGATTAGATATGAGGAAGAAATTTTTTACTGTGAGGGTGCTGAGGTACTGCAACAGGCTGCTCAGAGAAACTATGGCTGCCCAGTCCCTGGAAGTGTTCAAGACCAGGCTGGGTGGGGCTTGCAGCAACCTGGGATAGTGAAAGATATCCTTGCTTATTGCAGAGGGTGTGGAATGAGATGGTCTTTAAGGTCCCTTTCAAACCAAACCATTCTATGAGTCTCTCATAAATATTTTTTTGATTTCTATAAGCTAAGGAACATTTTATTCATAACAATTTAAGATTAACTGTGCCCTGGTCTTTGAACCTAGGAAATACACTGCTATGTCTGTAAGTTTATGTGCTTTTATAAAAGCAGTGTGCAAAGTGGCTTGAAAGATTATCACTTCACTGGACTGACTGCAGATCACAATGCCTTCCTTTGCCTCCACGTATCTACCTGCCCTCCCTAGAAGGCTTGAAAGGTAAAAGGAAAAAAGTATCGTTAACTAAATTTTGTTATAAGCAGCACCTTCCTTTATTTTCAGAGAAGCATTCTTTATTGCATAAATCATAACTAAAATTCACTATCAAAATTAAAAAAAAAACACCACTGCTGTGGTGTTATTTTTAAATACACACCTTTCTAGGTAGGACTCTGCTGTAATGCATGATGTCATTGAACAGAGGCTGTATTCTCTACATCCCACTGTAAATGTTTTGATTATCACAGCCACAAATAATTTTTCTTACATTTCCAAGTCCGTAAGCTCAGAAATCATAAACCTACCAAAGGTTAGGTATTAATATTAATATTCCTCTGCATTCTGAAGATAAACCACTCTCAGTGCAGAGGTCACAGACAGGATCAGAAATCCTATCAGAGGCCATGTACAGACCTAAGGTCTGTACAGCAGATTTTTGAGTAAAGTCAAAAGGAGGAATGCTGACGATTCTTGGTGGCTAGAAACTACAAAGCAGAAGTGGCTATTGACTTTGCATGTGACAGAAATGTGGCAACTGCACCCAAATCCATTTTTGTTACACCTCCAATAGGTCTTTAGGATGTTTCCCTCTACTCTGGATTCTGAATAAAAATCACACTATCTAGAAATGACTGCAGCCAAAGTAGTGGAGTTCTTTCCCCACATTCAGATACCAAATGGAAAAAGAAAGAATTTCAAAGTACTTGTTTTCATACTCAGCAACATGTCCACTGAGTTTATTTTTCACTGTTCTTATAGCTGCAGAGTTAACAGGATCCCTCTCACCGTGCTGTGAGCTGAACAAAATAACCACTCCTCTGCCCTCAAATCCTTCTGTTCAACTGTGTATTTTCAAACTGTTCCTTCCAAGTCAAATAAATCCCGGTCTCTTCTTGGAAGGGTAACACAATAGAACTACAACTACAAAATTAACTAACTGTAGAATTAAAATAAGGCCTGGTTAGATGGAGCTTTGAGCAACCTGATTTAGTGGATGGTGTCCCTGCCCATGGCAGGGGGACTGGAACTGGATGATCTTTAAGGTCCCTTCCAACCCGGACTGCTCTATGATTCTATGACCTAAAATCAATTTGCAAACACTTCCATAGCTCCTGCTCATCATTTAACAACAGATATCAGCTGAATAATCAGATAAAACTCAATTAGGTCTTTTTGTCATAGGGCAGTTTGAATGTAGTCGTCTTTATTAAATAGTGAAATGTTATTGTCAAAGTTATGACCTCATTAAATAGTCTAACAAAATTGGGGTTTAGGGGTAATTAAATCTCTCAGTGCCTTCTTTAATAATTTATTCTGGAAACATGAGGAAACTATTTTTTTGTCTTTGCAATAAAAGAAGGAAAAGCTGAGGAAATATTAATACCTATATTCATAATGCTCTGCATTAACTGTGATATTTTCCATATAAAAATGGAGTGAATGTTGCAATTTATAACTGTTAAGACATCTTGTGATTTATACCAATCCTTAATAGGGAAGAGATATTTTCCACTTGTATTCTATACTTTTCTGCACACTTTCATTCAAATTTCTTTTTAATAAAAGCTTTTATGGAACTGATTGCTGGTTTGGGCTTGTATGGAATCTCACACATAACATCTTGCACACGGATATGAAGTCATTATTGTTAGTTACAAATATTTGTAAATATTGTCAGACCAGGATCCATTTATGTTTGTCCTGTATACTTAACATACAGTTTAAATATAACTAAACCCATTGCTTTGAACAGAATGGAGTACAAATAATGGTAAAAGCTGTTCATCAGTGGAAACATGAAGTCCTGCACAGGAAAAAAAATAAAATTCCTGTAATGCCTCCATGTGCACAATATCCAGTTAAACTGGAAAAAGGACAGACTACCCACACAAACTGAATGCAAATCAAAACTTATGCTTGTGCCTGAAAACCCTCTGCTCAGCTTCTAGAATCCAGCTACTATCTATATCAGAGATGTTAATTCTGAATTGCTTTGCCTAATACTTTAGTTGTACTAGAAAAAGAGAGTATTTCTGTAACTGTCTGCAAAGTAGATCTCCTGATGCCTATTGATACCTCGTTAGGCTAAATAATAGAGGAAGCCCCAAGTGTTTTTTTTCCCCTTCTTTTCCAAAACCACACACAGAAGATGACATTGCAAAGGTTGAAGACAGCTCTGGCTTCTGAGGTAGCTGCAGTACAGATACATGCTGGTCACCCAGCGTGGGTACCTCAGCCTTCACAGACTAAAAGGTCTTTGCCATCTTATAGCAGCAAGAAAAGAATCAGCTGGCAATAACTGTTTGCAGGATAACACTGAAGAAGATTTTGGGCTGTATCCAGAGGGTGGTAAAGGACATGATTTCACTCAGCTGTTGTAATCCAGAAGTTCTAATGCTGTGTTAGCTTTGCGCTGTTCATGATACATCAACTAACCAGGCTGTGGTCAGCAGCTGGCTGCATCCAGCACAGGTGAAGAAACAGAAAAAAAATACATACCCATTTTACTATTTGAAAATGCCTTTTCTCTTTTGTCCTAGCTTTCTTCTCCTCCTACTGCATTTTGTAGCAATGGATATTGGATCCAATCCCTAAGCACTGTTTTCATGTATACTTTTTAAAATCTTCTTTTATATAGCAGATTTCCAGCAATTTTTAAAAAATTATCATGCAAGATAGCTACCCAAGTGAAGCAAAATATTCAAATGCTAGTGAGGCACAAAGTCACCCAAACTGCCAATCAAAATGATACCAGAATTAATTTGAAACAGTTAAGTTTAAGAATACACTTCCTTTAAAAATTAAGCTATTGGTTTTTCTTTTCTCTTTGAAAACAATAAACGATTTTTTTATACTTTCTATGACTTTTCCTCATCTTCTATGCTTTCATGCAAAATCAAACCATTTAGGATAGCATTCAGCAGACTTGGACAAGGAATTAGCAAGAGACCCAAGTATATGTAATTGTCACTGGAGTACTATTAGAAAACTTGGCCCTAAGAAGCTTTCAGTCTCACAGAAACTTCCAGGAAGAAATGTAAGAGACTAGAGAGGAACAGGAGACCCTCTGCAACACTGAGACCTCCTTGTCCTCCCTCTTTCTGGACACACCATAAGATACAGAAATTGAGATAATTACTCAGTTTTATTGCTGATGATCTTAATTCGACATCTGCCTGCAACAGCAAATCCTTGGGAGCCTCATGCACAAGTAATAAAGGGGGAAATGTGAAATGCATGTCATGCCCAGAACACTGCTCCATGCTCTGCTCCCCAGCTACAAACAATGACCCTGCCACATGCATTCGAGGCAGAGGTTCAGTTCAGAAGTGAACTCCAGACTGAGCATGCCTTTTGAAATAAATCCTGCCCTTCGTCAAGTCAAAGAGAGCAGACTCTTGGTCAAGTTTGTGCATTTGGCGTGGATTTATTGTTTTTCCCTCAAGCTGTGATCAATGGAAAAACCTCAGGCAAGATTCTAAAAGTTATCACAGTAAAACTACTGAATCAGTAAACGTACTAGGAAGAAAGCAAGCTTCTAGTATATGTTTTTCTCTGTTTTGTTGTACAAATACATTTGTGGGGGGGTTTTGTTTCCCCCTTCTTCCTCTCAGTAAATAAAGATACAGAAAAGCTGCACCGAAATTCTCTCTCAAGATGGTTATTCCATAAAAATGTTTTTCAAAGTTTACCTTGGACTTTTTTTGCAAGGAAATAAATTCATTTTTCCCAAGGTGAATAACTAACATNGGATTAAGGAAAGAGTGAAGTACTACGCAATTCAGAAAATATAATATTTTGTCTGGAAAACTTCCAGCTCCAAGACAAGGAAAAAAAAATTAAGTGAGTTTTAGAAGGCAATTGGGAGGTTAATCTAAGGCAGCATATATTCTCAATATCAGAAAAACCAAACATACAAATCTTGGATGCTTCTATTCTAAAGAGTCATTATGGGAAAATCTATTCGTGGAAGAGGAAATGGATGTACAAAATGTGCATTTCCATTAATTAAACTCCTGTCTCAGTAAAGCCTCTTTATTAAAATTGCTGAGCACCTAAAACTCAGTGAAACTTAGGGGTAGGCAACTTGCCTTGGAATCCTTTTTCTGACCTGTACAGAAGCACTTCTGGAGTACACCTGCAGAACAAAGAGCTGCCCCCATGACTTTGTACTTTAAGGCGTGCAGTAAAGCCAGCTGAAGAATCAGTAGCTCAAAATGTTCCATTACAAGGAAAGTGTTCATGGCACTGAGGCCATTTGCACAATCCTAATGAAATTAAGATTAATTAAGAAATTAAGAATTAATTAACAGAGTAAATGGCATTGCTACTCCTTTTGGCTTCACAGGGCACAAAAAGCAGATACGGAAGTTGTTTGTAAAGCATGATAGGGGACAACTGAGTTAATTCTGAAGAAAATAAAACAGATACAAGAGGAAAGGACGGTGTGGTTAGGTCAACTCACAAACAAGTTGTCTTAGTTGTCATTAACCAGGTTAGGTTCACAGTCTACTCAAAGACATGTTTTATCAGATTTGCTCACGAATTTGTTACAGATCTGTACTGTAACAAAAGCTTTAATTACTGTTTAGAAGACAGACACAGAACAAGAAGTATGTGAAATGTGCACATACCTTTCCAGAAGACACCTCTGCAGTTTTTCATATCCTTTTCCTGTTTTAGATCACAGTGGTTAAACTCAGATGATGCAACTTCTTATGATCTTCCTAGTCCTCATTTACAGAATCAAATTTACTTTAAGGATTTTATTAGTTTGAAATTTTGTCATAAAAATGGTTATTTTTTTTCTCTTATTACGCCCTTTGGAAAACAATTAGAGGGTGCGACTTGATCAAAGCTCTTAAACTGAAATTGATCTAAGAAAATAAAGCAAAATGCTGTAGTTGCTTAGAAATGTGTACAATTTTGGCTCCAATACTGAATGTCCTTTGTCATTGAATGATTAATGAACATACAGTGTTTGTTTACTGCAGGAAATTAAGGCAGTAAATAAAAGCACTATCACTTCTATTTATCAGAGAAGATTCTATAAGGACAACGCAAAAAATCTAATATGACAACAGAGAACAAAGAATAACTTAATAAATTCTTTGATGTTTTAGCAATACGAGATAGGTGGTTTAAAATGATATGTTACATGCATAAGAATTATTTGACATGAAAAGGGAATGAAGTAAATTATGGTGTAAAAGCCAAAATCCCAAAAGCTTTTGGGAAGACAGAAAAAGGAAGAGATACAGGGGAAAAAGCTCTGCAGAATTCTGGTTCTGCACAGAGACTTTCAGGAGTCAGACACAGGAAAACATCTCTAGATAAGGCTAAGAAAAAGCAGTATTGACAAGATGCCTCTAATAAAGTACAAATAATCTAAAGAATGGAAACTTTTACAACAATATTGAACTCAATATTTTTTTTGGTTTTTGATGAATTTCAGATTCTGTATCACAGGATATTCTACCTACTTCTGGCTATTACTGGTCCTATGCCAAATTTCATTTCAGATAAATATCAGCAGTGTCTAATTTCCAAATCTGCTACTCTGTATCCCACTTGTCAATAAATTTTCATTTGTATTTGTTCTAATGTAAACTACACTATATTACTGTGAACAGACATAAACCTCACAAATACAAAATTGCAGAAAGATCACAAATTTAATATAGAGATGCTTAGCCATACAGACTTAAAAATACCAGTTGGAACCAGCACCTAACCATTTTGCTTTATTTTTTGCCTCAGTATCTGTAACATTGCATGTTCTTCTCTAGTTAGTCTTCACTACCTTAATTCTTTCAAAATATAAATCACATTTTATTTATCAGAGACACAATAAAAGGATCTCTGTAAAGTTCTGAGAAAGGATTGCTGAAATATTAGCAACACAGTTTTAAGTACATCTTCACAAATTTTTCTTAAAAATGCTGCATTACAACCTTAACCATCCAACCTTAATCTTCCTTCATTTGAATTTAAGCAGCTGTAAAAACTTCAGAAAAAATTATGCACAGCCAAGTAATGAAAAAACACAATTAAAACTCTTCCTAAGTGTTGAATTTTCTCCAGGTGATAGTGTTCACAGGTACAAATTGCAGCTTTTTATTAGTGAAGTAATATGATCCTTTGGGAAAATAAATTCCTTCCAGTTCTTTCAGAACTTAAGGTGGTATCTCAAATGCCAATATATGAAGGCTAATTGTGGAAAGAGACATTTTTAGTTCAGTTCTCAAAGCCAATAATTTGAATTCTTCCTTGTGTCTTTCTTTCTTTCTATGTTAATGTGAGATGATGATGATGATGAAGAAAAGGTTGCTAGACCAATGTCATCACCTGCACTATTTTTATGTCCATTTTAGCCTATTTTAAAATGGACAGTGTGTCTGTCTGCTGACTGACTAAACAGTTAAAAATACTAGCTGTTAGAAGGACAAAAAACAACCACTGGCTAATCTAAATAACTAAAACCTTGATTTTATGGAAAGGTGAATCTTTTAGGTGTCTTTCATCGCAATACTTGATACAGAAATTAAATATTCTTTTGATTTTTGAAATATATTAACAGTTATTTTCTTTTTCTTTCTCTTTTAATGTATTCACTTCTGTAAAAAAGAGTTGTTTAAAATTTCTGACCCAAGTATTTAGCCTACATTATTTCAGTCTCTACTGAAAGCATTCTGCATTTCATCAGGCCTTACACAACGTTTCCAAGGAATAACTAACCTCTAGTCATAATCTAAACGGAGTTCACTCCAACTTCATAATTTTACATGTTTTTCTTCCCCTCCTTCAAATTTTATTAACAGCTGAAGTTTCCTTCACCTTTAGATATTAAGAAATGTGCAACAGCAAGGTATGCACTCTTATGGATATGCAATTTCTCCTTGTTTTGTAGAGGATGTGGCAGAAGGGAGGTAAGTTATAACTGAATAAACTTGTAACACCTTTGTAATAAATGGATACTGTACAATTTTTTAAAAATTTATTGTATACTGAATTAGTAAGATTTTTTTTTCCAGAATTTTCTTCACACTGTCATGATCACTAACAGCAAGCTACTCAGTTACCTCCACAGGATTTTGTTTATCTCAAGCTGTAACAATATATTCAATTTATATTGAATATTCGATATATATATTTCACCTGCAAATTAGTCAGAGTAGCTCTATATTTTTTGAACTATTGAGCAGAAAATCCTCAACAGTCAGAGCAGACTCTCACAACAAAATCTGTCTCGTTCATTTTTTCTGTTTTTTTTCCCTGTTCTATTTGTATCTTTGTAATTACAGCCACAATACATGCATTTGAGATTTCTATTAAGAGCTCGTCCAATGCTGTTTGGCTGAGTGTATTGTCTCAGTAAAAGCACCAGGTTTAGCTTTCTGTCAGAGCTGCCATAAGAAAAACATAGCTTACAGCTTTTCTAGACTGGCAGTGAATGATATCACATCCTTTCAACTGTTATGCTGTCATGTCTTACATCTCCCCAAAGGCTTTGCTTTGTTAAACAAAGCGTCTGTGAAGGCCGTGCCTGATTATTAGAAATAAATAAATTAGTAATAAATATAATGATATGTAAGCAAGGGTTTTGCATCTCACTATAATGCAGACAACGCTTCAACCAGGAACAAACGAATTTTTGAAATGGTTAAACATCAAATGACACCACTTTCCACCACTGCTCTTCCTGCAACAGCTCTACCAGTTCTATTAAGCAGTTTTTAAAAGAAACCTTGATAATATACACGCACGGATTGACAGCAAAGAGCATTTGCTCCTCAGCACTTTAATACAGAACATAGTGGGCTTATAAAATATGTCTACCATCTTGAATAGGAAAAGTCCCATTGACAGTCGCCTAAAGCATTCATGTTTTCATACAGCCTAGATTAGGCCTTGTTTTTCAGGTGACCTAATCTTACATCTTGAGAATCACACTCCTGGGTGCTTTGATTTTCTTCCTTTTTCAAGGCCACATGAAAATTCTCTTTCTCTGCTGAGACATTTTGCCAGGCCTGAAAAATAAAAATATAAAATAATTATTTAAAAACATTAATGTTATTGAGATAAAATATCAAATAAGTCACATGTGAAAATTCAGGATAACAATGAAAAATCAAGAGGTCATACACTGCAAACTGTTAACTACTTTATATACTGCATTTTCAGCAAATTTTATACAGGGAATGTCTTAATATACATTCTCGTTACAGCACTCCCTTGTAAATGATTACTTCTGTATAGATAATCAAGATATTCTATCTAAATGCCAAAGGAGGGGAAAAAAAGCATTTTCAGAATGCATATTCCTGTGACTCTTGTGGATCCTGGGAAAGACTGAGGCTGTGAGTTGACATGTTTATGAACTGCTTTAGCTTACTTCAGCCATCCACAGCCTCTCTCTCTGCTGGGACCTCCCAAGCTGCAAAACATGTTCCTTTTCATGCCTTTCTCTCCTTGCACACAAAATGGACTGCTGTATGGGAAGGGCACTCAAAAAATATCCCTTTATAAGCAGTCAACTTCCTTCCACTGAATTGTTGCTTGTTTTAAGCATCATTTTCTATATTTCCTGAAACTCTTAGGATTCAAAAGGATAAAAAAGGAAGAACATACACTGAAACTATCCTGAAAGCATCAAACTGTCTGCAAGACAAATTGAAACTCTTCAAGGGGGTGGTGACAAGAAACAAAGCAAAATAACTTTTCTGTAAAGGAAAGTTAAAACTTCAGACACCAGTTTTGAAACCTTTCTCATGTCACTTATACTGCATTGAATTACTAAATATATAAATGATGATCAGAAATTATGAACAGGACAAACCAAACTAAGCAGGTTACTATTTACAATTTAACTTGAACCATGAAAAATAGTTCAATTCATAGTTGAAATAAAATAGCTCAAATAGCTCAAATAGTCTCTGGTTAACAGCTCTCCAATGAAGATTTGTTAGTTTTATAGAGCAACTGACTACAGGAGGAAGTAATGTGGAGACAAACAAATTAAAAAGATCAATATAAATAATTGTTTTGTTAAATAATAAATGCCATTTAATACCTGCATTGAGTGACCTGTCTGTTTGGACTGAAAGAAATTACAGTTCTCCAAACCTAAATTTCTTCCCATTGAATAAAAGAAGTGTATGTTCAATAAATTATAAAACCTATGTTCACTTGATTTCTTGACTACCTGACACAGTGAAATCCCACGGGATGCCAGCAAACCCAGACAGCTTTAAGCCCTACTAATTGAGGACAATAAATGCCTATGCACAGTACTTCTTATTTCAGAATTTGATTCTTGCTTAAGATCGTACCTTAGCAAATGATAAACAATTTCTCAGTGTGTTGTACTCATTTCTACAGAACAAGGGGAAGTTTGAGATTTTAGGTAAGTTGTCATTAAAAAATTGATTCCAAGTGTCACATTTTTAGATGTTTAAAGCATTTCCTATTTCTAGGAAACTGGAAAACAAGAAAATTTCCAACTGTCTCCTGTTTAATCTTCAAAAGATTGAAATCCATTATTACATACGAGAACTCTTCTCTCTCCCAAAACAAAAGACAAGATTCTATGAGGTTTTTCAATTTCTATAGGATTGCCTTAGCCAGTAGGATCAGATTCTGTAAGAAATTATAGAAATCACCTACCAGAGCTGCACTGCTCAGACACCAGCCAAACCTGGGAGCAGTGAACGGGACTGCTTCATTCCCCCTGCTTTCTAACTGATGGACATTGCATCCCTTCATCTATCACACAACCATCATCTCCAATTACTTTTCATACTCTTACCCTAAGGTGACACTGATCTGCATGTCTTAAGTTCAAGTTTGAAATACCACCACACTTCTCACAAAGACCAAAGGAGGAAAGCAGAACAAGAGGGCAAGACCCTGGCTGGGTCCCTGTCATGGTTTGACACTGGCCAAATGCCAGGCCCTCAGGAAAGTAATTCACTTATCCTCTCCTGCTATAGCTGGACAGAGGAAAGAGAAAAAAATTAACAAAGGGCTTATGACTTGAGATAAGGGGCCACTCCTGGGAAAAACGGCACTTGTGCTGTTTTGATTTTCTTAAATATGTTAGCTCAGAGGCACTACCAACCTCTCTAATTGGGCCAGCAGCATGTCCATCTTCAGAGCCATCAGAGATTGGCTCTGTTGGACATGGTGGAAGCTACTAGAAGCTTCTCATAGAAGCAACCCCTGTGGGACCCACCCCCCCTCCCACCCTGTCCCCCCGCAATTACCAAAAACCCAGGCTGTGCCAAATCAACACAGTCCTTTAAATCTGAGTTCTGGCCAAAACACCAGAGGGCATACTGCATCTATTTAGGCAGTTTTATTCTATAAAATTTTAGGACTAACACTGACTATTTACATGAAAAAAATTTTAGAGACTTATATACTTGCTGATGATGTGTGAGACTTACAGGAAGACTTTGCAGACAGGATGTTTTATTATTAAAAATAACCTCTCATATAAAAATGAATATGCTATTACTTATCTGAGTGGAGCCTATTTACTAGACCAACACATTATGTAATAAAAGTGACATCAAGTATTCCATAGTGAAATTGTTTTTATAAAGATTAGGAACTCCTTCCCAATTTACTTAAAGCTTTCTAAACTGTCCTCAAATCTTTTCAATACAGGATTTCAAATGCAAATATTTTTTCAAGGAACGTGAAATCTTCTATCTTGTTTTTCTCTTTGAAATAATTTAGAAGCATTGTCATGGTGAGATCTTACAAGCTTGACTAAAACCCAAGCTTTGCATTTCAGATCCTTGAAATAATTGTTGAAAATGCATTGAAGGTATGTGCTTGCAGAGGAAACTAGAGTCTGTTGATGACTGCTTTGCTTGCGGCAAAATTTGCATAATGCTTGAAGAGAAGCAAACCAAACTCCCTATTTCTTTGAGATCTCTTCCAAAGTTTGCAGTGGAATAAATAAGACCCCACTTCTCCTTCATGCCCTTGAAATGTCCTTCAGTTATGCTTTATATATTTTTCATTTCTAATACCAAACAGCTTTTCTTCTCAAAGGGTGCACTATTGTTATAATACCTTCATCTTCACTGCTAAATAAAACTGCAAAATTAGGTCAACTGAATCCCATCTTCCAAAAGATTTTAAAACTTTGATATGTAGCTCAACTATGTGCCATATTATGAATAGTCTTACTGGCTCTTTCTTCTCACATGAATTTTTGGCATGACTGCACAACCCTTACTCTGTAGTCAGTAGTTTTTCACTNACTAGAAGCTTCTCATAGAAGCAACCCCTGTGGGACCCACCCCCCCTCCCACCCTGTCCCCCCGCAATTACCAAAAACCCAGGCTGTGCCAAATCAACACAGTCCTTTAAATCTGAGTTCTGGCCAAAACACCAGAGGGCATACTGCATCTATTTATGCAGTTTTATTCTATAAAATTTTAGGACTAACACTGACTATTTACATGAAAAAAATTTTAGAGACTTATATACTTGCTGATGATGTGTGAGACTTACAGGAAGACTTTGCAGACAGGATGTTTTATTATTAAAAATAACCTCTCATATAAAAATGAATATGCTATTACTTATCTGAGTGGAGCCTATTTACTAGACCAACACATTATGTAATAAAAGTGACATCAAGTATTCCATAGTGAAATTGTTTTTATAAAGATTAGGAACTCCTTCCCAATTTACTTAAAGCTTTCTAAACTGTCCTCAAATCTTTTCAATACAGGATTTCAAATGCAAATATTTTTTCAAGGAACGTGAAATCTTCTATCTTGTTTTTCTCTTTGAAATAATTTAGAAGCATTGTCATGGTGAGATCTTACAAGCTTGACTAAAACCCAAGCTTTGCATTTCAGATCCTTGAAATAATTGTTGAAAATGCATTGAAGGTATGTGCTTGCAGAGGAAACTAGAGTCTGTTGATGACTGCTTTGCTTGCGGCAAAATTTGCATAATGCTTGAAGAGAAGCAAACCAAACTCCCTATTTCTTTGAGATCTCTTCCAAAGTTTGCAGTGGAATAAATAAGACCCCACTTCTCCTTCATGCCCTTGAAATGTCCTTCAGTTATGCTTTATATATTTTTCATTTCTAATACCAAACAGCTTTTCTTCTCAAAGGGTGCACTATTGTTATAATACCTTCATCTTCACTGCTAAATAAAACTGCAAAATTAGGTCAACTGAATCCCATCTTCCAAAAGATTTTAAAACTTTGATATGTAGCTCAACTATGTGCCATATTATGAATAGTCTTACTGGCTCTTTCTTCTCACATGAATTTTTGGCATGACTGCACAACCCTTACTCTGTAGTCAGTAGTTTTTCACTGATGCCAGATTGCTAGGAACAGGACTTGCTAGACAACCTGCCAACACAATATGGGTCACATCAATGCAATTTTTCCCTATTACTTAGTCACAGATTAATCTTTTCTACATTAAGGTTTCTAGTGACAATCAATTTCCACATTAACAAAAAAAAAAAAATTATGGGCATTCATACAGATCTAACAGAAGGATTGCACAGCATTTTCAATGTAAGCAAACAAACGAAGCAGTTTCTGGCAGAGTGCAAGTTCATGCTATCCAAGGACCAAAAACCCCAGTTCGTGATGGCCATGATGGTTTTCCTCTAATGATGGGCAATGTCTTAATATGCCCATTTTTATGAACTTCAAATACTGAAATCATGGAGTTTGTCCAGAAACACATTTTTTGCTACTAAAGGTTTCATGGACCCAAACTGCAAACATTCAAAAACTACCTACAGCAAAGACTTGCCAGCCTGTCTTTGGTGTGTCGGCTGCACCTGCCTGCACTTTGTGATACCTGTTTGGCATGTTGAGTGAGGCCAGTCTGAGAGATCCCCCTGGACTGGGGCTGCTTCTCTCTACCAACCTCCACCACGATTACTAACCAGATGGTCTGCCAAGAGGCTAAAAATAAGGAACAGCTTAGGCATCCCCACTTCTCAGTGCACTCAGTTTTGTATTCTTCTGGGACATGTCTTATTCTTTTGAGATGGAAGTGGCTTTTGTCATGTCTAGGAGGTTACAGGTTGCTCAAGAATTTGTAGCACTTACTGTAAAAAATGGAGCAGTTTTGTACATAGCAAGTGGATGAAGTTGTCAGAGCTCTTCTGGGCAAGGTGCATAGATCAAGAGCCAGAAATATCACCTTTGCAAAGTCAGTTCTGACTGCTCCTGGAAACCACGTCTGTACATTGCACATACATACACAGGCCAGCTGCCACATTAATGCCTCATATATTAATTTTGGCCGAGGAAAAGGTGCTAAACCTATAACCTTTTCCTGCACTCTTATTTTTTGAGTAGCATCATTTGCAATTACAAAAGTTTACATAATTTTGAAGTGTATTATAGACTTCTGAGTTATCCTCTTAGCCCTACAAGTTTCACAGAATCATAGACTGGCTTGGGTTGGACGGGACCTTAAAGTACACCTTATTCCAAATTAGACACATTGTAAAGTAATTGGGTATCTATTATACCTTTCCACAACAGAATTCACAGACAAATATGTTATTGATATGTATATATTGATATATAAAAAGAAAAATAATTGTATTTATTTTCTTTATATCCCGATTAAAAATCTTCCACAGTAACTCCCATGCAAAAATAAATGAGAAGTCAATACAAAAAACAGTAATAAAACTACATCTTTCTATAAGTGAAGGTCACTGGATATGTATAGACATATATTTGGCATGCTTCAGAGTAGAGATATCTAGCTTTTCTCCACTGCATTGTCAATATTATTCAATAGTAAGTGAGAGAGACATTAGTTTTTATATCTAATGCACATCTACAGAGATATCATTTTATAGGACAATTCCTTTTAAAGGACTGCAAATCCTATAATGTACAAGATTGTTAAACTTCTACATACTGTTTCTAAAGTAAACATGTTTGTTGTTACAGTTATTTCCTTTTTGTTCCAATTTGCACTGTATTCAACTATCTTTAATGTGGAAAATAGCTGCTTAATTTTATGTCAACACTCAGCATTGAGCACAGGTCTAAGTTTTGCAAATATTCTAGAACAACCCCCCTCCGATTAGAAGTGGAAATTGTTAGGCTATATTCAACATGGATACCAAAAGATCACATTTCATTTTCTTCACATTTCACAGACATTTGTATTGGTTATAAAGGAGTTTCTCAAAGATGAACATCCACAATGATCCCAAATAGCTGAACATCCATCAAAGTGAAAGGACTTTTCTTTCAAACAGATCATTTGGAATGATAGATGACATATCTAGATGTCAATTTCCTGAATCATTCTTTTCATCTATGAGTGCAGAATTTCCCCTCATACATGCAACTACCTCATAGCAGTATATTATGTTAGAAATTATATACATTATTAATTTACATTTTTACTTTGTAAGTCTTCTGGGGTCCTTTATCTCTTGAAGAAAACTATTTTAAAAGAAAAAAAGAATTAAAAGCTTTGTTTGTCAAGAGCTAGGGAAGATAGTGAAGTTTTCAAACACCCAAATGCCTCCAGGATAGCAAGGGGCTGGTAAAGGAGAAAAGACTCACAAGAGAGGAATGCAATTCTAAAAATGCCTAGCTACACATACAAATAAGTTCCATGTGTTTGTTATTGTGCACTGAATTCTGCTGTTTTTTTCTAATACAGCTTATTTTGAAAACATTGCATATTTGAGATAATTTCAGTTTTCTAATAGAACCTTAAACACTTTCAGTTGCCTCACTTCCTTGGAACAACTGTAGTTTCTTATTTTTATTTTCATGCAGCTGAGGGTGTGAAAGCTCTTGTGAAGATGTATACAACCACTTTTTTCTGGATCAATAGGAACATCTCAATGATTCATTGTACCTCAGTTTTCAACAGAGTCAGAATGATGTATTTACTTCTATTCAACTGCCAAAACAAAAGAGAGAATATCTAAGGCACTTGCTTAGACAAAAATAAACAAAAGGAAACAAATCAAAGTTCTGGTGACATTATACAAGAGAAAGAGATTAATTAACTGAAAACAGAATTTAGAAATACTTTTTCCTTGTACTAACTTTGTGGAAGTCATAAATAATTTTTATTAAACTGTGGACAAAACATCATCATCTTCCTGTTGCATAGCATATGTTGGTAGGAAATATATGAGACAATGAAAACCTGAAATTATTGGAATCACTTGTTTAAGTTGGCTGTTCAGGAAAATTCTCACTAAATAGAACCCCACATGTCACACAGTTTTGTAGCCTAGTGAGATTAAACATTTACAGCCCAAATTATATTTTAATCAATCATGGCCAGCAAAAAAGAATCCAGGTTGCTCTAAGTAATGCTGAGTGCACACACACCTGAAAGCATGCCTCCTTACTACTTAAAAATAAACTAAACAAAGAAAATAAGTAATTTAAAGTGTGGATTGATACAGTGTGCTGATAAGAGAACTAACCTGTAAAAGTCTGGAATTTATTAATAGCCTACCATGGAGGATATTCAGGTGTGTGTTGTGTACAGGGCAATTCTACTGCTACACACTTTTGAGCAGTTACCAGAAATATTCTTAATAAAAAAGACATTTTTAATTTTCTGCAGATAACAGGACTGAGATCTGCAGCTACACACAGGTGGAAGTACTCTAATACAAGAAAAATTACTGAAATGTGCGAATAGATGCTATTTCAACATTATTTGAAATTGCATAACACCAGCAGAAAATGCAGCTGTTCATCTTTATGGGTCACTGAACATTAAAATTTTCCAAATGATACCATTTACAGGAGCACCTGTGCTCTGTAATTTGCGTCTTCCAAATTTCTCATTTATTACCTGTAGTAATTAGGCTATTGTTTACCTGCTCTATTTTTATAGAGGATGTAATTGCAAAGTGAATTTAAAGCACACTTGGCTCATCATTCGGCCAAAACCCAAACAGGCTTTCCTTTGCTAAAAATAGCCAAAATTATTCTTCATGTAGTAAATTCAATCAAAATATGTTAATATATATGTAAGAATCTGTAAAATGAGTCAATGGAAATGGAAATTACATCTTGTCAGAAAAAGGCAATACAAGATTTCAGTCCTACCATCAGCAACATTTTATTCCATAAGAGCAACCAGTGAAATTGGTGAAATATTTGCTTTTTAGGATCATCTGTAATCAGGTAGGTGTTCCCACAGCTGCCTACAGCTTCTGTCTCACTTTAATAATTCTGCTGATATTTAAAGAGGAGAAAGGTATCTCTTGAAAATCATCTATATTTTGAATGTGTACCAAGATACAAAAGCTTGTGCCTTAAAAAACAACAACTAAATTGCACTTCATATAATCCAGTTCGAAAATTTAACAAAGCCCTATTAGATCTCTACTACTCTGTAGGTAGATGCCACTACATCACACATCAGGAGTCTTCTGACTTTAATAGGTAAAAGAAATGCTCCATTGCTGCTCAATTCGTGTTCTTTGAAGTCAGCTGGGCTAATGATAAAAATATTTGCCAAAAGCCAGTGCTGCTTCTAACGATGCAGCAATGTGTGATCGGAATACATATCACAGATTTGGAGGAGAGCTTACTGCTGTGGGAAAGCTGTTGATGACACATCTGGGGTTTGGTCCTGAAAGTCCTAAGCACAACCACAGCAATTTCAGTGGAAGCTGAGAAGGCTCACTGCCTTCACAAAAAAGGAACGGATTCCCATAAGACTTTCCTTGCCTCTATTTAATCCCCAAATTCAGCATTTTTCTATGACATTTCTGTTCTGACATTTTCCTGAGATTAATTTTCCATCCTGGCACATGCTTTAAAGAAAATGTTTGTGTAGTATTACAGGATTGGAGTCCTGAGTTCAGATCTCATGGCACTATAGTTGGGTCACTTGCTTATCATAAAGTTATGCCACAGTTATTTTTATGACTAATCTGATAGTGTGTTGCTAAGGTCCATGGACATCATTTGCATAAATATCTCAAGAGAACAGGGTCCTAAAACCGTTTTTTATATTGTGTAGGCATGCATATGCTGTTGGATACATTTAAGAGCATAGACATAACATTCCTAAATTGCTTTCAAGGCACTTTACTGCAGCAAATATACTTGAGCCTATAATACCTAGATAAAAGAAAAAGCAGAATAACCTCTAAATGGCAAGGAAGGAATTACATTTATTACTGAAGGCTCTGTGTAGCTCACCCAGAAATATGACTGGATTTGCCACACATCATATCAAGAGCTTCTTGAATTAGTGTTCTTTGAAAGGACTTTGTAATATTTTGTCATGCATATCATTAATCCTTTCTATTTAAATTATAAAATTTGAATTTGTTGTTTTCCTTAGTCAAATAAAATATTGGGGCAACTTGAGAAATGACTGGCTTTGTGTGTAGCAAAAGCTGTATCTGCTTTTGATGCCCTGTAGTTATTTAATGGTTCAGTTCTGTGGAATATTATCTTTGCTACAGATCTGATAAAAAAAGCACTTAGATATGAATATTTTTATAATATTTCTTTAAAGGCAGGGTAGGTCTACTATGTTTTTCTGCCTGACAGTAACAAAAGTGTCCTTCAAGTCTCATTTCTGAATATAAACTTCAGATTTCAGGGTCTTCTATTGCTGTCTGGCAATATATTACACAATTTTTTTTTCTTCAGGAGATCTTTCTAAGTATAAAAAATTATTTGAAAATATTTTTCCCTAATATACCTTGAATACTATAGTCCTGAATATGCAACAAGACTGCAGGGTCCCCTACAGCTTCTCCCAGTACTTCCAGAATACTCCCACTGTTCTGGATATTATACTTTCTACCTACTTATACTGCTACCTGCAAACACCAACCCACATGCATAAGCAATTTAGCAGTCAGAATAGCTGAAGAATTACAAAGATAGATATAGAGCACTGTGTGACTGACCTGTGCAAATCAGAGCCTTGGGATAGCTGAAAATTCATCACCTAGATAGTGCAACTCATTAAAATAAAAAAAAATGAAGCAAAACCCCACCCCCCAACCGACCTTCCACAATCCCAGATAAGAAGGACAAGATGGCAGAAAGCATATAAGGAAAAGGGCATCCATAGCAATGTTAAAAAAAGGAAGAAAAAGAAAGAGGCATTGGAGACAAATGATAAGTTAAAAAAAGGGAAATATGGTATGTTTTGATAGTCTGCATGTCACTAACAACAGCAGATAATTCATGCAATGTTGTCATCTTGTCTCCTGGTTTTTAGTTCTTGCTTGTCACATAAATCGAAAACTATTTGGAACAATGAAAAAGTGTGGATCTGAGAAGAATCAGCATGCTTGAGAGAGCTCACCTGCTGTGTTTTGCAGTAAACACTGCTCCTGATTTAATAAATGAGAAAACAGAAGTACTGCATGGCAAAATACAGGATCAATTGATTAGTGCAAATAATAGGAATAGAGCTTTGTGTCATTCAGTTGCCCATGCTGCATTTTACAGCCTTTATCCTACTCAGGGGCAATAAGTGAAACAGCAGTCCATCAGAATTAAGAATGTTATGGCAAAATACAGAAATAATTCCATCTCCAAACACATACAAATCTTCTTTCAGGCCCTAAACATGAAAAATGAATAAATACATTTTTGGCTTTCTGAGACTTCACACATCTGAAATAGAAAAAAATGGAACAAATAAAAATCAAGATGGCAAGTAAACTGTGGTTTACATTCTGCATAGGAACAGAAAAACAGAAAAATATCCAACTGCAAAGCACAGGTTGCACATCATTTGTACAATGCAAACTGTACAGCAGCAGGGTGAACCTGGACTTTCATTTGTATTATGTTTGTATCATAAGCTATGATATCTATCCCATTACTATTTTACATTTCTCTAGACCTCCCAGCATTTTGGGAAAAAAACTGTTGAGAGAAAAAAATAAACAACCACCAAAACTTCTTCAATAAATAATATATACATTTTAATCTCTAAATTATATATCTGGACACAGGCTGGGGTTATTATATCTTCTTGGCAGAGATTTAGACTTGCTTGCTGTAGTTGAAGATCTCAGTTTAGCATGTGTGATATAGTACACTAAATAAACTGCAAATATCTAGGCACAGTATTACTGCCTGAAGTTGAAGTTGGTTATTGTCTGAAGTTGAAGTTAACACCTTGGACAAGTTAAATTACTCTTGGTATTTATATAACACTTTTACTGCCTTTGAACAAAATTTTATGCAAGTCAATACCTTTTTAAAAAAGCTAGGTGATGTGCTTCTGCTATTTTTGGCTCTAAATTCACACAGAAACAATTTTATGGAACTCTACAGAGGCTAGTTTAATCTTAAAATCATGCATTTGTGATGATTTTTCACTTTTGTCTTCCACCTGATCTGCAGTGGGAGTTAGACTTTAAACTTTTCTGTCTGCCCTTGTGATTCTCTAGGGTGTGTTCTGCCACAGCATGACATAAATATGAAGGAAGATAAAGCATGGAAGCATGAAATCACACTTTTTTCCCCCACAAATGTCTCATGATTCAGAGCTGCAACTATTGCTATTATGACAGTCCAAACTGTGGTATTACATTCACAACTAGAAATGGTGAGAAAGGCAGTTGGTTCCCTCAGATAGATAGATAGATAGATCTATCTCTATCTATATTTATCTATCTATCTCTGTCTCTATCTATCTATCTATCTAAAAATTACCTTACAATATAATAACATGACAACAGTTCCACCAACAGATACGGATTATTGTCTTTCAAAAGATATGAGAAAAAAGTACTTAATAAATAATTTATAAATTACCTCGAAATATGTAATGATTCAATATTTAATAGTAATAAATTATATTACTCCACTGCTTCAAACACTCAATTTGAGCACCATCCAAATAACTTTCAAGGATTTGAACCAAAATATACTTGATGTTAGAAGTTTTTTGTTGTAAATGAATGTCTGCTTTTCCATTATATGAGAGCACATTCCTTCAGACTAAATGACATCTAATTTACTATTTTTTTATTTTGCATTTTATCTATTGTTGTTTTAGCATAAAATAATAAATGTAGAAAAGGGGGGAGATTAACCATTTTGGAAGATGATGAGATTCCAGGTGTAAGGCAGTAAGTAGTTTTTTAAATTGCTCAGGGCTAAATTGAACTTAAATGGCTTGGATGTAATCACTAGCTCATTCCTTAATTCTTATGCCTTATGATTTAATGCAATGCTTTTAATCAAGTTACTAGAAAATTCCTAATAATGGCCAAAATGCCCAATGAATATTTTCTTTATGAATATTTTCCAAACCACATCTTTGCTAAAATCAAAGAAAAGCATCTTAACTGTTTTAACATAAAAGAATTTTAACTTTCTCTAATGTTTCCCACTTGGCTGCCTATACACATATCAAGGCAAACTTTGTAAGATTAATAATACATATTTTATAAAGGACACATGCATTAATAATTTTCAAATAAATCTTCAATATATCCTTGGGTAGCAAAATTCCCTTGGGAGTACTTTCAAAATTACACTCTATTTTGTAAACCACTTAAAATGATCCGTTAGCTCCTCTGCACATTTTCTGTGTCCATTTACACAGAACATCCATAGAAAAAATTGCTAATATTAAAAAAAAAA
>VXBC01004533.1:47218-135705 GCA_013399945.1 Ploceus nigricollis
AAGAGGACAGTTGTTCTCAAGGCAAGTCATCTTCTCACTAAAAACTGAGGCAAAGAAGGCGTTAAGCACCTCTGCCTTCTCTTCATCTGCAGTTAAGTTCCCTCCCACATCTAATAAAGAACAAATGTTGGTCTTACCCTTCCTTTTACCACTGATATATTTGCAAAAACGATTTTTATTTTTTTTATTATCCTTTACAGAACTCGCCATTTTAAATTCAAACTGAACTTTGGTCTCCCTAATTTTTTTCCTACATGCTCTAGCAGCCCCCTTAAAAACTTCCTGAGAGACCTGACCCTCCTTCCAAAAATGATACATCCTCTTTTCATTCCTAAGTTCCTCCAAAACCTTCTTGCCCATCCATTTATCCATTTGACTCAGGGACCCTTTGATTTCTAATTGGCAGCAGAAGATACTAGCATACTTCTTTTCAATGTAACATGTCTTTAATTCTAACTTTCCAAGTTAGTGACTGCACAGACAGCATAAATCACCATTTGTTATGGTTAAAGGGGCAGAGCTAGCAGACTGTCTAATTTTGCAAGATGATATGGACTCAGTCAATCTAGTCTGATATGACCCTAGTGCTTCCTGCAGATTCCACCAATCTGAAATCACTCTCCTCTCATCCAGAAATTTGTCTGGATAATTTCTCATCCTCTCATCTCTTAATCCTGCCATCCAGTGCTCAATCTTCCTTGGCTGCAGCCATTCCAATTTTGCCATTCCAAAGGTAAAAGAAGAACAAGTAAATTTGTTTCCATCCTGTGCATACCATAATTCAATACTGACTTTGCTGATAGGAGATCTACAAATGAACATCATGAAAGCACAGGTGAAGGAAACACTGTTGGAAGCAGGGATGTAATTTGACAAAGCTCTCTATAACCTTGCATAGATGTGATCGTGGTCAAAATATGCTGCTTACCGGCCAAAATACTGCCCGCACATGATGCATGTCTTCATATTTCCCTGATCTATTTGTACTCCTATCACATGGCTGGATCCACAGAATCATCAAGACTGGAAGAGACCTTTAAGACCATCTGTCAACACAGCACCATTTTAATCACCCCTAAACCCAAGTGCCACATCCAGATGCCTCTTTAACACTTCCAGAGATGGTACCTCCACCACCTTCCTTGGCAGCTTATTCCAATGCCTAACCACTTCTGCAGTGAAAATAAAATTTCTGATTTCTGATCTGAACCTCCCCTGGCACAACTTAATGTAATTTCCTCTCATCCTTTCACTTGAGACATGGCAGAAGAAACCAACCCCTGCCCCATGACAGTTTCCTTTCAGACAGCTGTAGAGAGCAATGAGCATGAGCCTCCTCTTCTTCAGACTAAACAACGCCAGTTCCCTCAGATGCTCCTCAGAAGACATGTTTTCTAGGCCCTTCACCAGCTTCACCGCCCTTCTCTGAACTCATTCCAGCACTAAAATGTCATTTTTTAAGTGAATGGCCCAAAACTGAACAGTATGTGAGGTGTGGCCTTACCAGTTCTGAGTAGAGGGAGACAATCACTTTCCTAGTCCTACTGGCCAGACTATTCTTGGTATTTGGGGCCTGGTAATACAAAATTTGTAAGCATTCTAAGGGTCCATGGTGGGAAATAGAAAACTGCTCTAGTGTAAATAAACTTATGACAGACACTAAGTCTACTGTTGGCACAAACTATAGTTCAATAAATATCTAAATCTACTAAAAATCAGTGCAAAATTTTTTGAGCTGTTTTTTTTTCTAATTTGACCATCCTCTTCTTAAATAAGTTTGCAGATGTACTTAACCTCATGTATCATAATTAGTTCCACTGATTTCAGTAGCATCACTCTCAGGTACAATTCAGATGCAACTTAGTATCCATCTAAGTAACTGCAAGGCTTTCATTTGTTTTTGCCAAATTACACCAAAACATCCACAGCTGATATAGGTAAACACGCTTACATTACATCACACTTCTTACTTTGTCAAGGGCTGCGTTTTCCAATTTGTCTTTTGCAACTGAGAGTTTTTGCTCCAGATCTGTTAGCTGCTGTGCCTGTGGGAATCAAGAAAAAAAGCTGATGCAATCTCCAATGCATTTTTTCATGTGAGAGAGGAAAGAACAGAAATTTTACAAGTAATATATATGGGCTGGGTCAGATTTGCTTTTCCTGAGGAAAAAAAAATTATGGTCAAATGTGCCCCACTGATGCGAATGCAAGTTTATAATAATTCAATGTCAATAGCAAAATTAATTCCATACTATTAAATACTTAATATTATGTCATAATATCCTTCTGGAAAATTCAAGGTATTCAAATGTCTTTTAATAATTTTGTTCATTTGTCTGAGTGCAATTTGAACATTATTTTGTAGTTTTAAACATTGAGATGACAACATTAAGCTAATTGGGCACAAACAGACAAATTAGAAAACACCCAAGCATTCTTGCATTCAGACACCTTATGAAATTATACTACCTACTAGTATACAAGGAGGTAACTCCAGATTTCTTTTGTCCATGTCTTTTCCTGGAAATATAAAAGGAAAATTCACAAGAATAGCTAACCCTGCAACTACATAGCAGGAGAGCATTTTGGGAGACTTGTGTTTGAAGTCAGGATCAGGCTAGCAGCCTGCACCCTGAGTGGAAGGACTTCTGGCTCTGTGTAACGTATAAGTCATTCATGGAGCGCAGGGGTTCAGAAGATGCTTTTAAATGTTCAGTAAATAAAGACAAATATTTTCTCTCTCTTTCCCAGGGTGGGTGGGATTTCCTTCAAGTGAACAGGCTGGGTGTATAAACCCAGCCTGTTCACTTGAAGAAAATACATTCTCTGCAAGAATTTTCTGTTTCAGGAAAGCAGATTCCTGCAGTTCTCAGCCTTGTCATTAATAACACATTACTATGCAACCAAAAGGAATAAGGATTCTTTTGCTGTTGTACCTGCAAAAAACCCAGCCTAGTCATTGTTTTCCCTGTTTGAAAAGGGAGCCATAGAGAAGGACAGCGGATTAGCCACTTATCTTTTCTCTCTGAAATTCGGATTAGGTAAATATGCATTTTGTACATACAGAATAATTGGATAAAATTCTCATTTCTCAGATAAAGAGCAGCACGTTTTTATTTCGACCCAATATTTGCAAGTGCATTTTCCCTCAACACCATTCCATGCTCTCAGGTTTCTGGAGTTCAATCCCAGCCAGAGATTTTTTCTTGACAGACTTTTCAAGATCTTCTGCACTCTGCTGATTCTAGCATAGCTTAATGGATAGCTGCACTACATAAATGCTGTTTAGTGCAAATCCTATAAAGGTGGTTAACTTGTTTTCTGCTGAGGTAATGACAGTCATTCCAGCACATGTCATAGATTAGGTGATGAGCTTAGGCAAGCCTGTAGTCCTCAGCAGACAGCTAATGTGATGTTTATTAGCATTAGGCATAGGCTGCACTGCCAAATGAAATGTCAAAAGCCTGGAATTTTCAGTCCCCAACTCATGTAAAGAACATCGCATTTTAAAACAGGATTAGGCATTTATCTTCAGATTTATCACCAGAGTCACAGTTTCATTAGTCAAAACTAAACTTGCTTCGAAGTGGAAGTCAACTGTTTACTCAGATGTGGGAGAGTCTCTTGTGAACTGCAGTCCATAATGTACACTGCATCACATTCCTTACAGCTAACACCAGTCACTGGCACAACATATCAGACCATTGGTTTGATCCTTCAGTCTGGCAACAGAGAATTCACTACAGAAATAATCCTTCCATTTTATCAGTTTGCAAAATTTAAGTGGACTTATCACTGATTTACTTGAGAAAAAAAATACTAAGGTATAAGAAATTGCCAGAATACAGTAACTTTTGGGATTTTTTCCTAAATATGGGATACAATATCACTCACAATAAACATGGCCACAATGTCTGAAGGACTGAACATTGACTCTATGTGATGCAGAAACACTTCTCATAGAACTAGACCAAGAAATTTCTCACATCATTAACATTTTTGTATTGTTACTTATTATTTTTCAGTACAGCTATAGAAATTAATACATTATCAATTAAAGAGAATCAAGATTTGAAAAACTGTGTAATTTTAATTGCCACTAAAAAGGAAATTACACAAAATAACATATGACAAACATGAGGCTAGGATGGCACCTCTGATAGTGTGCATTGATGAAGAGTTAGAACAGGTTCCAAATATATTAGTGAAGGTTTTCTGAATGCATAATTTACCAAGACTTATTCTCATTTTTCATAATACTGTCCTATGTTGATGGACTAAAATTTTCTGTAAAGTTCATGTATATTTACTTCATTTCACAGAATACTGAGCAAATAGCTCAGTGACCTCAATCCAACTGATATTAAGTAAGAGTAAAATTCTGGCATTAAAAATGCGTTTTGATGAACCATTCACTTGAAAGTAGTGATAGTTATTTACATCTTAGTACCAAATCTGCAGAATAATCTGATTTTTTTCCTCAAAGTTTTTGTCTCTCAAGGCTAAATTCATATTGCAATAGTTTCACTGCTGCTGCAATTTAGAAGTTTTTTAGGGAACCTAAATGAACTAATATGGCTTTGATACTTAGTAAAGAAAAGGATGAACACCAATAGGACTACTCAAGTCCAATTCTAATAAGCTGCAGAGTCTTTAAAAAAACAAGACTGGAACAACTAAAAAAGTATTAAATTTCTCTTAGGTATTCCTATAGAATGAGGTCCTCGACAGAAACAGTGAAATAAATAGAAGCCTTCCAATGCCTAACAGGTGCCTACAGGAAAGCTGGAAAGGGACTTTTTACAAGGACATGGAGTGATAGGACAAGAGGCTTTAATCTGAAAGAGGATAGGTTTAGATTTGATGTTAGGAAGAAATATACTTTCTGTTCTCTTCTTTACTGTGAGGATGTTGAGGCATTGGCCCAGGCTGCCCAGAGAAGTTGTGGATGCTCCACCAGTGGAAGTATTCCAGGCCAGGTGGATGGGCATTTGAGCAACCTGCTCTAGTGGAAGATGTCACTGCACATGGCATAGGGAGTTGAAACTAGATGGTGTTTAAGGTCCCCTCAAACAAAATCCATTCTCTTTCTATGAAAAACATCATTCTCTGAGAGTGTTCACTGAGCAATTACTGTCAGTAAAGCACTCTTTCCTAACTCTCTTAAATGAATGTACTAACTTCTATTTATTATGAATCACATTAGACTAAATGCCTACATGTCTTTGGAATAATGACTTCGAATGTTCAAGAATTTATAAATATTAACTAATATTGAGATGTTCATATTCCTCAAAGTCACTTGGAAGCAACAAAATGGGGGTGAGACAAGTTTTGTTACCTGAAAAAATGGTGGCTAGAACCTTTATGTTTCTCACTTAGATAGTCACATCAGAAAAAATAAAAACATTCACTAGTAGTCTTTTGTATACCATTGCAGAAGATACACCTTTTGTTTGTTCTAGAAAATTAATCTTTTCAATGATCTTTCTTGGGGCAAACATAACCAGATACATAAAAGGAATAAATTATTGTTGGATTATGTATTGTTTATGACATTGTGGTACATTACAAATAAGCTCCAAATATAGCTTCTATAAGTGTTCTTCTTGGTATTTTACCCTGAAAATTAGAGCCAAACTTCATTCTTCCTAAACTTAGTCAATAGGCTTTTCAACTGACCTCTCCCCCTGTAAGTCCTCACCTTTCTTCTTGGAAGTCAGACAAAACCTTCTNATATAGCTTCTATAAGTGTTCTTCTTGGTATTTTACCCTGAAAATTAGAGCCAAACTTCATTCTTCCTAAACTTAGCTAGTCAATAGGCTTTTCAACTGACCTCTCCCCCTGTAAGTCCTCCCATTTCTTCTTGGAAGTCAGACAAAACCTTCTCTTTGAGGTGAGTTGCTGAACTTTTTTGAAGGTACAGTCCAACAAAACCAGGCTGTGACTCTATTTCTGTCTAAGACGCAGCAAACCAAACAGCACAATGACCAATTGAAAAAAAAAACCCATTATTTTCTCCTGAGAAGTGCCAGAAACAGGACCTTTTAGAATAATCCAACACTTGACGTGGGTGAGAGGAGGCCACTTGTCACCTTTCAGTTGCATTTGATCCTTAATATGTTCAGTGTTAATAGCATGATACAAGGAACTGTATCATGCTATGATACATGGATGGAACGAGCCCAGTCTTACCAGGACAGGTCAGGTGGGAAATGGAGCCAGACAATTGTACAGACAGCTACTACAAACACTGCTCACTTATTAGCACAGCCAAAAGAGGGTTTTAACAGGCTTTTTTTCTCCCCAGCAACTTTATACAGCATGTCAATATGGAATAGAAAACAGTGTTCCCTTTTGCTATTAGTGGTGCTGATATTTTTTTTGTGTTTGGTAGTTTATTTTAAACTTGTAACTGTTCAAAACCCTTAAGAAAAAGGACTGAATCAATTTCCTTTCTTTTCCTTATGCAAAATTTCAAAGGTTAGTTTGCTGGGTCTTTTTCCCCCAGAAAAGAGTAAGTTATGGCTTCACACTAGAAGGATTCCTCGGATGTGCAGAGATAAATAGAGTCATGTTTGGGTTCTCTTTATTTCAAGGCATGATAAATTGAATTTAATTTGATTATTTCAAAACTTAGAAGAACATATCTAATTTCATGCAAAGGATTGCTGTTTATTAAGGATAACATTACCACACATGCTACTTAGAATTAATTAGAAAACGTGATTGTAATATTTAAAACACTTGTTAAATAGATTGAATATTCTCAACTCTGTTTTATCTCTGCACGTCTTAAATAAATGTTTAAGAAAAAAAATCTTTACAACTTTTATAATTGATTATATTTTCTAATGAGGACACATTTTACAATTGAAAACCATGTAACTGTAAACTTGGATAAATTATTGAATAAACACAATTCTGCTGTGCTTATTCTATAAGCATTATCTGTATCTTAGAAAAACAGAGTTGCTCTAAATTGCATTGTTTACTGTAGTGTAAGGTGTTAAATGTAAATGACAATAACACTTTTTGGGTGCTATTGCATTTATTCAGGCATGCAGCAAAACCTAGATATTCAGTGACATATGAATTAGATTTCAAGCATTTACAACATGAAGAAAATTCAGTTAAAAATAGCATTTCTGCAAAGTCTTACAGCTTGTACATTTTATTAATGCTTATTATTGCTCTCATGCTATCTCTCATTTTTTTATTATTCTGGATGTACATTAAAAAAGGAAATAAGTCCTTTGTGGTTTTTATTAGCTGAAATTCTACTTTTCCTTCCCCAACCCTCATAGAAAAGTTGTTACCATGAATGAAAAACTGCAGTTTGCCAGGGTTTCAGTATTCAGCTTTTAACGAAAGGAAAAATACTGTTTTTTTCTGCAGAAACACATTCAGAAGATGTGCACAAAGAACCACATCACTCACCTGTGGGCCTGGTCTGCCACTTAATTCCAGTGGGGGAATTTTCTTCCTTTACATCAGGCTAGAGCACTGTACAGTAGGCCAGAGCACCGTACATTTTAGCATGAGTTGTACTTTACAATGAATAGCCCATCCAAATGATCACAACAACCTGCTGCTCTTTCTTTTTTAAGTCAATCCTCTTTTAAAAATTATCTTGTTTACTTTAACAGTAAGAGAACAAGCACCGAGGGAGTAAGCATTTTAAAAATCATGTTAGGCATACCAGTTGTGCTCTACACCTCTGTCAGCAGTGCACTAGAAACATTTATTTTATCTTTTCTTCAGAGAGGATTAGTTTACAACTTGTTCAAAGCTTCAGCTTTTTGGTTTTGGTGCTTCTTTGTAGGATTTGACCATTTCAGCGAACATGAAAATAGGAAAATATGAAACAAAGGAAACAAAGCTACTTTATCGGCAATATCACTTAGAAGTGTTTGTAAAGAGGTAAGTTCTTAAAACTTCTCATTTTGAAATGTTCTGCTGCTAAGAAAGTAAAAGCTAAACCATGCAGCAACAGTATTCACTAATGCAAACATATTCATTATTCCAAACTGCCTCCAAATCAGCAACACAGAAATAAAAAAACTCTACCCAAATGCCAAAATTTATTGTATTTCTTTTACTTATTGTATTTCTTTTGAGGACTTCATGCTGCTGATAGTCATACCTGAAAGGAGGTTGTTGGTGAGTTGGGGGCCAGTCTCTTCTGAGATGAGTAGACAAAATGACCTTAAGCCAGGACAGAGGAGATTCAGATTAGTGTCCTGGTGCTAGCCAGGACAGGGGTGATTTTTGCAGTAGCCAGGAGGGGGCATGGCCAGGACTTGGAGGTTATTCAATACCACCTCAAATAATTTTGCAGGGACAGAAGGTCTGGGATCTCTTCCACGCTGGGGTAGTGTGGTAGAGAGAGTGGTTGGGGGTTTCCATGGGGTAAGCAATCTTTACGTGTACACTCTGTCTTTAGTGTAGCTGCTGTTACTGTTCATTTTGTTATCTCATTGCTGTTTCCAATAAACTGTTCTTATCTCAACCCATGATCTTTACATTTTGTGCCTTCAGTTCTCCTCTCCAGTCCACTGAAGGGCAGGGGGAGGAGAGGCAGGAATGCAAGCAGTGCATTATCTGGAGTGGCTTCACTGGGAACACTGAATTGGAGAATATCATTCCTAAACCATGACAATTAGAAACTAGAAAAAAAATTTCACCGTTAGGGTGATTGGGCTTTGGAGCAGCTTGCCCAGGGAGGTGGTGGAGTCAACATCCCTGGAAGTGTTTAAGAGGTGCCTGGATCCAGTGCTGAGTGATATAGTTTAGGGGTTTAGTGGCTTAGGGGTAACTATGGCTGGACTGATGATGGTTGGACTTGATCTTAAAGAATTCTTCCAACCTTGATGATTCTAAGTGGGGACACAAAGTAATGCAGAAGTATCCCCTCAAATTAAACTTTTAATTTCTTTCTGATTTGGACCAAATGACAAGGTATTCAAAACTGTTTGCTAGGAAGAACACCCAATTTGGGATAATACATGTCAGTGTGCTCCAGATTCAGACCCATTGTGTTCCTGGGCAATCATCAGTACATGAGGTTTAACAGGGGAAAGTGCTGGATTCTGCTCCTGGAATAGGGAAACCCTGGATGTACAATATAGACTGGGGAAGATGATGCTGGAAACCAGTGTTGTGAAAAGGGACCTGGGATCCTGGTCAATAGCAAGTTAAATGTGAGTCCACAGTGCCCTGGAAGCCAATTGGGTCCTGGGGGGCATCAGACAAAGTATCACCAGCTGGTCTTCTCTAGACCAGCTGGTGAGATTGTCCCACTCTGCTCTGCACTGGTATGGCCTCTCCTTGAGTCTTGTGTGTAGTTTTGGACACCACAACATAAGAAAGAGATTAAGCTATTAGACAGCGTCCAAAAGAGGGCTACAAAGACAGGACCTGAGGGAATGTCGTGACATTGTGTCAGGGGAGGTTTAGGTGGTATATTAAGAAAGGTTCTTCACCCAAAGGGTGGCTGGACACTGGAACAGGCTCCCCATGGAAGTGGTCACAATGTGGATCATGTGCTATTGGATCCAACTTGTCTCATGGTAGCTTTTAACTAAATTTGTCTCACACAGAAACGCAAACTAGCTATTTAAGGCTGCAAAATCATCTAATGCAGGACCATATCATTAAGGCCACATCCTCAGATCCATACAGAAATTTTTAAATGGGATTTTTCAGTTCGTTAAAAAAGCTACAATTTTTCATGCTCAAAGCTGTGTTGTAAAAAAATGTACTGACAATACCAAATAGACCTGAATTACTAAGTACTGAAACGATATTCACATTTTACATATTTATGTTTTCCAAAACTGCATTAAAAATAGTACAGATTTGTTTCAATAATTATACCAATTATTATACCAATAATTATACCAATAAATTATGTTAATACATAATCCAACGTCCTTACTGAGAAATATATATGATAACACTCTTCTGCCTTCTTGCATAAAGATATTAAAAAATTCCTGTCCTGTAAGTGTTTTTCAGCAGCAAGTTGAGTTTAGATCTTCAGGCCCTTCCTGTGTTGTTAACATTAACCTGTTATTAATGATTATATATAGCATCATGGCAACAACATACAAATGCTAAATATGACATTTGAAACAAGAATATGCACCAATAAAAAGATGCCAATGTAAACAGTGACATCTACTTTTGTCCTCATTTCTGTTGGGACAGAGTTAACTCCTTCCCAGTAGCAAAATATGTAATCAATTATTAAAAGCCCAGAAAGCAATCCTAATGTTTACACAAGTTCTCTGCCAAAGCAGGTGGTTTTCTGCTTGTTTTTTTTTTCCTTTGTTTTTCTTTCATGATTTCATCTCTTTTTCTGTATGTAATATGGAATCTCATTGCCTTCATTAGAGAAATAAATAATTTAAAATTCTGGGAAATCAGTTTACTGTGGCATGTAATTAACTTTGCTAATAGAGAAGGAAACACACATGGCATCAATTTTACTTCAGAGGGAGGAATGGTACAAATATTTACCAAATCCAGTCAATATGATGCAAAAATAATTTCACATAGTTTCGTATTTGACTCTACCACAGCAAATTATTTAATGATTTTCACATGTTAAATAATGACCTAATTTGTGTAGAACTAGGTGTTTCAAAGAATGTGGAAAATGTTATGACAGCCAATCCTATTTGCTTGCTTATTTCATTTCCACCATGGAACAAAGATTAAATACATTGGTAGGCCAGGTGCTGTTAGTTGCTACTCACATTTGAACTTTTTCTTGCTTTTCTAGGACTGCCTATCAAGATACTTTGTCATAGAATTTGAACAAACGGGAAAAGAGATGAAGTGGTAGATCAAATATGTCTGAATCTGTAGCAAAAGCCCTAGAAAAAAGCGAAGGTATACTCAAACCATACCACTGAAGGCTGGTCACCTTTTACATTTACAAGAGGAATTTCAAAAATACAAGGTACTTGCATAAACTGACATTGGAAATAATTGCTGGATTTATTTTTATTAATCTCTTATTACTATCATATATACACGATTGCATTTCATGAACAAAAAACCAAATTATTTTTAATTCTTTCCTATTTTAGTAAAACATGAGACTTCTTCCAGGGCAATATAGCCTAATAATGGGAAGACAGTTAATGAAGGAGAAGTAATTTAAAAAAGAAGTGGTCTGTAATGCCTGAAACAAATGCAGAACTCAATCTAGCAAAGCTCTTAAACTTAGAAGTACTTCACTGAATCAGGGGTTTAGGATGATAATTTAAAGGATTGCTATTCAGAGTAGTGTTATTCAGAACTAGTAAGTACCTACTTACAAAGGCAGTGATAAAATTAAGAACATTCAGTGGCAATTTTTATTAATAATTTCTTGGTTTTCTCATTATAATACAAAGCAAATTTCAGCTTGGGTCAGTTCTTTAAGGATAACATGCTGCATACTTTAAGGGACTGAAATCTGAAAAAAGAGACAGAAGCTCAAATTATAATCTCAGTAGAGACGCTGATAAACTCTATAGCCTTGGGTGCATGAATTAATTTTTGTGATGCTCATTACTTGTCTGTTCTATGGCTTTATCTCACATAGGGAGAGTTTTGAAAATGTAAACATACACACAGATATGCTCCCTAATTAATCAGCTAGATTATAAAACACCTTGAAAACATAAGAAGTGTAAGTAAGATATGATAAAGAAGATACGATCTACCAATTCACTGGAATGTTAAGGAGAATTTTCCTATTAATTTTCCTATTAAATAGTAGCTCTGACTTGAAATCTTTCACAAGACATTTGTGTGTGGTTCATTCCTCCCACTGGTTTACCTCCCACTCAGCACAAGCAGATACTTAAGAAACTTTCCAGACTATACTGAATGGCTTCTACTCTGCTTAGTGTGTCTGTCTTCAGACATGAAACACACACAAACAAGCACACTGAACCTACCCTCCCCCCATCTCATATGATTTAGGAGGATAGCATAAGGCTGCTGCTCCCTCTGCTTCACAAATCAAATTTTCTTGGACTGGAAAAAGATTGATGAATAAACCTGCAAAAATATTTCTGGTTACATATAAAGGATATACCAATATTAGCAAAGCAGGCATTCAATCTCATACATAATTGCACACTGTCAAGAGATGTTTCAATTATTTACATATAAATATATAATACATAGTTCTCAGTATGTGGGACTTTGGAATCCACAATTCATCAACATTCTCCATCTAAAGTCCATAGAGTTTTTTAATTACATTAGATAATAATTTACCTAGAAGGCAAGTAACTACCCTTATTTTGCAATAAGAGCACTAAGAGAAGAACCCACACTACCACTACCTACATCTCAGCTGGTGGCTCTAGTGCTCATTCATAATCAAGAACAGTGGGAAATGGATTTGCAGAAAGTTCTCAGGGCCTGACAGAAGGCCCACACAGCATGCATCCATATGCAAACTTTGAGACAAGAAATGCTGACTTAGAAATGCCATGGAATAGGACAGATACTGTTGAGAGAGAAGTGGAGCTAGAAAAAAGTTTCAAAAGATGGCCTTGCAAATAAGACTGGATACTTTGGACAAACAGAACTATGGAAGATGTATTGTAGTGGGACCCACGAGGGGTAATTTTAGATGATTGGCTTTAAGGCATCTACAGCACGGTGTGGCAAAAAGCTGATAGGCCAAGGAACACTTATAGTGTGTTGTAATTAGGAAATAGTAACTTCTGATTGTGATGGTGTGAATTACAACATCTGCATTGTCTCACCCTTCTCTTGAGACCGAAAATGGAACAAAAGTTTTTAAAACGCCTCTCAGTTGCCCCGTCTCTGGGTCAGGAAAAGGGTATGGTCCGACAAAGAACCATGTCTATTCAATATAAATCAAGGACTTTAAGGTGTAATTCATGTGGTCAAATGTAGACATAGTCTTCAGAAGATAATGCTCCGAGGATCTGAAGTGGAGACTATGTTGGAGAAAGCCATATCCAGTCAGATGAAACCACGTCTATTCCCATTCACATCAGACACATTTCCTGCCTTTAGTACAGCTCTCTACATGTGTGCCTTGACTACTACATTGTCATAGTTTACTGAAGTAGTATTAGGAGAAGGTGGATTTCACTGCATGTATGTCAGTGACTCGCTGCACAGCCTTTCTGCCATGTTCACTTGTTTATGCTCCTGTTTTCTTTTTCATCTTCTGTAAGCTTTTTTCAGGTGGGTAGTACTTGGCAGGAGTTCCCTTGCTAAGCATTAGTATACACCCTACCATAACTCAGATCTTTTTTTGGGATCACCGTGTATTAGCATAATGAAAACAACAAGTAGATAGTAGTGCTGAGCAATCCTACTGCTTCAGACAAAGAAAACAAACTTTCACAGCAAGGCAAGATTAGAATTTTTGATCTTTACCTCTGCTCAAGCTCTCCATTATACTGAATTTGAAGAAAGATGTGTTACTTTTGTTAATGCTAGATGGCGTTAGAAGTTAAATGCCTAGATCTATAATATACCTAATTTTTGTCTCTAAATCTGTTTCCCTGGTTTTGGTCTTATGGAGACCAGAAAGAAATGTCCTTGAAGAATCTTGGAATAAACCTATGCATTAAAGAAAAAAAAAAAGCAGAGAAATCTCATTGTCTTTTAAATGGCCTACTATATAACTCTATATTTACGTATTCACAGCACTGTATATACAATAGAAAGACAGTAGAGAGAGTTAAACACTTCCAGAAGACAATTTGGAACTCATATTGACATGAATAACTTGGTAAGTAATTCTAGGTCTAGCAACTTTGAAGACGACTACTTAATCTCCATCCTTTGTGCTGGGAATATATAAAAGGACTACTCCATTAACAGTATCAGTCAGGTGACCCGCATCTCTCTCCTCTTCCTTTTAACAGGGATTAACTTCTCCCTGTGTTAGCAAGGACTTGATGCCCTACAGCAATGTCTTTATGTTTTGTCCTCCCCTCTTTTATTTTAAAAATTTTTATTGCTTTTTAAAATGTGCAAGCTGTAACAGACTATTCATTTGGATTGTTTAAGCAACAGACGCTTCTTTTTTCTTAAATCTTCAGACCTAAGGAACATTACATTGCTCAAGCTTATAATGAAGACAGAGATTTGCTTTAAATGTTAACAATACTTGACTTTGCCATGGAAGAGTGCTAAGTAAAGGAAAAACAAGAAGCATCTGTAAAATATTATATCATTCAGTTAAAAAGATGAAAGACATGTTATAGAACGCATGGAATAGGGCAACAGGTTTTACTCATCATCAGTAACCTAGAATTTTGCTTTTTGTGAGCACAAAAATATAGATATAAGTATATTATATTTCTGAAAATGCATTATGGTATTTAGTCTGTCTTGGTGTTTTGAGCACTTTTCAGAACAAACTTATTCCTTCGAACCACAATAATAAAGGCAGCTATCATATTCCTACTTTACTCCAATGCTATATTAACCCTAATACTTTAGGTAGTGAAATAAAACTTACCTTAAAAATCAAATCCTTTTTCCCATAACGAAGCTCTTTCAGCTGGGCTTGGATCTTTTTTGACTGAAAGTGAGGATAATCAAATCAGGTTTTGGGTTTTTTTAATTTTAAATATTTAAAAAAAAATTGTGAATTCTGAGAACAACAGGATCAGATTTAAAATGTAGAATGCCCCCCTCAAATAATTGTCAATTGCTTTTCCAGGTTCACACGTCAAACCAACGAAAAATACTGAGGAAAATGCAAAGTGGCACTCACCCAAAGCACATACCTGAGTTAGTACTGTAAAGAACAGCAGTTGGGCTTACACATTTTAGACATGAGCTGTTATTAATGCTTTCCATGAAGCACAACTGAAGGAATCACCTTAAAAGTAAACAATCTTATTCTTAGAAGCAAAAAGGCTCCATAGGCTTATGCAGGTCTTTGTAAAGATCAGGGTGTTCCAGGTGGCATCCAAAGGAACTAGTTTCGAACTAGTGTCTCAGTTTGTAACCATGCCCTTGAAAGTACAGGCATAGTTATGCTTATTTAGATCAGTTTAAGATGGTATTTACTTTATCTATTGCTAAATATATCCTTAAAATAATTCTTAGTAGTAGTCTATATATTATTTTATTAATTTAAACAAAATAAATAGAAATGGATTTTTTGTACTAAACCTAACTATCCAAGGAATATTATTTCACCATTTATCTAAGAATGCTCTCAAAGTAATAAAATTTTTATTATTAAAAGTCTAAGAATCTATCTAAGAATCCTCTCAAAGTAATAAAATTTTAATTGTTTTTAATAAAATCCACAGTCTCAACTGATACTCAATAAACTTTCTTGTATTAATTAATGCTAAGTGTTTTAAAGTCATTGGAATGGATTAGAAGTCTGTTTCACTTTTACTGAAAGAGCATTCCATAAACATACTATATTACAAAAGTAGTATATCTTTCTCAAGTTGGAATTTTAAAAAAGATTTTATCTCTTACCAATTGATGCAGTCAAATTCAGTGACAGACTTCTGGGAAGGCTGAATGAATCTAAAGGATCTAAAATTTTAGAACCTGCTTTAAATGTTTAAATAGTAAGGCCAAAATGGTTATGGTATTCTGTAAAATCTGAAACTAACAGCCAAGATCAGTCCAGCAGAATTCTTTGTTCTGTGACTTTATCCACTGTTACTTCATTCAATAGCACTGTCCTCTGACCTGGGCAATGCAATTAATTGAGCTATGGAATATATTCCACATCACCTAAAAACCAATGAGAAAACATTCACCAATTTTAGTTATTCTGAGGGCTGTATTTAATAAAATATACAGTTGTTCTGAGAGCTGTGTTTAATAAAATATACAGTTTCTGTGATATACAAGGTATCCAAATAGGCTGTAGAGGAATCTGAGAGTTACAATTAAGGTGTAACTCATTTGCTAAATATGAAGCCTGTGATGAAATTAAGAGTCATGAAGCTAAATGCATTCAGTGCAGGTCAAAAGCATGTGTATGACCTGTAACTCTTTGTGATGAAATTTGGGTATCTTGCAGATTTTCTGTGCTTCAAGGGAGAGGACCTCTTAGTAGAATCAGATAGATAAAATTACCATTAAACACAGGTCTCTAAAATATAGAGTCTGGTAGTATTTCCCTGGCATGTGTCCCTTTCTGTGTCCTGGAAACCACAACATTTGCACGACTCTGCCTTCCTCTTTCCAAGGCCCTGACTTCTTGGAGGAGAAAATCCAGCCATGCAAAAACTGTGCAGAATCACAAGCATGCTCCCACTGATGCAACCAGGCAACAAGGAATCACTCACTATCTGTGTCTCTGTCTGCATGCAGCCTGAGGTAGCAATACGAAGCAGGAGCTTCGTGGTAGGCAATTCTACTCACAAAAGATATTGGATATAATAACTGAAAGGACAGTGAGTTCACACAGTTGTTATGCTGGTGAGCACAAAACTTAATTAAAAACAGAAAACACACTCCGGGTGGCACAACTTAACTGGCAAAAGGACCACCAAAAAGGGATGCTCCAGTAGCATTTCTGCTTGTTCCAATGGTAACATGCTTAATAGCTGTAAATTTGCCAGGATGATTCATGAAGTAAGAGATTCTCACACTTAGAAATACACTGACAATCTGCTGTCTTGACTATTACTTAATTTATGTTTAATTTTCTGAAGATCTCTGACTGCCAGGGCTTGTCATGCTGTAATCAAATCAAATTATCCTTAGGCGGATTCCTTAGATGCAAATATTAAAAGAGACATAATCAGAGAAAAGATCTTCAAGTTAATTACCAAAGGTTCAAATATTATGTGGCTAGGTGTGGTGGTTTGACCCTGTCTGGATGCCAGGTGCCCACCAAAGCCACTCTATCACTTCCCTCTTCAACTGGCCAGGGAACAGAAAATATAGCAAAAGGTTCACGAGTTAAGGATAGAGAGAGGTTGCTCACCAATTACCATCATGGGCAAAACAGACTTGACTTGGGGAAATTAATTGAATTTATTACTAATCAAAATCAGAGCAGGATAATAACAAGTAAAAGAAATCTTAAAAACAGCTTCCCTCCTCTACTTCCCAGCTTCTACCTCCTCCTCCTTCAGCAGTACTGGAGGAGACAGGAAATGAGGGTTATGCCCCCAGTTAATCACATTTCTGTTGCTGCTTCCTCCTCAGGTAGAGGATTTCCCCTGCTCCATCACAGGGAAACATATTTCCACAGGAAACAGTCCTCTACAAACTTGTTCAATGTAAGTCCTTCCCATGGGCTACATTTCTTTACCAACTGCTCCAGCATGATCCCTTTTCCTGGGGTGCAGCCCTGCAGGAACAGGTTGCTCCAGCATGGGTCCTCCATGGGGTCACAAGTCCTGCCAGGAGACCTGCTCCAGTGTGGGCTCCTCTCTCCATGGATTCACCGGTCCCTGCTCCAGAACTGACTTCCCACAAGGTCACAACCTTCTATAAGGGCATCCACTTGCTCTGACATGGGGCTCCTCCGCAGGCTGCAGGTGGATCTCTGAACTCCTGTTGGTCTTTCCGAAGGCTGCAGGGGCACAGCTCTTTCACCATGGCCTTTCACCCCATAGACTGCAGGGGAATCTCAGCTCCAGTGCCTGGAGCAGCTCCTCTCCTTCCTTCTGCACTGACCTTGGTACCTGCAGACATGATTCTTTCACATACTCTCACTCCCCTCTTCCTTGTGAACAATTATTACAGCGCAATAACTTTTTTCTTTCTTAAATATATTATCACAAAGGGGTTACTGCCATCTCTGATTGTCTCAGCCTAGGCCAGTGGCAGGTTCATAGTGGAGCTGGCTTACATTGGCAGTGTTGGACACAGGGGAAGCTTGTGGAAGCTTCCCAGAATAAGCCACCCCAACAGCTCTCCCCACTACCAAAACCTTGCCTTGCAAACACAATACACTAAGAAAAACACTTGAAAAAGAAGGGTATTTGTACACACTGCTGTTTTTTAAGCAGTAAAGAAGGGAAGAAAATACATCTGTATTCCTACACTGTGAAATGTTTGAGACCAGCAATGGGGATAAAGGAAGATAACACATTTTGAAAGACTTAAAAAAAATACTCCTATCCCTATTATTTCTTACCTTTGAGAATTTATCAGAAACTTGACCTCCTAAGTACAGATCTCTAACTTAAAAGGTAGAGACTCTAATGAAGAAAATGCATTCAATCATCATTAGGAAAATTTTAGTACAGAGGAAATTTTTTATGATTTGGTTTCATTCTGGCAAGGTGCAATGACCTTAACAGAAATTATATATGCAAAAAACCCAGACTAAAGTAATGTGAGTAAATCAGATTCACATGTAATAGCTTTTTTTTTAAATGAAAAGAAAAATAAAGGGAATGCTCATGAGTGCAGGTACTTCTACACTGAGGAATTTGCCAAAAAGAGGGCTTTTGTATCACTGACTATCTATCTCACTCTTCAGTAGATGGGAGATTTCTTTCTCTCAGTTTCATAGGGACCCTTTTCCCCTTGAAATAATGAAACATTCTGAGAATCAATAATAATAGATCATTCCTGTCTCATTGTTAATTTCAAAACGGGCCTTTGGCAATTCCTGGCTTAGTGTAGACATGGAGTTCATGTAAATGAAATCACTTTTATATATGTTATAGATGTATATATCTATAGAGTTATAGGCAAGCCTAGATGATTTTATTTGTCTAAAACTTGAGTTTGCAACTTGCTTTCTAATACATTTGCTTCTTATGAAGTGACAAAAATTAGTTGGGACGACAGCACTTCAGGAACACCCACCATATATGCATAATATCTATTCTGTATTCTGGTGTGTGTATATTTATTTATATATATATATTCTTGTGCATATGTATAATACACCAGAACCTCAGTACAAAACACTTTGATGCAAACTTTTTGAGTACATTACATTTAGAACAGAGAGGAATCTTCCTTACCTCTTCTGCGTGCATACCACAAAGCTTGTTTCCTGACAAGAGCTTGTTTTTGAGGCTTTTGTTCTGAGAGAGGGACAAAAAAACCAAAATAGTTTATTAGTAAGCGTTACTAAAATATTAAGGGACCCTTTAACTATTTGATCATACTGGCTTTAGTTTTTATATGGATAACATCTTAAAGTCACCAACTTGAAGATATAAATAAAACCAGAGAGATTAATCAAGGCACAGTATCCTCTCACAGAATTCTTAAAGGCATTTGCACTAAAATTTGCTTCAACAGGAACAGGACTGCCCATAGAGACCTTCCCAGAACACTGGCAACTGAAAGCAATTTAGATTTAATATGCTAAGGTACAAAAGGGCAGAAGAAACCCTCTAATCCTTGCTTGTTGTCAACTCCATAGCTCAGTATCATTTTCTGTAAATCATTTTAACAACTGAGTAAAAGGGCCAAGGTCTCATCACTTGACCTTGATGATCAAAATCAAGGGGTGCTTCTGCTAAATTTTATAATTTAAAACTGCAAGTAATAAAACCAGTACAAAGTTAGTTACCTGATAGCACTCTGCCAACTCAATATGGTTTTTCATGTAGGAGTTTTAAATGTATTTCTTCTCATTTTCAGGGAAAATAACAAACCCTGACAAAATTAATTCTTCATAGAAATTATTTTTCCACTCCTCACTCATACTATCCCATAACTGACAGTCAAGGGTGAAGATTTCTCTGCAGTGTGAACATCTTTTAAAACTGATCAAAACCATAAGTATTCAATAAGCGGATCTACAAGCGCTGAACATAACACACTTAACACAAAAAAAAATTAAAAGAATACAAAACCCAACTATTCCTGTGTTAATGAACTGTAAATATACAAACAGAAACAGAACCCACCACATTTCAGGAATGTATGTTTGTTACTGAACAGCAATAGCTTTCCTGTACATTGTGCATAAGAACAACCTGTCATTAGAGCAAGAAACGTAATTCCATCCAGTTCAAATTTAGGCCAGCATTCCACTGAAACAGTGGAAGCTTTAATTCCAGAATTGGAAGCTTTGAGTTTCTCTTGAAAAAAAAACCCTTTTTTTTTAAAGCAGATGCAAAGAAACTAAAATTTCATTTGAAAACTCATTTTCATTCCAAAATAAGGAGGAGATCTGACATAATTTCACATTTCACTGTTGCTGGCTACCATGCAACAGTAAACACTCCTGCAGAAAAAATAAATTCTTCCCAGCTGTTTGACATGGATGCCCATAGTTCTCTGATACAACAGAAAGGAGCTAGGATGTTATTTTGAACGAGACAATCCAACAATCCAGATTCTAGCTTTCAAAACATGATTTGCAAAGAGCTGGATGTTGCTCTAGTAAGTGTTACAGTCAATTACCTATTTTGGTTCTGTGTTTGAAAATTTATGTTGTAACTGTAAGAAGGGCAACAGCCTATTGTACCAACCACAAAAGAAATACAGAATACAACTGGCTCTGAAGAAATGGAACTGTATAGCAGATACAAGATGAACAAAGGTGAACAAAATAAAAATCAAAGACATGAGGCACACCTGACTCATCTATTGCTCACCAGGGGTACACCGAAAGAACCACGCTGTACTTGTGAACACAAAGTGAACGTGTTTTACACACATCTTAATGGTTTCACATAAAGATCAGCATCACCTTTTGGGATGATGTTAAAACAGATGTGCCAAAGGCACTACTTCATTAAAGACTTGCACTTAATTAATCCAGGATATCAAGTCATCCCTTTGGTTTGACTAACTCATTATCCTCCAGTCCCTCTACAGACTGGTGATGGCTGGTTCAGTAGCACTCTGTCCATATTTCAGAAGCAAAGAAAGAATGAATTGTAATCACTACATTTTAATTCATTTATCTTCCTTTTGCCCAGTGTAAACTATAGTAAGAAATAACTTCTACTAAAACATTAATCTTTTGTAAGTCATTTCTACATAGGCTATTTTGAGAATACCATGCAGTAACCCAGAATGAGAAAAACCGCGTGGCATCAGGACACACAATGTACTAGACGGTTGTTGCAATTTCCACATTTTGTGCCAAATAAACCTGGCAAAAGTATATAGTTACATATATATACAGAATTTGTCCAAAACAAAAACTTGATGAAAATATTCAAAGTTAGGAGATGGACTCAATTTTTGAGATTTAGCCAGGTTTAACATGATTTCCCGATTCTGTCTCATTATCCAGTCTATTTGCAACAAAAACACCCAGCAGGATTATCAGAATGCAAGCAAAATAGTCCTGATTTGATCTGAACTTAATAATGTTTTTAGAAATGAGAGCAAGCATTAAAAGCTAATATTATCCAGAGTATACTAAATAGGAGCTTGTCAGAAGTAGATGACAACTTCTTGGCGACAATTTGGGTGATTTTACGTTACTTCACAAATCACATATCACTGTTGAAAATAGCTTTGCATCCTGATTAATAGTACTAATTTTTATAGCAGAATATGAAGCACACCAGTAAAAACATATGAAGTATAACAGAGCCTTTTTTTTCTTTAAATTCTGAATTAAAATCTTCTTCTGAAAGAAGTCTAATCAGGTACATATTCTGGAAGAATATGTCCCCTTTGCTAGAAAGGGGCTATTCAAAGCCAGATTAATTAATCAATGAAATTTTAAATTTACAAGGGCCTATTGATTCAGTACAGAAGTTCTAATGTCTAAGATGTACAAGGATTAAAGATTACGCTCATTTTCTTATTAAGCATCCCTCAAAGAGCAACAACAAATAAACTAATCAGAATTTTATGCAGTTTTAATTTCAAATACTTCATTTGTAATTAAGTACTTCAATGGAGAAGATCTTGGACATTTCAATCTGAAAAATAAGGAATGAAGTATCTGTAAATATATCTTTAGTAATCAATTTAAAAATTATATAGAATAATTATTTTAATTAGGAAGGGCCTTCTAGACTTGGAGTTAAATATATTATATTCAAAATAAATAGGTGTTTTAATGTACTTGAACACAGAAAGCTTATAGCAAAAGCTGTAAGCTGGAGTATTTGCATTCAATCATATAATTAAGCCAAGTTACTGTTGCACCTAATTCTTACTTTATGAAATATTTTAGCTCATTTGCACCATTCACACCAGCAGTTTCAGGGCATTCCAAAATTCAGGTGCAAAAAATTGCTGTCAGTGTTTGCCTCACGGGCAAGAATCCTGCTGTCTCTTCCCACGCAGTTTGCTCTCACCGTCCTGGTACCTACGCTCAGTAATACCACACGAGTCCAGTGTCCATTCCTTGCTGTCCACTGTGAGAGACTGAAATGTTATGGCTAATGGCTTAAACATTGTTTTGAAGGACTTGTTGCCCATTATGCCAAAACTGTATAAAGAATCTGCTACAACCAAAGCTCAACCCTTCCTGAATATGCCTCCTGACTGGAACTTTGGACTGGGAGTTAAGCTGCCTAAGAGAACATGAGATAAGATGAAGGTGACATTGTCATCCAATTATCTCAGGTCTAGGTAGAAGAAAGCAAGGCTGAGGGAGAAGAACATATCCACAAGAAAGTCAGACCCAGCAGCTCTCCTGAAAACCAGCTCTGGCTGGGTTCAGGGTGGGGGAGGCCACAGCCCCCAGGCTCATCTGCTGAGGCCAGGTGTGCACACACTCCCTGCCCAACCAAACGGGGAGGAGGAGAGTTGTGGGTGTGTGGCATTAACCTCTGGTCAGAGGCAGTGAACACCTATCCCCCCTTACAACAAACCAGATCCAGAGTCTCTGTGGCATGAGACACTGACAAACTTGCCCTCCCAGGGCATTCCCACCTGGCCCAAATCATATATAAATCCATTGAACTCTGTGTTTTGTGGGACCCTCAACACCAAGAAGACCAGAAGAAAAGGATCAATGGAACACCGTTGAGATCTACAGTGGTGATATTTTCTACTCAATCTGTCTCTCTGTTACTCTCCTTCTCTCCTCTACCTATTTCTATTTCTTTGTATCTCTCTCTATTTATCTCATATTTACTGCTAAATAAAATCCATACTATTGACTTGGGTGTATGTTCTCATTTGTACCTTAATTTGGGCAGAGGCATCTCTAACAATTTTAACAACTGGATTGTAACAGTCCACAAAAGTCAGAACTCTTAAAGACAACTTGCTAAACTTGTTAACATGTTCTTCACAGAGCTTCCACACTGAAAATAAAAAGCTTTCTGCCTCAGTCCCTGGGCATTTTTTTTTTCCTTTTCTCTTACAGTGACATAACATTCCTATATATTGTTAATTTTCTGAAAATATTTTCAAAATGTGAGACTAGACTTAATGAGAGATATATTCATTATAAAATCATTGACTTTATCTATGTTGCCTAAAGATCCACCTCCAATATAAAAGCACAGAAAAGAAGCTGTAGTGTCATACTTGTTTTGTCAACATGCCTTTGGAACCTGAAGAAAAAAAAACCCTCGCTTGCTGGTTTCAAGTGTATATGTTCCTTTCTCTTCCTAACTTTGGAAAATAAACCTTTTTCTTCTGCATCTGTTTTCCTGAATCAAATGCCAGTAGGCTGGCCAAACAAACACAAAACCTCTCAAGACCTTCACCCATGTTTTTAAAAAAGCAGCAATTCCTACCGTAACAGACTGAGCATTTCACCTCCCTAGAGAAGGGGGTGAGACTGTGACTACTTTAGCATTCTTAGAAAACAGTAACTATGATGCCAATTAGAAAACTTGCACAAAGGCTTACAAAGAAAAGCACTAAGTAAACATTTGAAAGCTCAATAAAACCACTCTTACAGTTGCAGTTTTAGTTAGTTCCTTTTCTGCAAATAAGTTTTGTAAAAATCATTAAATCATTATGCAGCTATAGACACGGCATATTGTATTTTTTATTTCTCCATCTAATTTTAGCATATATAGTAAAAACCTCAAGAGTCGCAGTTTATAGGCATTGTTAACAGTGACAAACTACCCCCAGGTCCAGTTTAGAGGGCTTTATTATCATTGTATCATGTAAATTTGAAGTTAGGGCGATTGACATGTATCTGGTGAATCATACATTCTACTAACAGAAAAGTAAACTTACATCACCAAAGTGATTTCAGGTGTCATTTTTTGAAGTTAGTTTATCTTGATTCTTGGTCACACAATGAGTGCTTTAATACTCTCATGTTACATTCATAATTCGAAACACCAGTATTATCTATTTGAATCTGCATCAGGATCTAAACCCAGAATGAACAAACTATATAACCTAGACATCATCAGTACAAAGCAATTGAAAGCACAGGACATAAAGTATGTTCAAGCAAAGACAATCACTTTCTCTCTCAGAAAATTATTCTCAGCAATTCAGTTCAGACACTGTATCTGAGCTGTGACATCACTTCTTTTTGATATGTAAAAAATAAATTTGGCTCTCCTTCCCCTTGATAATTAGTGCAAATCAAACCATGCTAAGCATCTGCTCATCATTTCAACATTTCTCTCTTATGCACAATACATAGTTTTATATTTAACAATGATGAAAAATGTTTTCTATCTCATCAAACAGCGTGACTGCTTTAATCCCAGCAGGGTTGGCTGAGACCTTCATCTTTCTGAGACAGATAAATTGAGTTTCTGATACTTAAGTTTATTAGTTAAGATCCTTAAAAACTGTTTTTCTACCTTTCGTTATGGTCAGTGAAGACACCGTGACTTTTTGTAAAGAGTGTTTGCCTTGACATTCTTGAGCATGTTTAAGTTTCTTTTCCTCACAGTTTTTCGATGGCCAAGTGTGTCAAATAGCTGAAAGACTCTGCCCCGTCAATGTATTTTAGTAGTGAAGATGCATATATATACATATATATATATATGAATGACTTTTCAGATCTATCTGAATCGAAACTCAGTAAGCACCATTGTCCTTCTAGCTCTGAATTCCTGGGAAAAGTCCACTTTCACTATGGTCAGGCTTCAGCCTCTCTGTGCACTAATGCTCTAACACTGTTATTTAGGAGGCAACTGCAAAATCCAGAAGCTGACAGCCAAACTCAGTAACCCCAGCAAACACATCACATTGCCACTGCTGTAAGCTTAGACATATTTGGACTGCTTCATGCATTTTGAGCTTTTTTTTCTATAACCTGTCCCCCAGCCTTACACTCTTATGTTACAGGAAAAGGTGCTTAAGAGAAAGCTTCCCAAAACAAACAGTATATATTTCTTTTTCTCTGCCTCTCTCTGCTAATGCTAAAGGTTGTTTATTTTTTATTGTATTTCATGTAGTCCAGCTGACCTGAAGAAGTTGATAAGCAGCACACAAAAATCTTCTATTCGAGCTTTTAGCAGGAGGTTTGTGTTGGTTGTGTTTGTGTTGATATTCCAATCATTTCAATGATTGCTGTGGGTAAGAAAATACTACTTCTAATTCCTTCTGTGTCAGATAGTGTAATTAGAAATAGCAGCATATTAGATACAGAACTCCATTGTACAGAATTCATATCTGCAATGAAAGGCAATTGCCTATGCCATGCAAGGTTATTTAGAGAAAAAACCTAGCAATTCTTGGATCTTTCCCTTTGGTAGTGGTGGCTAAGTGCCTTGTGGATGGTTTGCAGGATCAAGAAAGCAGAACACCTAGCTAAGTAGATGTTAACCTGAAGGTCTTTCCATTTGTTTGACATTTGTGAACAGAATGATGACAAGAAGTTGGTGTTGCTGCAAGCTGTAGGTTGAGCTTTAAAAAAAAAAAAAAAATCACAGTGAAAGCTCTATTAAAGTAGTGTTAGAGGAAGGAATAATGTGCTGTAAACAAATATGTAAATAAAAATAATTTAAATATAAAACACATTTTTGACTTCGAAAAAACTAGGTCCTTTAGCACTAGTGGAATAAAGGGTCATGACTTTCTACAATGTCATTTTTTCTGATGTAACAGCAGCAGGACACGAAACACTGCATTAAGCAGAATTGTAAACATTTGTCTTAAATCAGAAATTACATATTATGGAAGTTATGAAATTACAGTTATGAAAGGAGAAGGGCAGGAGATGACTAAGGAATACATTTATGTGGCTCTCTGTGGAGTCATACCATTCAGTAATGCTTTAATTTTAATAGCCTCTGTCTCCTGAATTCTCTCAGTAGCAGTACACTGAATATTTGTTGCTACAGAACTTTTTGGCAAATAGATACAATTTTTAGAAGAAGTTTTGCAAGTACAATCTACAGACATCTGAAATTTATATAAACTGTATTGAAGAAGCTACACTACAATATCTTTCAGTAAGAAAAAAGATATTCCTGAGGCAGTTTTACTGTATTGATTCACGTACTAAATGTATTTTCACCATGCCATAGTCATTCAATATACAGAGCTGTAAGTACCTACACAATATGTACTAGCTAATACTTTCTTCTTACTTCCATCCTGATATGGTCTATACACACTTAGAGAATACAACACTATTTCCAGAAGTATAATATTTACATATACGGAAATCCCAGCACTTTCTAAAATATTATTTTTAACTCACAAATCCTATGCAAGCACTATCACCAGTGCTGCGATGTTGGAAAGGTGAGAATTCTCTCAGCACAGAGTTTGTGTTAGGAGGCCAGGCGTTTGGCTCTGTCTTTGGAACGAATGAAGTAAAAAGGAGGTCACATACTCTTATATCTTGATAAGCAAATCATGGTAGCAATTTACCACAGTAAGCATGTGTGTACCAAAATCATAAGTTAAATTGTCAATAGTGGAAACTAGGTATCATCCGTGTCCTACTGCATCAGGTGCAGGCAGCAACAACAGTGTTTAAAGCTGGCAGAACCTGAGATATCTCCAGCCTTGAAGTGGCCCAGCTGCATTAGCAGGGAAACTCTGTCCTCTGTAAGGATCTTCGAGTAAATCCGTAAATAGTTCACTTAATGAAAACACAGACATGGGACAGTTTGGATGGGCCCCTAGGGGTATTCTTAATCTAGTGACACAGAACTCCAATTTAATCACCATTAATATTTAATGATTTCCTAAAAGTCATTTAACAAGATGAAGTGAAGTCAAGAGTAGGACCTAATTCAGACTGCTTGGTACCAACATTTCCTCTAAATCTGTTTTCATAAATTAGATCATAATCTCTTCAGTTCAAGTTACTGAATTTATGACAGTATGTCACACTTCATATGTCAGAAGCTCAGCCATGAGTCCATCTAGTTTGTAATGCTTGGTGTGTTGAATTAGCATCTCTAAACCAGTATCTTCCCCTTTTTTGACATACTTTCACCTTCCCAAAGCAGAGGAGAAATGACACAATATATTTCATTCTGCTCTGTTTTGACTTTCCTTTGATCACCTTCGGCAAGCATTGCTAAGATCAAAAAAACTTTCATTTTTGGTGAAATGTCCAAAATAGAAATACATCGTTTCAGCCAGTCTACTAGATTAGCTTCAGTGTATCTAGTGTAAATAGCCACACTGCATTTTGCATATAGCAATGTGTGCAGTTTTACTGCAAACAATGTAATAAAGACAAATTATTAATGAGAAGAATGAGCTTTTTATATCGATGATAAATATGTTCAACTCCATACACACACAGAAGGAGAGGCTAGATTGGAAGAGCACTGCTTACCTCACAGAGCAAGTGTTAGTCATCTGACAGATGTAAAGGTCTGTATAGACAGATCAAAATGTGTGAAGACAAGATGTGTTTTAAAATAGAAAATAAAGATTGCCATGACAAGCTGTAATTTCAACATTTTTGACATTCTGGATGGGAGCCACCACTTAGTCAAAACAGACTGCTGAACATTTCCATTACTTTACCTACCAACAATGGCCCATTTATCATCATGGTGCCCATCATGTCCTCATGATGCCCATTAAAAGGAGTCTAGATTTTCCCTTGAGACTACAGCACTTTTTCTCCTGGCTATGAATATCCAAGCCAAAGCCATGTGGAAAGCACGGCAAGATCTAATAACAGGGAACAGAGCAGCCAGGATCTGCAAAGTAGGGCTAAGGAACTACTCTTCATACATTAGGTAGCAATGAAAAGACTTTGCTTTCAAGGTCTGAGTTTGAATGCCGTGTTGCAAAGTATTTAAAATCTTCTCTGAAGAAGTTTAAAAGGAACTGCATGATTTTACATTGCTTCTTGAATGGTTATCACAGTTTAAAATATTAAGCAGGCAAAGCAGATTGTGGTAAACAGCATAGTAAGTAAAATGCTGCTATGCTCTTACTTTCCAAGTTAGTCTGCTCTGTCTTTTAAGCACAGGAGAGTGGTTTGCAGGCAGAAACTTTCTAGAAGTCTTTCTTTCCTTACTTTAATATTTGCAAAATATCAACTGTCACTATGTGATGACTCAAAATTGTATTTAACTCAGTATTTTTTCAAATGGTATTAATAAAATCTGCTTGACTGTGTTTTCTCTAGATAAAGAGCAGTCTATATACATTGGCAAGGTATTTTTAGGTCTGTAAACATGCTTCATGAAAAACAGGGGCTTGCTGTTAGTTATTTTGCTGAATAGAATATGGGCTTATTAATGATAACAGCAATTATTCTGATTTTGATTCAACCTTCACAGGACCTTTTATACTAAAAATAGAACCAAAAGTATCTGGTGAGTAAGAGAAATAATTCTTCACTTCTACCTCAACTCAAAGCCACTAATATATTCAGAGGCCTATGAATGTGCATAAAGAATGCTTGTATTCCTCCTTGAGATTATCAGAATGCAAAATAATTTGCTGAGTGTGGTAACTGATCCATAAAATTATATCAGAATTAACTAGTTGTACTTTCTTGAGATACCTTCTGGGTTACAAACCAAGATAGCAAAACACTACACACTGATGGATTGGAAAAATTGAATAAAGTTTATGAACCTGGAGAACTATAATGAATACTTTAAAAACCTCAGCTGGTTAAGACAAAGGTGTTGCATACCCCAAAATAAAGAGAAGACAAATTTATCCTAAGAAAGACCAGGAAAACTACAAAAGAAATAGCCATATAGTCTATCCTTTGAGGACTGCATCAGTATGTGCTGTGTCTGACATGAGCTGCACTCATCTACCCCCAGACAGCAGTTAGTAGTGCCAACTAACCACAGCAAGGACATATGGACATCATAAGTGATGACAAAACTGGGTTCAAACCAAACCAAAACTGTTAGACCAAAAGGAGGCCAGGGAGTGATTAATTTGTCTGTCTGGTTATTTAAGATGACTGTGCACCAGGTCCATCATTCCTGTGTAGGGCCTTGAATTAAACACTGACACTTTAATGCAGAGAGGTTGGAACTAGATGATATTTAAGGTCCCTTTCAAACCAAACCATTCCATGTACCTAAGAAATACAAATACATTAAGAAAACCCATGTGCACCTAGATGTGAGTGATGCCTCGCCTACAGAGGCATGGGGAGGTAAATTACATAGAACAGCCCAGCTGCTGCTGACTGCTTCTGTAAGAGGAAAAGGCTGTCACAGAAAACAAAAGACCAAGCATGTCAACTGTGCTATTTAGGTGCAGGCTCTGGGGTGACATGAAAACAGTAAAATTAGCTAGTAAGTATTGAGAAAGAACAATAAGCAAACGAACAAACAAACAAAACCCCAAACCAGCGCAAAAAAAAAAATTTCTTCAATATTGACCTGAATAATTGTTGTACAGTCAGGTAGCTTAGCTGAAAATAGTTAACCAAATTTCAGTGATTTAAGGCTAAGCAAGTGTCAGACAACAGGTCTTACTGGGTTTGTGTTTTTTAATATTATACAAAATCCAAACAAGCCACACCCAAAAAGTTGTAACCACTCTCAGAGATGCTTTAAATACATACATTCTAGCTCATCTTCTCTCTCCCTCTCTCTCTGCTCTCTAGTCCTTCAATCCGCAGTATTTAAACCTCAAATTACCAACACAGTGCCTCTGGGCAGGTCATGCCTCACCAGCATTCAGCAACTCAGCAGCTCACCTTTACCTCACAGACTCACAGAATGAGAGCTGTCATCCTGCATGACAATGAGCTTGTGGAAGATCTAAGCTTGGCTTCTTAATGAGTGCAGATTCAACACTTGCACATCTCTTTTCAGAGATGCTCTAGTCCTGAATTTCTTTTGTACTTCAGAGTCATGAAAGAAAAAGCATAGAGAATTTAATCACCTCTTCAAAAGTTTTTCCATCTTGCACAAAACAAAAAAAAAAATCATTGAAGACAATTAGTCTAACAGAATACACACCAAAACCTGTGGATTCATTTTTCACCTTTTTTTAATTCAACCGAATTATCTATTTCAATAGATGCATTTCAATACCTATTAGATTTTTTACTTGAAATTAATCATTAATAGGTTTGGACAAGAAAGCAAATTTGACTGCCAGTAGATTTCACATTAATACTTCTTTGGAAAAGAAGGGATATAAAAATGCAATTTATCCAGTCCAATTATATCAAATTGAATATTGATCTGTCAGTCATAGGCAGACAATCTAAGTAATGCATCTAGCCAGGAAATTTCATAACTTTTATGCTTATATACTTTTCAGAACTACTGTAAAGATCTGGGTCTAGGTCATAGCAGGTGTACTTCTCATGAATGTTTCTTTAAGCTACAGCTGACTATGCATATTACTTAAAAGTGGTATATTTTTATCTGCAAAGTATATTTCAAGATTTCTGAAGGCAGCTGAATTTTCAGAGAAGCAATCTTTTTAATGAACTTACTGCTGAACAGCTGCATGTCTCATTATCCATAATTATTTCTCAAAATCCAAAACTTGATGATAAAGCTGTGTCATTCCAAATTCCCAGCAGTTCAGGATTTAAATAGAAACACTTACAGGCTTATATTCCTGGCAAATATGAGTAACTATCAGACCCAATACAGGCACAATTTCCCACAAACCATATGATATGCTAGAAGTGAGCTGCTCACTCTAAAACAGGCCATCTACAAAAGTTTAAATTTTTAAAGAATCTCTTTTTATACATATTCTATTTTATTCTACATTTTTGCAAACTTCTTAGTTCTACCAGTGCTTCTGCATTTCCAAACCTCTAGGTTTCTTTGTCAATAACAGTAATTGCTTGAAATAAGAGCATATCTGTTTACATGCCAATCTTTTAAGACTAAATTAACACAATCCACACGATGTTACAGCTGGAAGTCTGACAGATATTTTGTGGTATTTGCAGGAAGCACTTAAAGACTTCTAAAACCCAGATGATTTTGAGACACCTAATCCCTTTGTGTGCTGCCTGGCACATTTTTTCCTCAATACCACAGACAATTTTTTTTGTTAATTTTTTTCCCCCAAAGCCTTGAATAGGCTAAAAATTGCCTTTCTGTACAATGTCCTCTCCTCACACACTACAGGACAGCTGCTGCATTCAGCTGGAAGGCTATTGCCATCTATTTGTATCTCCAAATGGCAAAGCTGAATGGCACTAGGGTATGTGCTGAAAGAGCAGAACTAAATAGGAAATTATTTTTGCAGTCACAGAAGAGCCTAAGATTGCAAAATTCACAATTTGGCAATATCAGATGAGGGTGAATGCAATATTTGAAATAACAAGAGCAGCTATGAAGGAAGCATTTTCATTATCTGTTTCTATATAGCTGTATGCAGATTATTGTTTCAAAACCTACACATAAAATGCTATCCATTATTTAAATATATAGCACATCCAAATTGATGGGATTTTTAAAAGCAAAGTGTATTCAATGTTTGGAGGCAGGACCTAAATAACACAATATTTCCTCAAAAACATTTATTCAGCCAAATTTCCAAAAAACTGATATAAGTGGTTACTTTCAGGGAACTGTTATGTATGATAATTCGTGCAGTTGGGGCTTTATGTAATAAACTGTAGTTATGAATGTTATATGCTGCTTTAGATGGATGCTTTATAGGATGCTTTAGAGTTACTGTAAAATCACTCTCTGTCCGTTTGCACCCAGAGCTGCTCTGCATGGCTGTGGGCGAATTCGAACTCAAAACTGTGACGCGATCGCAAATAAATTTAGTTATTAATTATTAATTCGGATTGGCTGGTCTCTATTCATAACAGGACTAACAAACATGGTATAAAAATTTAATAGAAAGCCATTAGGTACGTATAGCTTTTGGTTCCTTTTCCACATAGTAGCTGATATTTGGTGCCTAAAGAAAGATTCCTTTCAAAGTAGATTTTTTCTAAAATTTGCTATAAATATGGCAAATACTAGAGAAGTCTACTGATGTACCTAAGCAAATCATTAACAGTCAGACAGTTTGAATGTTGATTAGTGACATATTTGTGTTCAGTAAGAGAAAAGATTTTTTAATGACTGCTTAATAGGGTGAGACTGATATGATTTATTAGAGTTAAAAGGCTCAATTGCAAAGCATCCAATGATAACAGATGAGAATAGAAAGCAAGGCATTTTTGACTGTCAATAAAGACAACTGAGAGCATGGCCTAAGTAACATGAGCAACTGAAAGAGACATTTCCTGTTGTTGTGGTTTAGGAATAGTGCTCCCCAGTTCAGTACCCCAGTGAGACTCTCCCAAACCAGCTCGCTCGCCCACCTCCTTCCCCTCCCACTTCCCACTCCAGGAACGGATTTGGGGATTGGAGGCACAAAGGTGAAAAGTACAGGTTGAGATAAGAACAATTTACTAGAAATAGCAATAAAGTAAGAAAATGAACAGGAACAGCAACAATATTAATACCAAAAGGTATAAGAAAAACAAATTACACGGAAAGTAGAACAGTACCAGACCATTTCAGTCACCGTGCTTTTCTTTCTCAAACAGAACCAGAAATGAGAGTCCCTTCTTCCTGCCCCTGGCAAGTGATGTGAGATTGTATCAAATAACATTATGGTTCAGCCATGCCCCCTTCCTGACTACTGTAAAAAATTAATCCAAAACTGGGATACGTTTATGACTTAAAAAGCAATGTACACATTTTTCAGATTGACCATACATATACAATCTCATAGACCAAAGAAATCAGAGATTCCTCTTTAAATGACAGCTTTAAAGAGATCAAGTTTTCATACACACAGAATAGTTTAGAAAAGCAAAAGAATTGAACAAAGCCAATAAAGAAAGACAAGAAGCCTGGTTGGTAAGAGAACAAGGCACCATATGAATAAAATATTTTCAAGTGCAACGTTCTTTGCAAAATGAAGGAATGGAAAGAGAAACAACATCCTGATTTAGGCAAATTGTGTAGAGAGAAAGGGATAAGGGGGAAAAAATACAATGCTGCTCAAATATTTCACATTTCTATTCCAAGACCAAATTTCAAAATAAATTCAGTTTAATACCAATAAACATTATTTAAAACATGTTTTATATTTTATTTGGAATTTTGGGATCAATCTGGGATTGATATTCACGGCACACAAAGCTTAAAACAACATTTTAGGAGTTTGAGGTTTTTTTAAATTTTAAGAGTCTCAGTTCTGATGTTGCATTTCCTTTCGCCTCCTCTTGCTGTTTATTTCTAAAGTAAACAATAACAATAAGAACAAAGTTTCACTGTGTGTCAATAACCTACAGAACTTCCTTTCTGAAAAAGCAGCAAAAGTTACAGAGTGTGTTATCAAACTAAGCACCATTAGCATGGAGTCAATTGCCTTCAATAAAACACTATTTCTAAATGCACACAGTCATTTTTGTTTGCTTTTCTGTTCACAGAATTTCACTGGTGCCTTTTTTGCCTACTACAATAATGTGCTTTATATATGAAGCCAAACCACACTCTCTTCCAATATGAAATCTGAATTGAGATGACAATCAAATGTTCCTCTTACCTCATTTTGGAGGTCTCGTATCATTTTGCTCTTCCTTTCCATTTCAGTCTTCAAAAAGCTAATCTACAATTTTAAAGAAATGTTGAGTGGGAGTTGTTGAGATGTAATTGTAAACACTAATTATTTTTGATACTTTTAAAAGTTTTGGAAAAAAAAACAACCACCAAATCAAACAACTTTGCTTACATACCAAATTGGTATAGGCCACAGTCAAGTATTTGATAAATCTACAAACATTTAGCATATTTACTAGAAAACTTATAATCAAAAGAAGAAAATTGCTGCATGTAAATAGGCTTACTTTTGTTTTGTACCAGTAGACATAGTGTTTATTTTTCACAAGGTAGTTCAATGTGATCGTCAAAGAACTGAGGATTTTTAAAACAATATTAACCGATTTTCTAACAAAAATATTTTTCCCCTCTAAGAACATACCTATCAGAGCAGGTTTCTAACACAGTTATTTTATTTGAATGGTACAGTGCTGGTCCTAATTAGATAAAGACCTTGCTTCTAGTCAGACCCACCTGTGGAATAAAGCGTGTTATACATGAAAGCATTCAAATATGGTCTTTAGATCCTACTTAAGTCAATGACTTGACTTGGAAAGTAGAAATTCCAGTCACAAGGCTTGAGACTGAATTTAATCAAACACAGTTTAAAAAATGATTTTTACAAAAGAGTTTTTTCAGGACCGAGCTTTAATCACAGCTTATGGAATACAATGGGAGGAAGGAGAACATGATTATAAACAACTAGGATTAAAAGAACACACTTCTGTTACTTTGAAGGAAGATGCTTTTGCATTTTTCAATTAGCAAAATACTCATCCCTATTTACCCTACATCCCATGCTGTTTATACAAAACTCTACCCATGTTCAAGGGAAACTACAGTTCTTCTGACATCACAACAGAAAAACAAAACTCCTGTAAGAAAACAGATTCAGATTTTAGAGACATTGACCCAAAAATTAATGGTTTGGATGTCATGTACATAAAAAATGAACACTGAATCTACATGATATGACAGCTGTTCTTATAATCGTGTCCACACTCAAGAAGATATGTCAGTAATTTAAAAAACATCACTGAACTGACAGCACTCTCACCTGTATCAAAAGTGAAGTCAGAGAATGCTATCATCACTTAAGACAGAAATGTAGGTAGGGGGCCCATGGAACTAGTGCCACCTGACATAAATAAGTAGAACTTCTTTTACAAACTCTTCCAAAGTTCTGTCTAAGTGCTTTGATTGTGGAAATACTGATTTCACATCCACCTACTAGAAAAGAATGATGCTTTATTCAGCACCTGCCTAGTAATGACACCCACAAATACTGAAATTCAGAACATGTATAGATAATAAATATGAAAATTTTGCACAATAAAAAATAAAGGTCAGAATCAAAATATCAGATCAAGATGGATTGGGAGAAGCACAATACAGCTATTTATTGTGTTTACTTTCAATAAAGTTCAAAGGAATTGCCAGCTATTTACCATTAAATACTGAAAGAAATATACTGACCTCTGTTAAAGAGTGCTCCCTTTCTTAGATCTATCTCTCAGGAATATTAATATTCCTTCAAGGCACTTCACTTCTAGCTATGACTATATATGAAATAATTAAAGAGATGTGATACCAAAATTATTATCTCTACATAGCTTGGATCTTTTAGGGAAGAGACATTTGAGACAGTCCAGTACTATAAATTTATCCAGTAATCTATGTTAGTCAAATTTTGTTAATTACTATTCACATACACATGCATCTTATATCACTGATATGGACATCTTACACAGTGCAAATATACCATTTCAGCTTAGCTGAAAAAACCAAAAATTAAAATTAACAAAAACTAAAAAATATTTTTATATCACTTCCTTTTTCAAAAATAAGAGAATTGTTATTTAGGAACTCATTAATTTTTGCCTTTAAATTATAACAGCATTTTAAGGGTTTTCTTCTAAGTCTCTAACAAATGAAGAACCAGTTAGTCACAAAGTACAGATATGGAGAGTTACATAGGAGGGATTTATATGACTTGTCTACTAGAGCCATTAAAGGGACAACTTGACCTATCCATTTAAGTGTACCCATATGTATAGCTTCATGCTTTAAGGCAGATCAGTCTGTATCAGACCATTTGCATGATGCTTTTAGTAAGTCTCAAGGACAAGACATAATATAATTTTCCAGAAGAGACGTAAAAACACCCCTTTCAGTCATCAAATCCTGATAGTATAATAAGTAAGAACACACATTTATACCCAGCTCTAAATTAATAGTGAAAAAAATAACATTCACCTCTTTCCACATGTTGTTTACCTTTAATTGCTATCTGGCTGCAATTATGACAGTATGTAATGAAAATATATTGTCCTAAGGCTGAACTTCTTAGTACTAAGCAAGGACACTGCTTCCATATCCTGGAGACAGTCATCCAAGATACCCAGAGCTTTTTGTGTTTCGGAGCTCGTTATGTTTATTAAAGACAACAGTTTCCATCCAGTGGCCTTCACTCACAGCAGTTGGTGACCTTGAAATGTTTAAATTAAATTTTCCCCCATCAAAATAGAGAATGCTTTAGCAGATGGTAGTGATCTAATTATAAGAGTCAGACAATTGTAGTTATTCATGACAGGATGGTAAAATCCCAATAGAACATCATTACTGCACAGCCAAGACTCAGCTGTAATCATATTCACTTCCAGACTTCTTGTATCTTGCTCAAGACTAAAATGAGCAGTTAAGGTTTGACTGAAATTCATTCATTAACACCTGACTATTTTGGCCATATTTGGAAACCCTAACATATTCAGTGTTCATTTTCTTTATCTACTTTTCAAGATACAGTGTAAAAATTGACTTCAAAAGCCACAGAGAACTGTCTAGGCTATTATGCAAAACATAGAAAATATCATTTCCTTTGGGCAAAAAGTGTTCTACAGAGTGCTAAATACTTTTAACAGCAAAGTAAATAGATTTCACTTATTAGTCTTCCTAAGATGAATGTAACTTTTAGGCTGCAAGTTATAGTTTGATTAGTAAATGAAACTTCCGTCAAAGGAACATTTAGGACTTTATGAATAGTCACAAAAGCTTTTACTAGAAAAAACAAGTATTTTTGAAGGGAAAAGAACATCATAACTTTTTACTAAAATCTTCCACATATGGGGATAATACTGAATCAAATTCCCCACATTCTGTTAACCTTTTATTACATAACCTTTTATTATAACCTTTTATTACTAGAAAACTTTTATTTGTATAAAAGAAAAGAAAATATTTTATTTGTATAGCCTTTTATTACTAGAAAAACCCTACTGATTTAAAAATACCCATATTGTTTATGGTTCCTTTATATAGTCATATATAAAGTGTTACTTAATTCTCATTTCTCATAATGAACACTGAGCAAAAAAGGAAATTACACAGACAAATTTTCTCCTTTATTTTGACAGACAGTACTGTAACTGTACTGACAAACAATCCATTAGCATATTTTCTTTAAAATTGCTAGCATGATATAAAATACCAACAGAATAAAATAGAAAAGGTAGATTAAACTTACTCTTACTTAGCCAAACTATTTCTGAGTGTTTCCATATTTCTTTTTCTCCCTCATCCAGAGCCAGCCAGCTCTTTATATAAACTTTAACTGCAGTTAATGGGAAGTAAGTTTTCAAACTTGCTAAAAATGTAACTATTTCTTAACATGCAAACATTAGCATGAAGTACAGCCAAGCAAAGTGTCAGTCTCCCAAAAGCTCTAAGAGCCTTTTAACCTAGTGAAGACATACAGAATCAATACTTACTCTCTTTATTCAAATTAATTGAAAAACCCCAAACAAACAAAACAAGACACTTTCGAATTACATGTGCCATTTGCTCTGTGCCTTTTTGCTAACAAAAGTGAAAATCAGTCCATGATCTCCAACTCCATTTCTGGAAGAAGTGGCTCCACTTCACATTTAGAGATAATAGCTTGACATTATTAATATTTTTTTCACTGCATGAAAAGTTAATACAAATTGCTTAGGTATTTGAGAACAAAAAACTTTTTCAACCTTTAATGATTGTTAAAGAGGACATCAGGTTATTTGGAATGATGTCTTGCATATTTTATATGCACATTGTATAACTAAACCCAGTATGGTCCTTCTGAAATGTTTTTAGATATAAAAATAATCTAGTTCTAGTGTGAGACGATCTGTAGAGAAGCTTCTTCATAACCAAAGTCTTTCTGGAAGACTGTACTTGACCTTGAAGTTTGCAATGTAAGACTAGTCTAAAACTTAAACCATCCTTACAGTTTTTCTAGTGTTGCTCTGCACATTTTATTATCCCAGACACAACAGCTGAAAGAATAGGCATAAATGTATCTGATACCTGCCATAAATTTTCTAGGAAAGACCTGTCCCAAGAGAAACTGCTGCTGCTCTTTGTTAGTGCTACAGAATGCAGGACACAATCCAGAAAGGCAGTGCTCACTCCTGTTAAGATCCCCAGCTCAGTCCTCAGTGTGATTACTGCTCTGAAGGACAGGAGTGTATTTACATGTCCTTTTATGTTCTGCATGCCTCAGCTGCTGTTTCTATCCTCAGAAGGTTCTTTACTACCTAGCAGCAGCTCCACTGGCTGCCCTCTACCAACTAGAGGTGGTACCCACCAACACTTCAGCAGCTGCTCTGAGCAGCAACTTCTTTGCTGCCTACAGTTCTTGGTTTGTCTAGTCTTAAAAGGGTGAAAAAAATGGATGTGCAAGCATAATAACATTGATATCTCTGTTTCTGATGAATCAGTCATGCAACACTAGTGAAAAGCCTTGCCACACATTGCACAAGAAGGCATGAATGTAAAGTCTAATGTATAGCTGTTGTGAGTCCTTCTTTCTTCTGTTTTGGTCAGAGTCCTTGAGTAATTTCCCAGTTCTTTTTCATTTAATTTGACTTAATTCTTGTGAATTCTTACTTACACTTTTACATTGACCTCATAAAGAACACCTTCAGGCAGGTGTTACGTGTTGAATTTATACAGCCATACATACAGTAAGCATTGTACTATGCCTCCTGCGCAAATACAGAAAAATATATTTCCACCCTTCCCCCTCCCACTAGTGCTTTATTAGTTTTTCTGAAATGTAATTCTACTTTCATTTACTCTGATGAAAATCAAGATTTCTTTCACCAAGTCCTATAATATAAAATGTGCTTAAATTGGACTAGAAAGAAGTTTCACTATTAATTAAATTAGAATTAAATTCAAGCTCCCATCCTCCCACTAGTCTTGCATTAAAGTACCAAAAATACACTAATTTTTGGTACTTTATACTTTTGGTACTAATTTTTATTCTTGTGTGATACACAAGAATAGAAAGTATCTTTACTCTTCAGACTTTTGAGCAACAAAGGGAAAAAATGTGTTTCCAAAAATGATATTAACTAAAAGAAACCTACAATAGCAATAGTTTGGTCCACAATCTAAGTTGTTTCTAATTAGAAAGTAGGAAAACATACACTCTCACATTTTGTTCACCAAGGGAATAAAGCCACATACAAATCATAGTCATATGAAATAAGGCACTGTAAATATTTGCTGAATTTAATAATTACATTTAAACCTCTGTCTTGGACAAACCCTTGCTTTGTGACCCTAGAAGACAGCAAAATCTTAGTAAATAAATCAGTAGTTATCCAATATGAAATAGAAAATAGATCTCTAAACACTTCTAGCAGGTTGCTTTCAAATCCGGAGTTCAAATCATAAAACACTTAAGGTTTGAAGGAACCTCTGGAGATTACCTAGTCAACTTATGCTCAGTTGTGTCCATATTACAGGAATATTAATAACCAACATAGGAAAAATTTCCTTCTTTCATCTTAGTAAGCATGATTCTACTTTTTTTTTCCCTATACTAGCAAAATGTGTCTACTTATGCTCCAAAACATTACATTGCTACATGAAAGTCAAAACAATTGTGCAGTTTGTCCAGAAACAGAATTTCAATAAAGAATGAAATCTTAATGGGACTTAATAATACCTTCTGGAATGATAATTAGTTCTACTGTGGTCAAAATCAGACACTCTACTATCTGTTTTGTTGCTGAAAATCCATAGTAATTCCTAAAAAGTCAATAGATCTATGACAGTCTATATTAGTATAGATGAGACATGAGGGTCCATAAAGATCATCTCATCAGGGAGAGGACTTAGGCCTAAATTTCCTGTCTAAAGTCTCCAAAAGTGTATAAACATCCCTAAATTCCACAGAAATAAGGGAAGATGGGAATCTTAATATTTTAGAACATCAAAACTTTTTCCACATCCTTTCTTCTGAAGCTTGCAGATTACTAACACATATGTGAAATCCATGCTTTTTTTACAAAGTTTTCTGAGCTAATAAATTCTCAAGGCAAGATTAAGAAAAAACAGAAGAAGAACAAGAATAAGGAAAGAAAGAGAATCACTCACAGTTGCCTGCTGCTTCTCTGCTTTCTCAGCTGCCTCATTAAGCTGCTTTTGAAAGGCTTCCTGGAGAGACTTCATTTCCCTAGGTTATTGAAAACACAGAACACAATCTTCAACACAAGTGTCCATAAGGAAATACTTATTCAGATTAAAAAATGGACCTTTAATTATTCAGAGTAGCAAACAGATGTACTTTGTCTATGAGTCTTGCAAACTAAATCATAATGACTCCACGAAGTATAGCGCAAATGGAAAATAAAAATTATCTATGATGCAAAGTGGCCACTGTTTATGTCTGCTGAATGGCCTGCTGTGCAAAACATCTGCCAGTGCATAATTTCTAACAAAAATGATTGACACCAAAAAAGTGAGGAAAGTAGGCAAGTGAAAATCCACTGACATCGAGACATACTATTGTCAATAAGAACTAGTTTATATCTGCTTTTAAATAAATAAATAAACCATGCTGTGATAAAATTCAACCTCATATGACACTTTCTAGAGACAAGCAACAAAAAATTCAGTAGAAGATTCTGGCATAAAAAGAAAAAAGAACAGGATAATTGCTTGGATTGGGCTTTATTTGAATCAAGTGAAAACCCTTTGCGTTACTGATTCAGTCAGAGATTTTCTCCAAATTGTGAGAATTTTCTACCCACAGCATATGACACACTTTGGGGATGTAGCAAAGTAGTAAAATGACATATTTCATAACAGCTATAGAGCTTTTGGAGGATTGCTGCTTGCATGGATAAACTCTCAATGAAGATCAAGTCAAAACTGGATTTACAGACAGTAACATATAATAATTTGGCCCTGTGAAAACTGAACTGAATGGAAACCACATAATTTTAAAAGAACTTGCTACCTGCTGGATCATCTTCTTTTTTAGCTGATAACCCCTACTACTTTCAGCAATTTCGGCAACACTAGTTGCTGAAACAGAACAGGTTTAATTGTAAAAGTGATTGAGCAGCATGAAAACAATATACCATCAACAATAAATACGCCATCATTTCACAGTGTTGATGATACACAGATAGAATAAAACTGGGGGCATTATAGTAAGTGACCAAGTTTTACCTGCAACTTGGGAATTATTGAAGAATTTGTGCAAAAGGAATTTTTAAAAAAATCTATTTTGAAGTCAACAGAACATTTACTTACAAAAGCTGAAATTCTAGTACCCTAAACTTTTCTGTATCATCCAGCATTGTAGAGTATAATCAAAGTCGTGCTCAGACCAAGTCTGCAGCTCATGTTTGTTCAAAGAAAGATCGTAACATTAATATTGGGATATATTTTGAATTTTGGCTTCAATGCAATAGATTTAAGTATAATACTATGTTCACTTTTCTTCATTTACTGCAGATAAAAGGTAGTCTGAGGACCCTGGCAAATAAACTGTGACCTTTCCCTAGTGAAATTCTATGAGGAAGATTCCCTGGCACATTTTTAATTCCTCTTTCATACGCTGAACTTTTACATCTCACTGGAAATGAAATCTAGTAAGTCTGTAAACTGCTGGCAACAGCAGTAGCCCCAAAGCATTTCCTTGTAGTATTTTCCTTGTAAAAACTTTTCATTTTCTGAATGATGGAGTGGGCTGCTCTGCAGCAGATTGCACTGATCCACTTTTTATTTCTGGGAACTGCTCTTGTGCAGTACATTCAATGTCTGGATGCCTTAGAAGCAGAAGTCAACATACATTTTTGGGTGGAACTTGAAAGACTGCAAGTGGTGATTTACAGAGGAGATTAGGAAGAATATTTGAAATATGTAATAAAATTTTCTTTTAGCAGACTCAATTTTCCCATCTGCAGCTAAGATCTATTTACTAAACAGTCCATTAATACTTTTAATCAATTCATGTCTCAATTTCAGAAAGGAAAGTTGCACAACAATCAAACCACCAAAAAACTGCATTCATGTATGATGAAGGATTTTGTCTGTGCAAAGGACAGCTATGATGCTGAGGTGTACACCTTCCACACAAAAGCCACATAAGTATTTAAACAGGACAGTAGCTAAAGTCTTTCCTTTATAATTTAATATATTTGTCTGGAATACCTGAAAGATTGTTATGTATCGCAGTAAAAATAAGAAATTCTAGTGGTATTGTATTGCAGACCTTATATATTGGGTATTTAAGATATGAAGGTAATTTTCTCACATGGTTTCTATGTAGCAATGCAATTTCATACATACTTCCATGTGTACTCCTGCACTGAATGTAGATGTAAGAGAGCCATGGAATTTAATTATTACATTTTTAACAATGAAGGAAGTATGAACTTAATAATTTTTCTTACTAAACATTTTTCCTAGGGAGAAATATAAAGTATAGATGCACTCATTACATACTATTTTTCCAGCAAAAGTGGTCACTATATTAGTTATGTTTTCTTGTTACTAAAATTGTATTGATGTTGCTATTTGCTGGGCTGAATTCCAAAAATTAAGAGACACATAATGATGAGACTAGCAATGAAGCACTAGTGAAATTGAGACTAAGGACTAGGCTGGGAACTTGCATTCCCAGCCATGGGAACTAATTTTTTAAGTGCTCAATGAATAATTTGAAATTAATATTTCTTTCTAACTCCATTCATCACCAATAGGCAGTGGAAGTATTCCTGTTTGCACATGGACTAGTGATTTTGAGTGTCTACACACATAAACATTTAACTAAGAGGTTTGAATAAATGTCATCATCTCCAAACTCAGAGATCTAGACACTTTAGTAATTTAATTTTCTAAAAAATCCTGAATTTATTTTTTAAGGAATACTTCATGACTAAATCTTCCTTTAAGGTTCAATGCCTTTCTTTAGCAGGTATCTCACTATACCATTTTAATACATTTTCCTATCATATGTCGAACATCAGCAAATCCATCATTTGTTTCAAAAAGTATTTCCTGCCTTTATCTTACTGCTACAATTAGCAGATTCTGGAATACAGCAGTGTTTATCTATATAGTAAAAGGAAAGGTAGAATTTGCTAGTCTGACAGCTTTTAGTCAGGAAATGGAAAGAGAAAGAAGGAAGTGAGGGTCTTACCTTCGGTTTTGGCCCAGTTCCAGAAGTTTCTGTACATCATTTTTGGTTGATGCTTCATCATTTTTTAAAGACTGATAGCAACAAAAAAAACTCTATTAAAGAGATCCTTTTTATTAATAATCTGTGAAAGTATTTAGCCCTCTTTCATAAAATGGTCCTGGTGAATTGCAGACATTACCACTTAAGAAAATTGGAAGAATAGTCTGATTTTTCTTTACTGTAGCTCAAACACAGTTAACTGCACACAGCTCTGTATTTTTGAAATACTAAATGAGAGATAAATACAATAAGCAGATTTAGAAACAGACGAATGACTGAAAGCATTAGAATTTTATGACCAAGTAAATGTGTATATGCAGAAGATAATACTACAGCTCTTTGCCCATATCAAGAGCTCTGTAATGTTGAGTCTAAAATACTTCACAGTGTAATTTTGCTGAATGGTACCTTCAACTGTGCTACATTCTAAAATAAATTTGCTACAAGGAGAGCATATTTCTCTAAAAAGTAAGAAAAAGCCTATAGTAATGGTGATAAACCACTCAAAACCACCCCAAATTAAACTCAACTCCCAAACCAAAAACCCCAAAGATCAAAGGGTTGATCAATTAAAACCAGGGAAGTCTGGAACATAAGAAAATATAACATAATACTATGATATAGCACAGCACTGATACACACCATTAGTATTCTCCTGTGAACAGACAGAGTGCTTCTTCTCCTTTTATTTTTCCAAGCTAGCTTACAAAGATGCATGGTCAGAAAAATAATTTCCTTTAAAATGGCATGAAATACAGAAACCAATTTCAATTGATCATGAGTCTAAATGTTTTCACCAGACCAACAGACTCTACTGGGAAAAGACAGGTACTCCCTCAGCTGAATATCTGGACCTCAAATCCAGGGAAGCGTTTTCAATCTAGTTTTTCCTCAGAGGAGCTGATTTGAGTTCAGAGTTATTTCACTGCCCTTTCAGCCTGACCATGGCAGAACCCAGAAGTTAAATGAAGAGAAGTCTCAGCTCTCACTTCAGGCTCATCTAGCACAGTTTGTCAGCCAAATTTGTAAAGCAATGCCCTGCAGTAAATCCACTCAGACTGTGTCGATGGCATGCCAGAAAGGTAAACTGAGCAACTGATTGAGTGTATAGAATTCAGCAGGAAAGATCCAACCTGAAACAGCAAAGGTCATCCTTTGCAGTAGCTGCCAGTACAAATGTGAGTCAAGGGGCCAGCTGGGAATATAATTGGGATAGTAGAAGATTACATATTTTAGTTAAGATTTTAAAATTAGTTAAGAAAATAAATTAGCTAGCAAAAATCACATACCTTAGTCAAAGAGTAACAAATATATTAAGAAAGAGAAGCTAGAAGTGACAAAGATAGATGAAGCAATTACAATACAAAGCGGGCAGGTAATTATTATGTGTTATGCTTCCTTGGAAACTGCTTGGATATATAAAATCTTTTCTGTATAAACAGAGGGCAGGAGTCTGCAACTCCTTGCACATGTATCTAGAAATGATTCCACATGTGTCCAGTGCTGCAACAACCTTCTTTTCAACTTTAATTAGTCGAAGAGTCGTCTGTCCATGCTTCGAATGTGTGTCAGCTCCATTAATACTGCATATTTCTTGTCCTTCCCTTCCTTTTTCTATGTTCTACTTTCATATTTTCTTTTTATTCAGTTGATAAAGGCCCCAACACATTAGGATGAAATTTTCCATGAAACCACCAGGTTTATGTTTAATAGAAGATCACCAAAATAAACAAAATAATAATTATTCACATATTTAATGATTTTTAAGAAGAACCGTATCTTTTGTAATTAAAAGACACCAATAAGAAAATGTTGAGGTAAGTAAGTAATCTTATAGAAACTGAGACAGAATCTAACCTGGAGGTCTACTTTAATTCCCTGAAGATCTTTAGAAGTCTTTAACAGTTGATGAAGTATGTTGCTCCTCTCTTTAAAGACTTCTTTCAGTTGTCTTTCCAGTTCTTCATAGCCCTGTCTAACACAAAGAATAAAAGCATGAGATCATTTCAAAACATTTGTCAATGCAACTGAAAACATATCTTAGTTCATCCAAATTTAATTAATTCCAACACCCTGTATAGATTTCAAGGGGACTATGTCCCCTTGCTCACCTATAGAACTTAATTTTTCCTAATATTGATGAACAGATGTTTTATACATTGAAATGATGTCCTGATTCTGAATGAGCAAATTACCAGATTGAAACACTGCAAATGATGGATTGTCTGTGATGAACAGGAGACATAACTGGATGTATTTAGCATAAGTGAGAGTGTGAGATTTTTCTTACCTTAAAACATATACCATACAAGAAACAAAGCAATGAAATAAACCCAGTTCATATTGCTTGAGGCTAAATGAAATACAGATCCAGCTCTCATATTCCATTTCAGAAAAACAGGTAAACTTCATAATTAATGCTAATGCAACATACTGTTTAATTTAAAATTGTTGTTTTGAGAAAGACCAAACAGTGAATTAAAACACCTTTTCCTTTTGCAACTTAATTTTTTTTTCTTTCATGCAGTACTTCTAGTTCTAAAAAGTGGGGGGGAAATCTCAAATTTGCAGCACAAAAGTTGTATTTTACTAGGAGATTCAAGACCTTGAGGTTAAGCAGGGATCTTAACACTCATGGACTTTGAATACACACTTTAGCAGAGAAACTTAGGAAAGCAAATTAAATGTCTTATCTAATATCAGTACTATCTACTTTAGCAAATAACAAGCTCACAAAATATGATAGACTTATCAAAAACAAAATTATTCTATATTAAATGATACTTTAAGTAACTAGAAGTGATGACAGTGACTTGACTTTCCCAGTAAAATAACTAGATAACTGGATGTTATCAAAACATAAGTTCAAGGCCAGCTGAATGGAGTTTTGAGCATCCTGGCCTAGTGGAAGGTTTCCCTAGGCATGGCAGGGGATTGGAATTGAAATTCCCTTCTAATCCAAACCATTCTATGATCCTATGATCAAAAATAAGTTAGCTCTAATAGAGGTCATGAAGCAAAACTCACATGGGTTTACATGAAATCTCTATGCCAAAATTATGGACCTTCCAAATTTAGCATTATTTACATTTATAGTTTCTTTTCTGGTTCAGTTTTTTTCTATCCAATTGTATAAAAGAAAATATATTAATCAAAATCAGCTAGTGCTAGAATATATGATAAATATAAGTATTCTCACCATTACCTGCAATATATAAAAAATATTCTGTGTAATACAGGAACACCTACGGGGTTTTTTTGTTTCCATGCAAGCTACATATGATTCTCAAGAAGGTATTACTGAGATAGAGCTGCCTTACCTCAACAGTAACATTATGTGCAGTCAGCCTGACAAGTTTCAGAGAATACCATCAATTTAATTTGCCTATAAACAGAGGTCAAGGAGGAATTTCCTTCTGCTATAGTGATCAGGTAGTTTGAATAAGATCATCACTTCCATTCCTTTTTAAGTAACAGAAAAATGTGTGTTAGTCCTGATGGTCTCCTTTTGCTATTGATATGTTGGGCTTCTTTTTTTTTTTTAAATTACATGCTGGTGGTTACACTGTGTTTTAGCAATCACTTTGAAGTACCACCCTCTGTCCCCTAAACATGCTTGAGCATTTAATGGTCATCTGTCCATCCCAGGCTGCCCCATGGGTATTCAGTTGCCACATGTTTTGCCCTATTGCCTGATAAATAGCAATTTGCATAAGCTAGGAGATTTCCAGAACTTAAACATTTAATTTAATTATGCATGCACTTGTCTTTTCCTTCATATTCTCTTCTATGACACACTGTGCAGAAAGGTGGAGAAAAAAAGCCAACAGCCAATTTGCCGTGGTGAGTCACAAATCAAATCAAACCCTCACAACTGTTTGTAAGGACTTTAAAGGCACAGCTGCCTGTCTCAAACACTGTCAAGAAGGAACTTGCCATAAGGAAAGTCACCACAGCAGAAACTTCAGATAAGCACAGAAGTGAGGAGTTCACAACAGGAGTTCTAATTCCTGGCCTGGTGGATGTGAGATCTGGTTAGCACATCCTGGTCAATGCATGCAGACAAAAATTTCCACTGCGGCAAACTGTGGGAAAGGAAGCCACTGTTTATAGACATGTCACCCCAAGTTTTGGGACAGATGTCACCTGCAACCACCAGTGACTATCAAAGTACCTCCACACTTATTTCTGGGGTCTTCCACCAGAGGACTCCGCATGATCCACAGTGTTGAAACCTCCCCAAGGGAGGGGGCTGGGCATTCCTACCTGAACCTGAAAGCACCTTAACACATTGAAATCTTTGTTTCATGGGCTTCCCCCAGCCCTGATCAAGACAGTGACCATCACTTTTAACAAGATATTGAAATTGCCACAATCAGGTTTCATTACTGGATCCACAAGAAGTGATATTTTTCCCCTCCACTATTTACTCTAACACTTTTTTTTTTCTTAGATGTTTTCTTAAATGGTATCTTTATACTTTATATTGTTATATTACTACAGATAATGACAATAACCAAAATGGCTACATACCTCCTTCCTGTTGCAACCAAATTGTTCTAATAGATATATATATCGCTGTCATTCAGTGCTCTTTCACTCTAATTTGCCCCATGGGATACATTAGCAAGAACCTCAGTTACCCTGCCTTTAGGGATGGGTTGTAACACTATCAGATGATTTTTTTTTTTTTTTTTTAAATAGGAATGAACATACAAGACAGAGTAATTAACACTTAGGTCTCAAAGGTTTTCTGTTCTGGGCAATATTAACTCTGATATCAAGCTCTGACTCTGCATTGCGTCCAAAAACAGTACCCATATATTTGAATATAGCAAAATTCAACTCTGCACCCATGTGATAACCCACAAACCCTCAGATCAGGCCATCTGTTTTGGCCACCTCAATTTCTACATTAAGAACTTTTGTTATTTAAATCAACAAAGTGCAATTCAAGTCAAAAAGGGTAAATTTGTAAATATAGTGATCTAATCATGAATCACTCAGATTATTCAAGAACTCTCACATTCTCAACAAAACTGACTATATTTTCACTTTTAGACTTCTCAGAATCACAGAATTAACTAGATTGGAAAAGACTTTNGATCTAATAATGAATCACTTATTCAAAAACTCTCACATTCTCAACAAAACTGACTATATTTTCACTTTTAGACTTCTCAGAATCACAGAATTAACTAGATTGGAAAAGACTTTCAAGATCATCGAGTCCAACCTATGACCTAACACTACCTCATCAACTAAACCATGGCACTAAGTGCCACTTCCAGTCTTTTTTTCAACACCTCTGGGGTGGTGACTCCACCACCTCCCTGGGCAGACCATTCCAGCGTCTCATCACATTTTCTGTGTCCAGCCTTTCTGGTTTTTTAATGTCCAGCCTAAACTTCCCTATTCCTGATACAGGGCAGGACTTCTTTAATATCAGCAGGATTCTCAGGATGTGGTTTAAGGAAAGCTCTATGATCAATTGTCTTTCTTATTCTTCCCTTCTTGATGTCTAAATAACCAAATTTTAGTCTCACATGCATTTGGTAAGCATTCTTAAGAAGGTTTCACACGTCAGTTTTCCACATCAGCATGCCAACAGTCTGCAGCTGTGTTACTGTATGAAACGCATATTGTATTTTCTGAAGCTAATGCTAATTTAATAAAAATCAAATATTTTCACCATGGCATAGTAACATTTTTTTTCATATTTTGAAACACGTCAGTTACAAAACATATATTTACAAAACCAGAAATCTTGTCCTGAGGAATACAAGCACACTTGTCTGAATTTAACTAACAAGATGATTTGTTCAATTAAGAAAAACTGCAACATGTAAAGCAATTGAACCAGATGTTAGAAGACTTAATCAAAATAATTCCACTGAAGCTGAAGAAGATTTAAGATGAAAGAACACCTCATCCAGTGTAGGAAAATCTCTACATTTACTGCACAGGAACACAGCTTTAACAGAGATGAGAATACATGCAAACTAGCTGCTGTAAATATTTCCAGAATCTTTGCTTTTCTTTTGGGGAATTAGGAGGATTTTTAAGTTATACCTAGAGTTGCTCAAATTACGGTACAGTTCCTGAACATCTTTTGAATTGAATTTTTACTTTTAAATTATATATTTTCCTGATAAATGCAATATTCTCATCTATGTATTTAAGCTTGGCCCTGTAAATCCCGATTACAATTTGCACTTAAAAAAATCTTCGGCAAAGCTATCTTTTTATGTAGTGTAGATTTTTAATTAGAACAGCATGAAAAATACTTACATTAACAGAAAAAATTGAGTGGCACAGGAGAAACTTCTGGATCTGATGGCTTCAAAGATGAATCTTAGAATATCTTTCATAGACATTATTTTTGTCTAATGAGACAAACTCAAAGAGGAAGTTTTCTTTGCGCTGTAATATGTAGGTGTTAAATGCAAGACAGAACCTATTCCTGGTGCTATAATCTCTTGTTAAGATTACAATATTTTTTTCCTATAAAATTTAACTTGCAGGATCTCCACTGTAATCCAAAGCCAGTGAAGCAACTTGTGCCAATTAAGTCCACCCACGGTGTTTCTTAGCCTCTTTCTCTGAAAGTTGAAAATCAGAAAACGGTTGGAACAGCATCATATTTAAAATATATGTGAGGATGATAGGTACAGAAAGCAGAATCCTAAGGCCTGGAGGCCTTTTTTGCAACTACTCTTTTATCTACCAGTGGAGCAGAATTGTAAATACATCATGGAAGAAACAGGAAAATGAACCCTTATTTAAAAAATTAAAAAAAAAAATTTCTGGCTCTCTTTTAGCAAGTATTGTCCATTTTATTTTTACAATCCTGAGTGCAATACTGCTGTCAGTTAAAAAGATATTTTTAAAGCCTAACAGATGTTCTAGTATTATGTTAAGCAGGTTTTCTGCAGTTTCTTTTTGTTGCACTCAGTTCACAAAATTCATATGCACTGCCTACAGCCTGCCTAAGTAAGCACATCACACTGTCAAGGAATACATAAAAAAATTAATTGTCCTCAGGGTTTCAGCAACTGAACAAAAAATAAAAATGCACTCTATTCAGGAGTTAGGAATTTATTATTAATTTCATGCTAAAAGGTGCAAAAGCTATTTTTTTTAATCTGTGAATTAATGATTCAGATCCCGGTTGTCAAACAATACATAAACCCACCTCAGATGTTCTCAGCCTGTAGGTTCCAGAGGTACAAACAGACTATTTTATAACTGTTATAATTACCTTTCCAGGTGCACTGGACAACTATGAATTGACATCCAATATGAATTGTATGAGCAATTTACACCTCAAGGAGCTGAATTTTATGTTATATACAGCCATTAGCATGAAAACAAACTATGTTATGATTTCCATGGTAGTGAAGGACACCTTCAGAGAACTATCAAACACAGTGAAGGAGGCTAATATGATACTATGCAAATTATGAATCTATAAGCCTGCTTTAAGTTCAAGCAATTACGGTGTGGAAAATGTAGGAAATGTAAATCTGTATAACTCTCAAATTCTCTTTTTTTTTTTTTAATGTTAGAAAACCACGGATTGACAACAGGATAAAATATAGGCTGTATTATTTCATTCCCTAAAAATTATTTTTATAAACAGTTTTAAATTAAAAAAAGAAGCAAAATCCATGATAGGAAAGCAGAAGCACCACTAAGATGACAATCATATTTTGCACTTGCATTGACTGAGGAAAACAAATTTTTCTGATATATAGATTTAAAAGGTGTACTTAAACTCTGAACTTAGGAGAGAATAGATTTGTCAATTATTGTGTTCTAAACCTGTAACCTGTAACAAAAAAACAACTTCATCCCAATATTGACCTAGATGCATTTATTTAAAGTACTATCTATCTACTAATCTAATCTTTATTTTCTGTTCTGTACTGAATACACATAGTACTTATCACCTTGAAAGAGAAAAGAGGATCAGCATCTATCAGGTTACCAAATAAAAAAAGGCAAACTAAAAGAATGCAGAATCCCAGAATCATCTGAGTTTCAAGGGATCCATAAGGATCAGTGAGTCCAGCCCCTGGCCTTGCACAGGACCATCCCCAAGAGTCACCCTTAGCTCCTGTCACTGCAGAACAATGAGTTTAACACAAAGTTAACAGGAAAAGTGCTTCACTGCCACCCCAAAATGTTTCAATTTATTTTGAAGTCTCCAGCTACACAATATTTTTTAAGAAGGGTACAAATATCCCACTTATTTCTAGTGCTGTTCATCCTTGTATTTGAGCAAGAGACAGAGGAAACTCTCATTTATTTAAATACCTAAGGAGTACCCTCTCCTTTCCAGGAAACTGTTCATCCTGCTGCCTGCTATCAGGCTTTCCTTGAATACCCTACAACTGGTAATGAGACAGTAAAATTCATATGTCAGGAATTCACATGCAGAAGAAAGAAAGGAAAATCTAAAAAAAAAAAAAAAACTATAATGAAGAAAAAGAAACCAACACCAAAACCCACAACATAAAGTACACAGAGGTTTGATTACTTAGCTCAAAAAATTTATTTGAATTAGATGAAGCAACCTAACTCATCAACCTTTTCAGAGCTTTGCCAATACCACAGTAAGTAGTTGCCATAAAAAATACAAGATTTAATTTGAAAGAATGCCTACCATTCCTATCGTTAATGAGTAGACCTGTTTATTAATGATAAGATAAACCTTGAAGAGCATCACATGAAGTATATTGATTTTGACATTCAACACCACCTTCTGCCCCGTGTGCCAACCCTCAGGAACTGCACGAGAACCATTAGAACAAATCAATAGATTTTTTGCTAGTTTCTAAATTCAGTAGGTTCAGAAATTATACAGAACAGACATCTCTGAACTTTAACTTAATGAATTCTAACTGAAATCTTATTAATTTACCCCTCCCATTATCACATTTTTCCCTCTCACCTACTGAAAACAATTTTGCTCATAAATTCTCCCCAAAACACACTAATAATTTATTTTCAGAACATAATACTAAGATTATGCTAATTGGATCATTATAGTACCCCAAAATTAAACTTATGTCTGGGATAATCAGAACTAGACCATGTAGAAGACTGGCATCTAAATACTTTTTCTAAATATAATAATCAACCTGACCAAATCACCACAGGTAACTTCAAAGCTATGTAAACTGGCAGATATTTGCTCTGACAGCTAAAGTTGCTTTAAAAAAAAAAATAAGTTAACTTTATGTAATATATATAACTCATCTTGTAACACCCTTCCCTACCTTTTACATTAAGAACTAGAGATATCCCAGTAATATTTCATCATCAGTAAGTCACCATATCCTCTTCTTCCATTTCCTTTGTTGAGATGTGTAATTCACTATTAGATGTACATGAACAAAAGCTTTTTCCTATACAACCATCCTTCCAGATTTCTTCAACAGAGAGGAGGTTAGGGGTTGAACGTAAGTTCAAAAGCAATACCTTTACTGAAAAAGCTGGAAAGCTGTAAGTTTGACCTGAACTTATTTTATGGGTTATTAGAGAATCTGACTTAGAAAAAAATGCCAAAAGCAAACTGATTTTCATGCAGCACTTGGCCTTTGAAAATTCAAGTATCTTTAGATGATTCAAGAACACACTGAAGCAGAGAGGTTCTCAAATTTAATAATGAAAACATCTTCAGAAATACTTAAGTTGACCAATGTTGATTCTCACTCATGAATACAACATTTGGATATACATAAAACACTTGAAGATTTCTGTTAATCAAATCAACAGGATATTCTACTTCTGCACATTCTGACTTTGCACAGAAGAATCTTGTTTCAAGCCCTTTGTCCTTCATTCATTTTCCTTTCTTAGAATATGCTGGCATTTTAAATTCAACATGATTATCTTCTGCCAGTGCCTGGGAATTCTGCATTCTGGGAATGCTGGTATTCTGCAGCATTCAATGGGAGAAATGCATGTGATAATAAATAAATTCATAATATTTCACATAGACTCTTCATCAGTACTAGTTTTTCCTATAGTTTCTAACATTTTTTCCCATTAGGGAACACAATTACTTTGTATATGTGGGTGTATACATCCATACTCAAATACAACCACACCAATAACTACATGTACATACACATTTATATCAAAGGATTTTTATGTATTTTGGAAGTGTCAACACTGCTATCACATACTTCCCATCAACCTGTTAAATATTTTTCTTGTTTATGCATCGATTTTTCGGTACATCATGGAATCCCTCAAAGTTATTTCTATTTTCAGAAAATTAGTTTTTACAAAGGTGCCCATTACTACTCCTGCTACTTGCCTTGAGTGCTCTCAATTCATATTTTGCAGACAGGAATAAAAGATTTGGCTTTTAAATACTTATCCCACATTTAGAAAAGGAGAAAAAACACTGCAGTATTTGAGAAAGTGTATCATAAGTCTTGAAAATAGAACCAAGTCAAAGTAGAAGTATTTTAGCTGTGTGACTGCACATAACAAAAATTAGTTCCCTGTCTCCTCTCAGAGAGGCTCAGGCACTATTATGGGGTTTTCTGTAATTCAGTTATTCCTTTACGTACATTTACAGTTTAAATATATATATTTACAACAAAAGTATATATGTATATATAAATTCCCATATTGACAGTTTCAGACAAAGAACCATTCAGCATTGGCTTACATTAACCAGCCATTTCTATTTGTCTTTTCAGACACATATGAACCATCTCATGCACGAGAAAATACTCTCACAAGCCTGATGACTCACTCCTTCCTTGAAATCAGAATTCCTAAATCATTGCCTTGTTTAGGAAATTTTAGGAAGGGTAGAAACAAGCACTGGACCTTATTCTCAACTGATGTTACCTTTTTAAGTGAAATCTTTGTGTTAACATTTGTCTTAGAGATTCAATGAACACCAAACAAGCATCTCCACCAAATACAGACAATATAGTTTTAATTACAGAAATAATTATTTTGAGAGACCTGGTTGACTTTTGTACTTGCTACAAATAATTCTTTCAGCTTTTCTGTTTGCAATTCTGAAAGGAAAGACAAATTCCAGAAATATTGTTGATACACCATTACTGAAAGGACACTTATACAAGAATAAATGCATACACGTGAAAATATCACAAATATTGACTAGAAAAATGGATTTACACGAAATTTTTCTGTACTTTTGAGCATCATTTCATAAATTTGTGTGTCATCATGAAATTAAGAGCTCTGGAAAGGTGACCTGACCCAAACCAGATCAATTTCAAGGGCACTTGCCATTTATTGTTTAATTGGACTAAGTGCTTAGATTTGAAATCAGAATTGTAAATCTAGTTTCATTATATAATAGTTTTTTGACAACTGCCCTTTATGCTGAATATTTTTTTTACAAGTATAAATATATCAGGTCTTAAAAGAATCACATTAGAATTCAAATGCTTTACATCTCATGAGTTTTCTTCAGGTTAAATAAATACATTGAATCGGAAATTGAAATGAAGATTTGACCTTGAAGTTGTCTTTTAATTTCTACAGCTCTCAAAGGTACCATAGTATCAATAATTTTCTTGCTGAGATATAAATTTAAGTCAGGAATATCTGCATGTTCATTCAGCAGAGAATCTGGGAACTCTACTTCTGCAGTAATTGAATCAAAGTGTTGATTTTCCTTTTGCTAAGGGTTGTCACTGGCAAAACTGTCTTAGTTTGGGAAATTTTTTCTTAATTTAACTTACTGTTATTTAGCCCCCACTTCTGATTGCTGATCTGGGTATTTGGAAAAGAGGGGAGCATAAAAAAAAAAAATCAAACAACTCCTATAATTACTCTTCCTTCCTCTTTCCCATGTCATCCTGCACCAAATCTCTTCTTTCTCCTACACCCCCTCTCAACTTCCCATATGTGCAGGGCAGGTCATTCTTGAGCCATTCCAGGACTCACAGGAGATTGGGGCAGTGCATAGCAACTTCCCCCTGCTGCTCATGGTCTGTTGGTGCTTTTTCTCTACTCCAAAATGAGTTCTCCATGGACTGAAGTTACTCAGGGGTCACTCTGACATGTGTGACCCCCAGGCTGCCATTCCTCAGGTGTGTCCCTGACCTAGTGCTGGTGACCCACAGCTGTAGCTCCTTCAGAAACATCCACCTGGGCACTGCACACCTTCCAAGAGCACATTTCCAGCCACATTTACAGCAACTCATCTTCATCAGTCAGCTTCCAAGGCCATCTCCTCCACATCTTCAGCAATATTTTCCTGCCTCTCTTTCTTAAATATGTGTGAACAGGGAGACCACATGCTTCTCTAATAGGCTGCAGTGCTGGCATGTGATGGAGTGTTTACATCCATAAATGGAACCAGAAGAAGTGGCACACAAGAGTTTGTGTCCTCCTCCTGTGCAGGGCACTGCCTCCGAAAACTTGTAAAACCCTACTCAATATACTCACAGAAGTTGTGAAAAATTTAACAAATATTCACTAAAAATTGATTTGCAATTTGTTTAAATAAATGCAGACATAAAGGCTCTCTGAAGCAGACAAAATATATTTTATAATATACAAGACAATGTGCATTTTGCACATTCTGTCTTGCTGCAGGTCTGCAGATTGGTTTATGCAGATTCAACACAAGTTACAGACAGTGGCTGCAAACTGAAGTCATGTCCCACAAGTTAGGCAATGTGAAGCAGTAGGTGCAGTTTGCTAAACTCTTTCACGTTACTGAGCAGGCAGGGCAACACATCAGCTGCCATTAATCAAGTAATAACTAAGCCTAGAATATATGTTTTTGAACTCAGTATAGAATCATAGAATTATGATCATTGAGTTCAGCTGTTAATCCAGCACTGCCAAGTCCACCAGTAAAACATATCCACAAGTGCCTAGAAAAACAACATCCTTCTAGATTTATAGCAAAATTAAGATTCTTCTTGATTTTCACAAGCACACCCTTGCCTCATTTATTCCATGAGTATATGCTAGCAAAATCATCTTTGACCCATTCATTTACAATAGGTACAATATGCTTATTCTACATATTTCACTTTCATTCCAAATGAAAGCCAGGAAAACATACAACCCATGTTTATTAACACTGACCAAAATGAGATTTGGTACTACTTAAGCCCTTTGGCAAGAATCAGTTTTTATTCCCTAGCAAGAATACACATCAGCAACTATATGGAAATTACAACCAAAAAAAAAGGATAAAAATTATTTTGAAGAAAGAATTTAGAAGCCACGTGCAAAATCAACCAGATTTATTTATTATAAGTAAAAAAAAAAAAGAAAATGAATTTCAGCCATCGTACTTAACATTGTAATAAAATTTCAATTTCCTTTCCTAATTCCTGACTCCTTGTAAGACTTGCTTGTGAATTTAACACTTATACTGTTTTTCTGAACGGGATGATTTGCAAAACTATCAGTTAAGGTTAACTCAAAGCAAATGTCATCAGTTCTGCTAAAGAATCTGCTAAAGTACCAAAGTCTGTGTGGCTCTGAATGGAGAAAGAGCATTTTCAAAATTTGATAAGCAGCACTTTATATTATTAATCTCTTAGCAGAGTCAAATTAACATGAATGTGGACAAATAAACTGCAGATATAAATAGCTAGAATTACTGATCTTAATTTCTTCAAGTTTCTCTCCCCTTTTTCAGTCCTTTAGAAGTACGAACTCAAGTTAAAAAACCATTTGTCCAAAAGATATATAGAGATGGAAGAAAGGAAAATAAAGGGTCTGAACCAAACCAAGCAACTAAACTAAGAGCACCCAAAAGGTGGTGGTGGTGATTTTGAAAGGCAAGATTGCACACAGATACCTCTAAATATTTTTTTCCTAGGGACAATAGTCCCTGTTTCCAATAGTCCATGTTTCAAAATGGCTGTCAGACCTAACAGTTCCCAGAAGTCACAAAGGATAGGACATACAGGGACATGTTTACATTATTCCAGTATTTTTTCTTTGACATTTTGGCCAGTGACAACCTTTACCAGACCAAGCCTTACACCACAAAACTGACAAGATAATATGATGCTGCTACTACTCCCTTCTCCTAGGGAAGCAGAGATATGCTAATTGTATCCAGAGCTAAATATAAACTGTGATCCTTTCCTAGAATGCTCATCAAGCACATCACTGAGCTGTAGCACACCATCAAGCTCTGAGCCAAGACTATATTTAAACTGGTTGGTGTCACTTACCTAGGAAACAACCAAAGTCAATCAGAACATCCTGACATCCTATTATAAATTAGGAAAGGATACATCTTAATATTAAAAAAAATCATTTTAATATTTAGGAAGCAAAGTGAGGCATCGAGAATTTCACTCCAAAATAATCTGATTATGTTAGAGCTTATAAATAAATACCTAAACACACACATTTCCACATACAGATCCTACTGCTGGGAAGCTTGTTTCTAGTTTCTTAGTCTTGTCCCTCTCTCTCTGAAAAATAGACTCTCTCTAAAAATATGATGCAGATAATTTCTCAGGAAGATTTTTTTTTAAATGATGGATGGCTCTCAATGACTTGAGACAATTGATGACATTGCTTTCATAACTAGGTCCTCTACAGTATGAAACATCCTTTTTTAATACTATACTGAAACGCAAGACATAAACAGTAGGATACAACTTTAGAATAGAAGTTATACAGATTTCCTTTCCTTTCAGTTTTCGCTTTAGGCTTTTTTCTTGGTTTTAAACAAACATTTCCAAATATCCTTACAATGAATACTCCTAAAGGCTGTAAACTTCAGAGCTTCTCAAGTCCCTATAGTCTCCACAGTTACAAGGACTGCTAACATGAATTTAATCCATTGCTACTGCTCAGTTTATAAAGCAGTATTTTATATTTTGCCCAGATAAACAAATCTAAGAGGTCAAAACACCCATCTCTTCATCAATTAAAAAGACTCGAGTACTGTGCATTAAGCACAAATCCATATTCTTCAAGCAATTCAGTAGCAGATAGTAGCAGATCTATTTCCTGCTGCATTTAACATTTTATTTAAAATGCAGCTAATTAATCCATTTCATTAATTACACTACACAAATGCAGTGGTGTAAAACCGTGTCTGCTTTGAGAGTTAGTAATTTTGGTTCATAATCTAGACAAGCAAGAGACCTCTATATGGAATTACTCCTACCATTCAGTAAGGACCTGTAGTGAGCTGCTCAGTGATCATGTAATCAAAATATCTAGATTAATGTCTACGTCTCTGATTTTTTTTAACTTAAGGTCTAACTCTGCATCTGTTTGTGCCAGATTTATGTCAGGTTGTACATGGCAGAATTACAAAAGTACTGATGTAATCAATTACTTTGTGACACAGTATTCTTGGTCTTTACAGAACTCCCACAGCAGTAGGGCAAAGTATTGTCTTACAGAAGAGACTTTGCTTTCACTTCTAGTGCCATGCCTACCCTGAGTACCAACTGTAAGTTACTTTTAATAAAAATGACTGTGGTAACAGGAAGAATTTGCCTGCACATTATTTGCACAGTGATAGACATAAGAGAGACAGAATAATGGGAACCCTGCTGTGTAAAGAGCTCTTTTTGAGTCTTTTTAAATTAAAATAATGTATGGGGATACACATATATAAACACACTTCAGGAAATGATGGTGGTTGCATATTTTCATACTATTTTTAGTAGTAAACAAAATAGCATCATCTAGGAGCTTGTGCAATAGAAAGGAGTACAGTGGAGTTCAAACACTTCGATACATTTTATGAACAACTAAATTCAAAATATCTGTGGACATACCATACAAATAAAACCGAAACATAATGCTGTCCTGTCTTTTTTTAGTTACAGGACCATATTGCAAATATTATTACACTTATGATACACAACTCTCTCCCCCCAAACCAAACCAAACCAGCTCCCAATGAATTAAAGAAAGAACCTACAAAAAAAGAAAAACTGCTCTATTTTTAATTGGTTATTTAACTTTTTAATTGTAATCTGAGAACTTCATCAGAACATTTATTAATGTCCTTTTGAAATTAATATGCATATGTAGGAAAATATTAAATCATTGTCAAGTTACCACCTGGCAAAACAGAAGAGATGAAGAGATTTTTGCCATTCTTTATCTCTCAGATAAAGATCTTCTGTATCCCAGTTAATGAACAACAGCAATATATAGGAAATGCCATTCTTTCCAGTACCAGAAAATTACATAACTGGCAATATTTTAATATCTTAATATTTAATCATACACATGCATGAGTAGTATAATTTGCAATCAAATTGTGAAAAACAAAATGCAGCAACAATTAGGTGACCCAGTGTCAAAAAATGTAGGTCAGAGAGGTAAAGTAGCAAATGTTTGACACAGTAACAAGTAGAAGTTAAATAGTCTGGCACCTTTGACCACTCTATAGTTAAAAGGAAAATTATAAAGGACAGTGAGTCTATGAATAAAATCATCTTCACAAAAAAAAAAAAGGCATCTTTACTTTTGAGGAGCTAGGAAAATTCAACCTCATCTTTAACCAGAACTGCCATTTAAAAGACAGTCAGGGAGTTAATACAGACACAGTAACAAAATCCGAGCAGTTCAGCAAGCCAAAGAGGGCTGGAAGAGAGTAAAATCACAGAAACTATGCTCCATTTTAGAGGCAAAATTTAAGAGGGGTTGAGAACTATTTTCCTGTGGAAGCACACATGTCTCATCAGTGCAGAAACTTAAGTGTAATGCCTCATGAAACAAATGTTTCCTTTGCCACCATTTGTCTTGTTGATAAGCATTTCCAGGAATTTGCAGTAGAGATGAGAAACCATAACAGATCAACCAGAAAGGAAAAGACTTGCAAGTCCCTTTAACAGATTTCAATCATTAAATATCATGGAACTCAAAAAGGGATGGTTGTATAACTACAAAACAGAGTTCAGCTCAAAAATAACTGTCTTCAAGGTTTAGTCATTCCAGAAAATACACAAGAGAGAAAGCTAGGATAAATCAAGAAAGCAAATTTCCTGATTCAAGTTGAAACACTGGAAACTATTCCATAGTGCTGTATTTTTATTTCTAGTACCAGTGAACAACCTGCATCCCTGAGCTTGCTGTTGAGAAACTTTTCCCCAGAAGAGGCTAAAAAAAAAAAGTTTGTTTACGTGCTTCAGGAAAGGTATTTTGGTTTGTAATAATTTTCTCCAACTCTGAAGGGATATGGCCTAAATGTGAACTTTAACAAAAGGTGTACTGGCTCATACTTCTCAAAGCTAAGTGATAGGAATTGCAGAGGGCTATGCATTTTATCTTCCGAAGAGACTCAGGAAAAGTACCTTGGGAATGGGTCCAAAACTGCTTATGTGTCTTTTGCAGACAGATCTTTCTCCAAAATGCTCTGGTTGCTATATTGGGAATAGAAAAGGTTACTAGAAAGGTCTCAATAAATCACTAAGAAATAAATAAGCAGGAAAACAACCTCAACCATTCTCTACTTTGTGCAAGCAGTTATACACTTGTACAAGGAGATTTTTCATGCTTTTTAGTCAGCTTGGACTTATACTTAACTTTGTGTTGACATAAAACCCAAGAGCTGTACCTAATATTGCTATATATAAAGCCCTATTAGTCACAGACACAAAGACGACTTTCCCTCTTCCAAATGGTCACCTTGTCTTGCATTCTTCCTTCATTTTAATGAAGGAACTACAATTCAGCATAAAATCAAAGATTCCAGTTTTCTAAGTAATTTAGAATACAGACATTCTGTCTCCATGGTATTCTCACCTCATGGCATTGGTAAGTCTCTTTCCTGGAGTACTGGATCTTTTTCTATATAACTTGTTTATTATTACTCCTTCCAATGCACAGCAGCAAAAAGAGACGTGATAAGAAGTTTATTACAATCATCTGCATATGATCTTTACCTTGAATTTCTTATCTGAGAAGCTCATATCTACTGTTTTATCTCAGATTAGAAACATAAAAAAGTAATATTTGTCCAAGCATAGCAGCATTACCTTTCTTCCAACATATGAGCTATCAACCTTACATATGACCTATGGAATTGATTTTGCTCTCTTTTTTTTAAACTTCTTTTAAGTAAATTAACTCAAGCAAAGCCAACCAGGAGCAATGCACTGCAGCACATTTGCTGTATATGATGGATATTTTTCTCCAATTTAGTTTAAACTAAAACAATAACTGCAAACTCCTCCAGAAAACAACAGCTAAAGTGTAATACCAGAATCAACAAATCAAATGAGACATTTCATTCACTCTGCTCCTCTCAGCTATCCCAGAATTAATCTTCTGGGTATCTCAGTTTAGAGGCAAGTTTAGGAGAAAATGCTCTGGAACCAGTGTTTCCTCCAAAGAAAAAGTGACTCAGCAATCCCTTTTCTATCAAGGAGAGAACAAACAGCAGTGGATGAAACTGAAAAAACCCAACTGTTTATCGACAAACAAAGTGCAGGCATGGCATGGGAAAAAAGATGAATACATACTAGATATTGAACCATCAGAACCCCACCTCCCACTCCCCACACACCCACCCACAGGAGAACAAAAAACCCCAGAATGTCAGGGGAAGAAACAAACTGGCTGGCTGCATGGTGGGGCGGGGGGGACAAAATGGCACCCTGCTTTTGTCTCAGGGAAGGAAAAAAGTTCATGCAGCAGCTCAGGCAAAACAGATGGGAACTTGCTGAACCTCTGGCACCAGTCTCCTCCTCACAGCAGATGAATTTTGGTGATTTTGGATTTGTGGATTTTTAAATCCACAGCAGGTAGATTTTGGGGTCCTTTCTCTAGTTGGTTCAGCTTTTCCTGAGGTCTGGGGCCAGGCAGAGTGGTTGCCACTGCTCCCTGCAGGTCCCCTTTGGCCAACTCTCAGAGATTGTCTTACACTGGACTGAAAGCAAGCCAAACAGTTCAAGAAAAAACAAAAGGCAGCTGGAGGATTGCTGTTGCAGTCTCTACAGGCCAATGAAAGGGGAAAAAATAAACTTCTTGCTTAAGCTAACAAAAAAACAAGCTAGCTAAGCAACAAAGTACTCACCGATCTGCACCACAGTGAGCATGCCTGGGAGCAAGGCTTTGAACAAAGCCCTTGCAGGAGCCCCCAGAGCCCCCAGGACCCACCTTAAATTCACAGCAACCTTTTCTGGACTTACAGCAGACATCAGGAATAGAACACCATAAAATCCACCTAAGACTGGCTGAGTGGGTAAATGAGCTAAAGGGAGAACAGGCCTTACAAGAGAAGAGCCACCAAACTAATTTCCCAGAGCGTCCTAGTTTCAGCCAGGACGGGGCTAATTTTTTACAGTAGCTGGGCATAGTGGCTTGTAGTCCCAGCTACTGAGGAGGATGATCCCGTAGGATCACCTGAGCCCAGGAGTTCTGGTCTGCCATGCACTGTGATGAGATTCCAGGGGCAGGAATAAGAGACTCTTGCTCCCCAGAAGGACACACTTTCTGTTCTGGAGAAAGTGTGGTGGGGGAGAGCCAGTCGTGATTTGTCCCAGTCCTTCCGTGTAAATAGTTTCTTTGTCTTATACCTTTTGTTACTAATATTGTTGCTTTACTACTCCTTTTCTTATATCATTGCTGTTTCCAGTAAATCAGTCTTATCTCAACCTGTGATTTTCACATTTTTGCCTCCAATTCTCAACTCCATCCCACTGGAATGGAAAGGGGGAGTGAGTGAATGGCACTTGTTTTGGGAGAATCTCGGTGGGGGCACTGAATTGAGGAGCATTATTCCTAAACATGACATAAAGGTATCAAGGCAAGAAGGCCACAAATATTAAATGTTAATCTCACCTGAATTAAGCTTTTAATGCTGATCAAAAACACGTAAGTAAATTTTTTTGCATTTATGGTTCAGCATTTTGATACTTCTTAGTTCAGTTAGTCTAGTTTGATTTTTCTCCAGAAATTGTGACAATAGAAATTCTGAGCTGTCCAATGCAAATCCTAGGGTTTTTAACCCATATGAATGATGAACATTTATTATGTATTAGACCCAAATGAAGCAAATATTTCTCTGGAATGGAATTGTCTGAGCCTTTTGATCTATGGCTTGGATGCCTGTTCAGGTACCTGCAATAAAGGCACAAAAATTACTTACACTAAATAGAATAAAATTTATTTACCCTAAAATGAAGTGTTTACAGTAAAATTTGCAAGTTATTCAAGTAAAAGTTCAGATCCCAATTAATTCTGGTATCATAAATGGCCACTTAACAGCGTACAAGGGAGTAAGAACGTCTTCAAAAGTGATGGCTCACTTGATGTACTTGGTATCTATGTATCACTAGAAAATTCCCCAAAACACATGAAACTCCAAGAGAGCCAGTCTCTCCATTTGCAGAAGCCACTTGTACAAAACAGGTCTCCTTCTTTCTGCACTGAGATGCCCTTAAAATGCTTTGCATCCTGAAATCTACTACAACTTTAGGTATGTCCTTTAATGTTTTCCCAGTGACATTAACCACAAGTGAAGAAAACTGTACACTGTTTCAGAGTGTTGTAAACTTCACTTTACACTTTACCCCACATTTCATTGAAGTATTTAAGGAATTTTTTTTTCCTGAACTATTTGGAAAAAATTCTATTATAATCTAAGAATAATCTTTTCAAAGGGATTGAAAAGTAACATAATTACACAATACCTAGGTTATCTTGAAAATTCTAAGTTAATATACAGCAGCAATAACAAATAATTAAAATACATTAAGTATATAAAGTACAAAGGAAAATAGGTTTTAAATACTTTTGAGAAAATTAAAGCCTACAGTTACATTAATGTAATTTACAGTAGCAAATGGTTGTGCTTTTCATGGCTCAATTCATTTAAATGAGAATGTCTAGGGAAATTTCAAATCCAATTTTACCAACAGAGCTCAACCCCATCTCTATTACCAGACACATTAGCAGCCATGGTGGGTAAGGTTGGAATGAAATTATCTTTAAGGTCTCTTCCAACCCAAACCATTCTATGACTATATAAATGGCAGCAGTCATTTATACTTTTTCTGCTAGAGAACATCAACAAAAACACTGTAAACTATGGCATCAACTTCTTCAATGATCGCATTCATTAAACCCCAGTAGTTAAAAAAAAAATAAGCTGAGAACTTTTTGTTAACAAGGTGTAAGAATGCAGTTAACGCAGTTCTTGACCCAGCATGGCTGGCAAATAAACCCCTACAACGAGAGAAGGCCCAGAGGAGATGGCCATGAGCAGTGTACCCATGAAACTCAGAGAACAGCCCAGGTTATGACTGACCAAGCTCTTGCAAAGATAGCTGATTATCTCAGCACGAAGGGGACAGAGGGTGGTGTTATGTTTTAGGTAAGAGTTGAGCAGATCAATTAAATACGTCACAGCTGAGGAGATAACTGGTGGTGTAAATGCTTCTTCCCCAGTTCATTAGAAGTGTGTGAAAGCCTGAATTAGCCAGACAAGTAGAGGGGAAGATGTGGGGGTGAATATGTAGAGGTGAATATATACAAGGTATAAAAACTGAGCAACTAACCAAAGATTTTCAGCAACAATGATGGCTTTGAGCTGGCCTCAACATACATACTGAAAAGAAAATTAAAAGCAAGGCAAGTGAGAGAAATACCTGATTATTGTTTGCCATTTCTTTTATTTTGTTATGTTTTTGGTGGGTTTTGTTTTTTGGGGTTTTTTTTAAAACACAATTCTCTTGCACCTATTAAAATGTTTTACCATTAGAACTGTGCTGACTTTTTATACCCATATATAACAGTACTTAGTACAAATGAGAATTTGATATTTCAGACACTTCAAAATTTATGTAGAAAATAAGCATCATTTGCTAGTCACAATAATTATTCTAATCCTTGCTCTGAAGATGCTGTGAAATCTGTGAAAAAATAAATATTCCCATAAATAGAAAAAGATGGACAAAACAAAAAGAAAAAAGAAAGTCCTAACTTTCCAGGATTTTTTAGAATGGACAGATAGATGCAATTCCTAGAAAGCTCAGTGCTCGGACTAATAAGGTATTACTATTTTAGCATTGTAAATATAGCACTACGACAGCTGATGCACAGTTCACACAGCAGAAAGGTATGTGACTAATCCTGCAAACACATAACATCTCTTCCCATATCTCCTGGGTAACCCAAAATGTGCAGGAGCAAAAATCTGTCTCATGAATACACACTTTGTTGTCCATACATGTTACTGACCACAGTAAGAGCCCATAAATATGCAAGAAATAGTACAATTTAGTATGGGAAAGCTTACTAAAATCTGTAAATGTTATACACAACTAGAGTTGAATAATTCATTAACTGTTTAACACATTTCCTAAAACAGCAATGTAAATTACTGTTATGACAGGCCTAATTCTATTTTTTTGTTTTGTAAAGGGATTCCTTTTTTTCCTCACACAATCTGAAAGTTTAATTGCAAAGCGATCAACATGGAGCTTTGCTAATTAAATCAGTTGAAGGATATTTAGGCTGATACCATGCTAGGTGCTCAGATGATGAAATTGTTCCATTGCATTACATATAACACACTGTAGCAGCCGAAATAGCTGCTAATAAAGTCCAGGGTAAGGAAGCAAAAAGGGCCTTTGCATGGTATCCACAGATATTTAATTCATCCGTGAGGAAAGATGTTCAGGGTCCAAAGGCCGAATTCATGGGGAGAGTCCAGGATTTTGCATCTCGAGAGGCAGGGGCTGAACAGCATGGGGACACTACAAAGATATGGGGCAATGGGGGAATAGGGAGCAAGTGGCTGAGGGACATAGGAACAAGGGGAAGGAGCCAAAAGGGTCTAACAGAATTGTACTTTTGAGGGAAGCTTCTTGTGTCTCCCTAACCCAGGGAATGCCTCTGAGGGTCTCCACAACACATGACAGATAAACTAACAGCCTGTTAATTTGAATTGGCAGATAATGGAGGAGAAAAATTAATCTTTACTGTACTGCATGTAGTAGATACACAGCTCTACTAACTGTAGCTTTACAGTTTTCTGAACAATTAGAAGGGGTTTTAATAATGTTGTTTTCAGTTTGAAATGAGAAAAATAATACCCCTCACTATGTGACCATATAATTACCAAGGATCTGCACCTGTTCCTGTGTTGACAGATTGCTAGTAAGTAAGAAACCTTAGAAAAATCCATTTAAGTTTAGAAACTTTGACTACACAGCTTTAATAAAATTGGCTGTAAACTATCTAAATTAAACTTTAAATTATTATCTGGGCATTATCATCTAGATGGTGGTACTCAGTTAATGTAAAGTGCAGAATTTTCGTCTACTCAGTTGCAAGTTCATTTAGCCTTCAAAGTTTATTGATACTGTTGAATGCCCACATCATTCTGCTTTCAAAGTTATCAATAAGAAGAATTATCAAGTTAATTAATAGTATAGGTCTAGAAATTGTACTTGGAATTCTCCACTGGAGCTCCAAAACCCAGGAAAGAAAAACTGCTTTACCAGTATAGACTACAAAGCCCTTTACCATAACTGAGCAGAGCCACCAGAGCAGTTCATGAACATCCTACCATCTGAAAACCACCACAACTACAAAGGTTAGTTCCAGCAGTTTGCAAGCTGCAGCCAACAGTACAGACCTGGCTTCAGACCAAAGTCACACGTGCACAGATGCACAGGGGTAACTGCAAGGCTCTGCCAGCATCAGTCACAACACTGCTGTGCACAGAGATCCAGCGTGTGAACTAAGGAGCATGTACAGATAGGAGACACAACATACTAAATAGTTCTTGAAAGTTTTTTGTCTCTCAATCCAGATAAAATATATCGCAGCATACAACACTAGAAATAGATTTGGAATTGGTTTGCCAGCTCCATATATGGACTTCAATGTCAGACTGGTTAACTTAGCAAATGAAAGACAACATCCAGGAGCATCTTTTCCTTTCTTTTGTCCCTGTATTAAGACAAACTGTTACCACTTGATCCCCTCTCCTTTTTCACACCAACACCAGTGAGTATGTATAATCATCCACAAAGAGAGAGAGGAGCAGGGTTTGCATAAAATTGCAGTAAGATTGTTCCTTGATATTCGCCATAAGTAAGTACACTAACACATACAAAAGGAAATGTATGTCTGCCAACAAAAGAAGCATGACGCTGTTTTCCTATAAGATTAAGTGCTGACACCAAAGAGCAGAACTCCTCCTATTTAAGTAATTTCAATCATTATAGCTGTCCTTTCAATCGAGAAATCAACCTGTCCTGTCATCAAAGAAAAAAAATAGATCAGACAAAACAAGGTCAGTCAGTTTAGAGTATATGAAAAATGCTCTAATTTTGTAAATTAAAATCCTTGGTCTCCTCACTTTCCTTCCAAATGACTGAAAGAAAAATAGAAGCAAAAGCTAACGGTAAATATTAGTATGGATACTAATACCATACAATTAAGACTAAAAATTATTTAAGAATCTGTATTAAAATAGGTTCAGATACAGATATGATATTTTCAAGATATGTCTCACGATTAAAATCAAAATACATTGATGTGTTAAACTTCAGAGTTCATGCTTCATGAAACTTTAATACCAAGGGATGAACTGCTGCTTGCCTAGTTTTCAGGTTTAGAAATACAACTATTATCCTGGTTGACTGATTTACCTTGCAATAATTGTTCATTATTGTTGCTATGCACTGGACAATACTAAAGCCCTTCTTACTAATGAAAATATCTTCTAACCAGATCAGTCCTCATTCCTTTCAAAGTAAACTAAATCAACACAGGATAAACTTTAACTGCACATGAAACTTTTCTCCTACATCACCTCTACCTGACACTAAGAAATTACTAGGATTTTGTGGGCTTTTTGAAAATTTGCACAAGATGATGGTGATTTCAGCTTTCAAGTGGACGAGGCATGGGGAAAATGTTAATAAGCTTGGAAAACATCCCAAAGCTTCCTCTCCATTTCATACCACTCACAGGAAGATTGTATCATGCATCACAGGTGGCTTAAAGAGGATGCTAAGCCATTTCTGTAAGAAGAGGCGCTCAAACAGAACTTGAAATTTAAGAAGTTGGATCTTTGGAACAGATCCAGGATTTACAGTGTTCGTTCACAAGCTCTAATTTGCTTATTCTGTAAGCTGTGTTTCACACCTGGCATGTCCAGAAGTAAGAAAAACCATTATAAATTTGCAGAAGTGATTGGATTTCACCTAGAAAATTATGTTTTTCAGAGACTAATAAACATTCAGAAAAAATCAGAGTTGATGCTTTTTTCAAAGTTGATATTACATATGCTAAAACTGCCATTACGCCTATATGTCATATCTATATATATATAACATATATATGATTCTAGATAAGTCATTCTTCTGATGGAAATTTAAAAGAAAACTTCTCCCTTCAATAAATCTGTATTCTGAGCTCCTACCTTGATCTACTGTTTTCATTCTTTACCTCTGCTTCTCAGAGCATCCGTCAAAACTTTCAAACTTTATTGAATCTTTCAGTGTTTCAGGATGCAAATGCAAACTTTCATTCGCATTAGCAAACAACCATTGTTTTGGATAATCTCACTGACACTGCATCAATTCAGCCATACGATCTACTTATGTGGGTTTTTTTTTAAGCTACCTATTATTGTCTTTCTCACAAAACACAAAAATCTTCTGTTTGTGCTGAATGGGTTTTGGTTTATCTACATTCAGCTGAACTTTCCAGTCACCTAAATGACAGGTAGCACAGACTTGGACTCTTCAGAATCATGGTGTATTGGTTGTACATGTTATTTCCCTGTACTCTCATGCAAGAACATCAAGAATAAAGTGACCAAAGACTCTGCAGTCTTGGTGTGCTTGAGCAGAGGTTGACTAATGACACCCCACAAAAAGAGGCAATACACATGAAATAGCATCTCAGAGTAAACAGGAACTTTCTGTCACTCACTGAGAACTTTTTTGAAGGAATTTTGGTACGAATAGTTTAATGCAGGTAGTATACAGTATGCACTAGAATGAATAGAACAAACCTTGAGTCTAAAAAGAGTTTATAGCATAAATCTACATTATTGTACACCTGCAAAACTACATCTATTTTGTATAATGGTTACTGACTGATGTTTTACTATTCTGGGAGAAAGCATTACCTGTAGTACTCAAACATTTAGATCCTAGAAAAACAAGGGTCGAACTTAATCAGGACAAATTCATGAAGAAGTCATATTATTTTAAAAGCTACGTAAAGTCGATTCAACTTTGTTACTAATGAAGTACCCCAGTTAGCTACTTCCCACTAATACAATGGCATTAATCTTACTGACCAATGAGTTTGAATTTAAAACAAGGACTAGCTAGAACTCAAGAGATTTTTCAGGAAATGTATACATTGAAGACATATATAACATACATATATATAAAACACTAAGAATACACTGAAAACGTATGTCTTGTCTAGCCTATGATTTAAGATAAGCAAAGTGTATCGTTTTTCAAAGATAATGAAAACCTAACTGGAGAAAGGTGGCACAATCTTCAATGGAGTAAGGTGCCTCATTGATAAATGTATTGTTATTTCCAAGCCTTAGAGATTAAAGCTATTAATTTCTGATTTTGTTTTTCCAGTAACCAAGGTTTGCAGGTAAAAAAAGGAAAGAGAACTATTTCTAATAGATACAGTAAAAGCAAGATAAAGTCTCCATTATAATTTATTGTGAAAAACTTAGAACTCAGGTATTCTTTCCACTTTACCATCCAAAATTCTATTATTATTATTGTTAATATTATATTTAGTTGTGCAACAGTAGGGCCCACAGGACTGAAATACTGACATTGCTATTTAGGCACTTATAAGAAAGGCTCAACTCCATATACTATGAAAAGTAATAATTTCTGCCCTACACCATTTAACAGATAAAACACACAAGTGACAAGCGGCACAGAGAGGCATATGCAAGTGCAGTAACTTGCTCAAGGTTATACAGCAGGTCTGCAGTAGAGCTGAGGTTAGGAACTGGTTATCTTGGTATCAACTGGACTACTATATTTACTAGTAATAAGTTTAGTAGTAATAAGTTTACTAGTAATAATTTACTACTAAAATAAGCTGATCAAGTGTGATAAAAAAGTGTGTCCTTTATAGAATTAAGTTTTTGATAAGTGAAGAAATATTTCAACACCACATCTAAGATTAGCAGTCATCTTCTTTCTCCAGCCTTCGAAAGCTGATGGAACAATGACAGCTCCACTAGCTAAGAACTCTTTCATAAAGGATGTACAAAAATTACAATTTCCTTGCATGTAAAAGGCCATTGACTTCTAAAATATTTACATTGAGGAAGACTACTAATTCATAACCTTGGCCAAAAACCCATCCCATGCAATGAATATAATTCTTAAATTTTCAGGACTTATATCTAAAAATATATACTATATACTAAAATTATAGGGGAGACTGCTTTAATAAACTAACATTCCTATTACTTTTCTTTAGAGGCTATTACCTGATTAAAACAGCAATTTAAAAAAAATTACAAGTGTCTTCATTTTTAATTAGGTGCTAGTTTAAGAAAGAAAACAACCACTCCAAACCAACAACAAAAAAAAATCCTTGCAAACCACAGTCAAGAGAAAACTCGGAGAAGCCTCAAAAAGAAACTGAATTGTAAGCATCTGGAATGTTTATAACTATCAAGTTCCATTTGCAGCTACTCTGTCTCTCTACCTCAAATATTGCCACTACTGTTTAAGAAAATCCTGTATGACAAGGATCAAGGTTTCCCGAGATGCTATATTAATACCTCAGAAAACAGCTACTTCACTGAGATCATGGGCAAAATAGAAGAAATTACATCAATGACACAGTTGTACCTACCTGAAAGCTGACATTCATATTAATAATTACTGACATTTTATGTGAGAGGGGAAAGTTGAGACAAATAAGGGGAAAGGAGATAAAAATCTGGGCAAGCTTTCTGGAAGCGCAGATTATCTATACTGTAGTAGAAGATATTCAGGTGAAATAAGGTATTGTGTCTGAGCCAGCACAGCTCCTTGCTCAGCATAGTCTTCTCAGTTTAAGGTGCTCAGAGAAACCCTCTACACTGGCAAAAAACTGGAATATATCTTGGAACACATCCAACTTCATATTTGAGAGGACACATTTCTGTGCTAGGGTAAACTGTGCCTCAGTATCTACCCGAAAGAGATTCTGTGGTCCAACTAGTGATACTTAAGTGCCTTTTGCACAGGAGATGGTTTGAGCTTTTATGGGTAGTGGCTGTATAAGCTAGGAGCAATGGAGGTACTGATAACTGCTTTAGAGTAATCTCAAAACAGATTTTGAAATTTTGAGCATTTCTAAGAGTGCTCTTTCTCGGCCTTGCTTGATTTATAGCCCTACCTACTGCACAGTTCTGTGAATCTATTCCCCTGCAAAGATTAAAATATAAAATGAAAACTGGATGTGCAAGCATTATGAATAGGTTTTTATATTCCATTCTTGTAGCTGTGATTTGTACTTACAAAGGCATTCCTCTTGTTGCAAAATCTGGTTGATGTAAAATTTTCTTAAGAAAGGATGATTTGTTCTTTGTATACTTTTCAAGCCTCATCAACAAGAAGGGAGATTTAATCCATGGAACAGAAAGCAGCTAATATCTAAGCGAGGTCCAAGTGTTAGAAAGGCAAATTACTTGTTGGCAGAATTACTTTGTTACCACTTAGGGCTGGACATGCTTCAATTATCTCAGACCTAGGGGGAGGTTAACAAAGCTTGGGAAGAAGGAAGGAAGACTGACAGTGGACACAAAGAATTCTAAATTTACAGGCCAGAAGGACATTTGGCAGAACCCCCAAGGAAGAAACTAATAAGGACAACTCAGCAACTGTGCTGAATCAGCTCTGGCTGGGTAAAAGGTAATTCTGGCAAGGAAAGATCACAACCACTGACCCAGGAAAACAACCAACTCAAAGAAAGAGCATGCAGACTACTTAGCATGAGAAGTGAGAGAAATACTGACCAATAGCAGAGAGAACATGAATTAACAAAAGAACTAGGGAACTTGTACCTCATGAACATTAATGCTTTTGTTTATTAAAGTGTATAAACAGTGAAAAGTTTTGGTAGTTGTTGTGCTGACTTCATGGATTTGCCACCCAGCCCCCCTTTCCATGCAGAACCGTAAATAAATCACATACCTCGACTCTGTGTGTGGATTGGCCTATTGCACGTCAGGTGAAAGAACCTATTTTGGGACAACACTTTCTCTGCTTCATTGAATCTGTACTAGAAAGACTGAAAGTCTTATTCTAGTGCTTCTTCACATGGTACTTCATGTCTATAATTGCAGGTACTAAATAGATGTGGATCCCTGTAGGTAAGGACAATTCCACTGAGATCTGTAAGAGCAAAAATGAGCAAAGGACCATTTTTTATTTCCTATTTTATTTTACTACGCAAACTTCTTTCTCTTTTACTTAATTGCAGGTTCATGTTTATTAATCACACCATACAGATTTCTCATTCTGACTGATGAAATAGCAGATTATCCCTTCCTTGGAGAATGCCTGCCAAGGAATAACAGGTTTTAAAAAACTAAACGGTATATAAACCCAGTGCAGACTTCTCTAAAGAAAAAAACCTCCCATTTGTATCAACTCATACAACTGATGTATTTGTTTAAAGTTACATTTTGCTTCTACAGTTCTTGCTTTGTCTGCTTTCCTAATTTGCACATCATTTAGGAACCTAGTTGATCATGCCAAATTCTAGCATTGTTCATTCTTTCCTACAGAGCAGCATTGAATAGGCAGACTGTATGGATTCCTCTATCGTTTCCTTGACCATTTCAGGGATATTCACTTTCTTGTGTACTGGAGAGTCATTTGAATGCAGAGCACTGTCACTTCTCTATGTAGCATTGTTAGCACCAGGATGCAATTTTATTTATTAAAACACAGAGTACAATTCCTGTAACCCCTAGGAGCCTCCATCAGAATGAAGACAGAAAAAACATTTGACATGTGCAAAGCAGACAAGCAGGCTGGGTTTTCTTTTTTGTGTTAGTAATAAGGTATTTCCTTATAGCTGCACAATCTTATTACATATTTGATGCAAAGTTACAAGATATTTCTACTCCTCCACCTTCCTCCAGGAATAACTGTAATAGGGCTTTTCTCGTTCAATCATGAGACAGGCCATCAATACCCAGTTCTCTTCCAACAACTTTTGCTCAGCTAAATTTAAAGGTCTGCTCACATTGGTAGGCAAAGATAAAACCTGTGCAGCTACTGCATGGACCTAAAATAATTCTGCTAAAAGGTCTGCTATTCTTGGATATTTTGAGTGCCTGTATTTAGCTCCAGGGACTCACAGAGTCTGAAGGCCTTGGTCCCCAAAATAGGGACAGAGAGGCTTGCCAGGCAATCATTGTTTACTTTGAACTGTTCACTAACCCACCCTCATAGAGGAAGCAAAAGCTTGAGCACAAGAAATTCCACAAGTAGGCAGGACCTCACGGTATTTTCCTAATGTTTTCTTCCATCAGTACATCCTTCTCAGTTGCAACTTTCTATTGCCAGAAAAACTTGCTAACACATTGAAGACTCTCCTTATGGGAGAGATATAATTGCCAGTAAAATTAACCATACACATAAAGAGCTGGAAAACAGTACATGTACACGCAAGCAAAAACATTTAGTAAATATGAAGAAATATATGTGATCCTAATTAATCTGCTTGATATGCTATAATCAGTTACTGAAGTACAGTCATGAAATCTGACATGTTCTCAGTTGGAAAAACACTTAGGTATAGAAAAGAGGCCTTTCCAAAACACGAGGTATTTCAAATCACCAGTCAGACCATAATATTTTTAATACTGCACTTGAAAAATAAGTTTATATCTTAAAATTGACAAGGAAATTTAGTTGGCATCTCAAAATACCCCAAGCCAGAAAAACCCAGCTTTTATTAACCTCTGCTTGAGTTTGATGGGATTTTTTGCCTTTGGGTTGGTTTTTGTGTGGTTTTGGTTTGTTCGTGGTATTTTTTCCTCCCTCCTTCATAGTTTATGAACTACAATTGCTTAAGTTGGTGTTTTACCTCAGACTAAATCACAAAATCCTGGCTATTTTACAGACTCAAAACTGGCTGCAGCTTCTAAATAAGCTGGTTGAATGCTTTTCTGTAGGGTACAGATCCATGACCAGTACGTTGCTGTAAGATGTTTGCTCCATCTAACTTAAAATTATAATTTTTTAATTTCTCATTGAGAAGAAAAAGAAAAAAGCAAAAGAAAGTGTTTGTACATCAAGTAAGTGTATTTCCTGATTTGAGAGATACCAGAAAAAGTGGTACTCAACCACACATAAAATGGCCTGGTTGGAAGGAACCTTAAAGGTCATCTAGTTCCAATCAGCCTGCCATGGGCAGGGACACATTTCACTAGACCAGGTTGCTCAGAGTTCTATCCAACCTGGCCTTGAACACTTAGAGACATATTTAGTATTACAGTGCTAAAGTAACCATGGGTGGGTATCACTCAAACAGATTTCCACATTTCAGCAATTTTTTTAGGAGGTAATCCACTTACACCTTAAAGCCTAAACACCAGTTTAAAATTACATTGCCAGAACACATAGCACGCTTTAATTTCTTTTTAAAAGCCATTTCAAGAAGCTCCAGGTCCAGTGACCATATCTACTTAGATCAGAGAAAGTACAGTTAATTCTATGTATAGAACTAAATAATTGACAAATCTCTATTTTTCCAACAAAATTGGTTTTTTAGTTTCTTACAAATACACAGTGATTAACCTGTCAAAATGAGCTTTCAAACTTATTTTCTCTCATTCACATCTACTTACAGAAAGTAAAAAGTGAACCTTAACATTTACCTATACTCTAAGTTATTAAATTTATAGGTACAAAATTTCTGCCCCAAGAGCAACAGTTAGGGTAAAAAAGGGATTTTGCATATTGATATGAATCAGATTTCTAATAAGCTTTAGCATCTCGAGTACTGTGGGCTACTCAGTACAAGAAGACAAGGAGGTATTGGAGAGGATCCAGCAGAGGTCACAAAGATGATGAGGAGTCTGGAGCATCTCTCCTACGAGGAGGCTGTGGCAGCTGGGCCTATTTAAACTAGAGAAGACTGAGAGGGCATCTCATTGATGCATATAAGTATCTCAAGGTCAGTTGCCAAGAGGATGGTGCCAGCCTCTTTGCAGTGGTGCCCAGTGACAGGACATATACTAAAACACACCAAGTCTCACCCCAACATGAAGAAGAACTTTATGCTGAAGGTAACAGACCACTGGAACAGCTGCCCAGGGAAGTAGTGGAGTCTCCTCCCTGAAAATGTTCAAAACCCACCTGGGTGCATTCCTGTGCCACCTGCACTAGGTGAGCCTGCCTTGGAGGGTAGGCTGGACTAGATGACCTCCAGAGGTTCCTTCCAATCCTAAGAATTCTGTGATTAGCTGAGATCTCATAAAGTGAAGATTACTGAATACAATTTGACACTAAGCAGGAATTCAGCAATTAAAACATATTAAATGATTTGAGGTTTGAGGAGATTGGAGTTTTGTTTTTACTTTGCATTAAATCACTTTTCTAAATATGAACACTCAGCAAATTACTGTGCTCTGCAGTACACATTCTCCATATTTTCAATCTTATGAAGTACTTATAGCTTCATTTACTGATTTCTTTTGTCAAGAATCTCAAGTGCACACTGAATTTTAAACAACACTTGTTTCCCGTTTTGAAATAGTAATCAAACAAAACATCCAAGGTGAACGTCTCTAATTTAGCATTTCTCTGACCAATACATTTACATTTGTAATGATTAATAATGTAATGTAACGATCTGTAATAACGTCATTTTGCTTAATATGCTCATTAATAAATGATGAAATCCATTGCAATATTGACTTTAGATAATTGATGAATTTTTTCTCCCTGAAACTGTCAATGTCATAACTTTTACACTTTCTATTTTTAGCCATTCATGAAGAGTCATTGCCAAATATTGCCACATAGATCTTATTCTTATATTTTCCAAATACTTGCTTGACATTGTAATATAGAATTTACACTGTTCAGGCAGAATATTGAAAGCAGTCTGTTCTCTCAACAGCATCAGCTGTGCAAGAAGTTACTTCTATTTTACTGTGGTTCTTTATAATAAATAGGTTTTGCTATGCTTAGTATTTTTTTCAAGCATTGGGGGGCATACATTATTCATACAACATAGAAACTACCTAAATATCCTTTAGCTAGTAGAACTGTGGAAGAAAGCTTGCAATGTGCATATTTCATGGGATGGTTTGGTGAAATCCATTGACTTTGACAGCAGGACTGTTCCACATTTTAAATATTTCTAACTGCTTCACAGCTCATTTTCACAAATCAATCCCAGAAACCTGAAGTGTTTTGTGCAGAAGGAGAAATTCTTGGAAATCACTTTTTACTGCTGAAAGGAATGCATGCTTCCTCTTGTGACTCAGGACCTAGGTTTTTACTCTTCTGCTGCCTGCACTGGTGATCTTCCTGACTACTCTTTCTGCCTCTTGACCATGTTCACCAGTTCAGGATAGCTGCAAACACACACCAACTATGACTTTTTTTTTTGAGGGGAGGACTCAACACACTTCACTGGTTTCCATAATCAAATGTGTACTCAGTCAATTTTTAAACAGAACATTCAAGAATTGAATGTTGTCATGTAATTTGGATCTGTCATGTATTTCTATTAATGCAAACAGCATTGCACCAGCTGTTATGGATAGGTGTCTCGGAGACTTTGAGCAGAGTTTTTGGAGTTTTGAAGTTTTCATAAACACATTTACATAGAATATACATATGCAAGGTAAAAAAAAAATCTTTTATGGCTTTTAGTCCTTCCTTAAGAAAAGCATGAAAAATTTAACTCCCTACTAACATTAATTAAAAAAAAAGGTTCAACTTCACTTTTCATATTTAACCAAGATCTCTTCGTGTTCCAAAACTGAATTTTTGAACAATTTCTTGAGTATAAAATAAGGTCTAACTTTTAGGACTCAATATAACAATATATAGCAATAATTTCAACAACTCAAAATACTATTTTTATGAAGGTCTTACAAATACATTGGTATGAAAAATATTATAGGCCTCAAACTGATTGCTGAGCTTTATGCAAGGTGGGTGACAGTGCTTTCTTACTTCATTCTGTTTGAAGAGAACAACTGACCATTCTGCTCAGGTGCATTAAGTTCTCAATTTTATTTCAATCCAAACGCATTCTAAAAGTACAGGGAATGGATTCTGGACCTGAAACTACTATTTTTCTGCAATAGAATACAGAGATTTCAGGTTAACCCCAAACCAAAAAGCAGCTTGTTTCTAGTCCCACAATTAACTTGCTATCTCTTAGATACTTTTATAACTCAATTTCCAACTGGTCTGCTGGCTCACATTTTAGCACTATAACAGAGATGTCCTCTGCTACATGAAGCATTTTGTCTAGTCAACTAATACTGTTGAACCCTCAAGCATTTTTCATAAACATACTCTAAAGAAAAGTAGAAAAGCGAGAAGAAACAAATAAAAAATAGCATAATCTCACTGAAAAAAATATGCAGAATTAGGAACACATCCCACATTGTTTGAATTCTTGCTTTCTGTACTATTTGATGTTTTTCCTGAAATTTATTATTCTCTCAAGAGATTAAAATGACTTCAGTCCTTATGTAACTCTACGCGAGGAGGTTTTATGAGAAAAGATACAGAAAATAATACAGAATGAAACAGGCGAAAGCAAAACTAACTGGCTTGCTTTCTGTTGTTTCTTATACAGAAAGTTTAAGCACATTTTACATTTATAGAGTATTTTTACAGTAAGATTAACCCTAAGGTGAAGACAAACAAGATGAAATGATACATAGAAACTAAAGAAACAGCAGAGGTACTACTGAACACTTCCAGTCCTCCTTAAGAACCAGAACAACCCAAGTACATGAATTATTTTTTCTGGCATAATTTCAGCAATTCAAGGAGTCAATTTGCTTAAGCCTTCAGTGAGAACCCTAAATATTTTCTGCCTTTAACTAACTCACAAACATACTTTCACAGAACTTCATTACTTCCATAAACCACTTCCATAACACCTATGTAGAGGAGGAAGGGGAAAAAATCATCTTTCAGGGATCATTATTGTCATGGTTTAGCGCTGGCGCAATGCCAGTGGACCCATGAAAATATATTTTTCCCAAATGACTGCTGTGAGATGTGACCAGAAACAGAGCAGAGCAGGTTCAAGCTTAGAAATAAAGGGAAAAAAACTTTATTAACCTACACTATAATAAAAGGAAGACAGAAGAAACAGAATGAAAACCTTCCAAAACATTCTTCCTCCTCCCACCCGATTTCCACCAAAACACAGTGAGACAAAACCCTGGATTCCCGATCAAGTTACCACCACTCAGATAATCAGTTCTCAGTCCATCAACGGAGAGAGGAATCTCTCTTGTACCACAGTTCTCCACAGGAAACACAGCTGAAACCTCCCATGTTTCCATGTCACACACGGCACTGCCTGGAGAAAGTCTGCCATTGTGACATCCTCCTTCCATGTACAGTGCTCTCACCACCGTGCATGGACCAAAACTGTTCATAGGGTTCCTTTAAGGATGCTTTGCCAAGTACCAAAGAATAACAGTTTTCTCATTTTGTGACAACAGTCCCCCCCATTTTCTCCTCCCCTGGGGCTGAGGGTCTTGAGAACAGAGATGATCTGGTCACACTGTTCTTAATACAAGTCTGGATGCCATTGGCCACCTTGGCCAGCTGGGCACACACTGGCTCATGTTCAGTTTGCTATAGACCAGCACCCCCAGGTTCTTTTCCACTGGGCCACTTCCCACCCCCTCTTGCCCCAGCCTGTAGTGCTGGGAGGGGTTGTTGTGGTTGAAGCGTAGGACCTGGACCTTGTTGAACCTCATGCATTGGCCTCTGTCTGTCTATATCTATCTACCTACCTACCCATTTATCTGTCTGTCTTTCTGTCTGTCCAGATCCTTTGCCCTCTAGCAGATCAGCCCTCCCACCCAACTTGATGGATTACAAGGGGGTCTATTCTGCTCCCTGGCCCTGCCTACCAGCTCATGGGGTTGACTGCCCTGAAGATACTGGTCTTTTAAAGACTGAGGCAAAGAAGGTGTTAAGTACCTCAACCTCTTCCTCATCCTTGGTCATAGTGTTCCCCCTCCACATCCAATAGAGAATGGAGATTTTCCATGGCTCTTCTTTTGATGTTAATGTATTTATAAGAGCTTTTCTTATTATCTCTTACAGCAGTGGCCAGATTGAGTTTTAGTTGAGCTTTGGACTTCCTGATTTTCTTTCTACATGACATAACAACATCCTTGTACTCTTTCTGAGTCTTAAGCCTCTTTTTATTTCTTCCCTGAGTTCCTGCAAAAGCACCCTGTTCAGCCAGGCCAGTCTTCTTCCCTGCTGGCTCATCTTGCAGCACAGTGGGGATGGCCTGCTCCTGCACCTCTAAGATTTCTTTCTTAGTATTTCTTTCTAGCTTTCCTGGACCTCTTTGTTATTAAGGACTGTGTCTCAATGGACTCTCCAAACCACTGTCCTGAACAGGCCAAAGTCCACCCTCAGGAAGTCCAAGATAGACATTTAGTTGATACCCTTCCTTACCTCCCCACAAATCAAAAGCCATCATTTCAGGGTCACTGTGCCCAAGATAGCCTCCAACCACCACATCTCCCACCAGCCCTTCTCTTTTTGTAAACAGCAGGTCTAGCAAGGCACCACCCCAGTAGGTTCCCTTACCAGCTATGTCCAGAAGTTCCCTTCCACACACTCCAGGAACCTTCTAGACCGCCTTCTCTCCGATGTGTTGCATTTCCAGCAGACATCTGGCAAGCTAGTCTCCCAAAATAAAAATGGCTAGGAATCATGAAACATTACCCAGCTACTTAGAGAACAGTTCATCTCCCTCTTCATCCTGGTTGGATGGTCTGTAACAGACTCCCAGTCATGGTATCTACCTTGCTAGCATTCCTGCTGATTCTTACAGAGGCTCAATCCTGTAATCTATACAGTCAAAATACTCCCTAATGTACAGAGCCACCCCACTACCTCTCCTTGCTTGTCTGAAGAGCTTGTAGCCACCCACTGCAGAATTCCAGTCATGTAAATCATCCCAACACACTTCTCTGATGGTAACTGCATCATGTCCTACTGCACATCATATAGCATTTCTATTCAATAACGTGAAGAGAAGAATCAACCAAAATGAAAAGTCTACACTGAAATACCTTTAGAAAAAAGTTCTAATTAAACTGATCTCAACTACAGCATATCAAATTTATAAGTCACCTAATGATTGTACAAATAGCTTGTTACACACCATGATTCTGGAATTATGGTTTACAAGACATTAAAAGAACAGAAGGATGTTAATTCATCCTATAGTTTCTACAAAAGCAATCCTCTTACTCTCTGTTGAATTCTAAATTGACTATTCAAAGCTAAGCGAAAGAAAAGAAATAAAACACCTAACTGATGTTTTATGATTAATCATTTTGTTTAATGATACTATGAATTGTCTTTTCAAAGCCATCTGATCTGCTGGTTGCCTCTATCTGTGGTTCTTACATGCTTGTCTACACATAACACTGCTCCTGCCTGTGCTTGTGTTTATGTATATAATGAGCCCTTCAACAGAGTTGGCTAAGATTCTGCTTAACTAGTGATTAATTTGCAAAAATTAAAATAGAAGTTTTTAGTCTGTTAAAAATATATTAAATAAATTTCTTAAAAGAGAAGGAGTGTGTTATAAAATACACTCCAGCATTTCCTGTAACAATGAATAAGGGGAGTCTCCTACTCAGATCTCTTGGGATCTCCAGCAATGTACACTTCCACAATAACGACCTGCAATGCTGTCCACAGCCTCCACAGTCCTGTACACTCCAAATTTCTATCACTTCTACCTTCTTCTTCAGTAACAGTCCTGTTTGCTAAAGGACTTAGAATAGAACTTTCATAGAGGCATGAAAAGCAGTAAAATCAGATTTGCTGTTTGTTTTGACAGTGTTCCTGATAACCAGTATAGTACAATCCTTTTAGATCATCCAATATACCTGTATATATCCAATATACAGATTATTTAGAAAAATAAATGTGAGCATTTTAAAGCTATAGAAACAATCTATGCTAGCTTTAACTGTTTTATATTTCCTAATTCACTAGGCATCCACCTTAGTCTACTCATGCTAGATATACTTTCAATATTTTGATCAGCGTAGAAAAGCTGCCCACACTGTTTAAAAAAAATGAGTATTCATTTCAATTGGTAAAAAAGAATTTTTTTTCTAAATTGGAAATGCAATTTCTGAAGAGGAGAAAACAAATCTATTTCTTTTTAGTCAATAATATAAGTCATTGCAATAAATTTAGGCACACCCTTTTAAGATACCGAGTAAAAGTAACATACTATTCTGCTATGCTGAATATTCTATTGGAAAAAAAGTTAAAGCAACAATCAAATATTTTTCTTTGCCATGAATTTTTAACCTGAATTCTTACTTCAATTTGACTTCAATTTTATAGTCAACCCCCTGCCCAGCTATCAGCTGGGTATCTTTCTGACAAAGCAGGTGTACCTGTAACAAGTTTGGTATTATACAGTATCATGTAAGTCCGCACTGAAATGGAAAGCAGCAAGGAAGTCTGATTCATATAGTCCTTTAAATAGTAACTATATAGTTCTACTGAACTCATTGATTTAATGTCATGTTATTCACGAATATACAAATACATTTTCCATTAATGTTTTTTTTTTTTTAAGCCAAATTTAACCATCGACCTGACTTTCACTTGGAAAGAAAGAGATGAGAAATAGCTATGATATGACATTAGAATGTACAAAAGTGGGAAAAAATTACACATATTTTGTCTTTCCTTCATTTCCATTGGAAGGACACACATGTCATGATTTTAAATTAATAAGAAAAGGAATTATCACACTCATTAGAAAAAAACAGCCAGTTATGCACACTGCATGTATTAAAGCCAAAGGTTATCTGCTGACATCAAAGATTGCTAACCATACACCAAGCCCAAAACCAAAAAAGCTCTTAATTAATGCCAAAATCCTGAAAAATAGGTCTGAGATACTCTTCTGTACGATAGCAGCTTGAAAAGTCACAATTCATGGTGCTGCTTTTTTCCATTTACTTGCTGTAGAAACCATTTAATGCACACTGTTCCACATGCAATTTCAATAGCAGTTGAACTAGGAAATATATCCTTTCTGACTGCTGGTATAAAAACTAACCAGAAGAGTGAGTGGCTTAAAAATTGTCAGATTCCTGAATTTAAAAGCCAGAATTTTTTCATGGTGAACTTATTTAAAAGCCTTTCCCTGTCGTCATTACTCCTTGAATGCTGTGCAGGTTAAATGCATAGCACAAATACTAGTTGGACTGCTTCGCTATTTTTTCCCCCCTGTACTTGACACCTCTGTAGATTTCACAGTCTAAATCTATACCGTTACTGGAAAATTATACAGGCTATATGAAGAAGTTTGACAATTACATCTGTAGACTTTTTTAGCATATTGGTTTCTTTCTTTCAAACAGGGATTACTCCTTCTCCAAGCTGTCACCCTCCACAGGGAACCACGTCACTGACCTCAGATAGTGGGTCTTATATGGGGGAGTATTGTTTTCTTCTCTTCTCAGTGGCACAGATCCTTCCACAATCTAAACATTAAATATCCAGATTCAATTTTCAACAGAACATCCTTCAGCTATGATGTGCAGCTCTTCCTACTGACATTCAGTGACCAATTACTTACAGACACATACCATTTTTTTGCCTTGCCTGTTGAATCCTAAGAGAAATGGAAATACAGCCTTGCCATTGCTGCATTCTTCACTTTGGCATATTAGAAGGCACATGATTAAGCTCAGTACTAATTTGATGAGTGCTGGTATTTCCCCTACCCGTATTATGCAGAGGGCTAGCAATATCCTATGAACCACTCTAAACAGAAAACATTAAGAAAAACAAAAGGAAAATAACGTCTAAAACAAAGGCTTAAAATGTTAAATTAATAAATAAACTGGAGCTGTTAAAGGTGTACCTGGGACACTAGGTGTCTTGCAACTACTATAACACCTAATCAGCACCCATCAAGGTACTGAATTAAGGGCAAAATTAAGGTACCCATTAAGTGCAAAATTTTCATAAATATCATTCAGAAAATAAAAAGAAATTCCACAAACTTGGAAGAACAATGCCTTTTATTTCCCAGAATAAGATGACTCTCAGAGAAATATGAAAGGAAGCTAAGTTAGAAATACCTGAGAGCTCTTGTGTGTTTGACAGTGGGATGCCATAAAGTTGGGACAGTTAATTCTTGTACTCCTTACACAAATAAAAAGTTATAAAATTGCTGAAGAACAGTATCCTTCAGAACACCAAACGTTGAAAGTAAAATGGGAAGAGGGCAAAGCCTGAAAGAGTACTTCCATAACACAAGTGACAAAATCTTGTATCAAGAGCATCCCTTTTGTCCTTATTTCCCCAGAATGAAATAAACAAGACACATGAACTTTTCCCATAGAACTCGAGTAAATATGCTAGCTGGCTGCAAAACAAGAAACCTGTTGACCAAAAAAAGACAGATCTGTATATTATGCATTCCACAGCTACTCTTGTTCCACGGACTTTAACGTGAGTAGTAAATCTGGTGTGCATTAACAAAATATAAAAGCTATAAAGAAAGAAAGAAAAACTAGAATTCACTCAATGTATGTGTCAGTACTTCAAGGATCTAAAGATGAAGCAAATTTAAAAAAAAATTAAAAAGCCAACTTTCACACAAGAAGCTTTAACTCTGAGCTTTTCTATTTTAGAGAAATTAAAGCTAAATATCAAAGGCTGAATTAAAAAAAAAAAGGCTGTAACTCTCTTGTATTTAAATAAGAGAAGAATTATATATTTTAAAAAATCTGAGTGTTTTCTTGGTTCACGTACTGCTAAACTGAATGCCAATTTCTTATTCTCTTTCCACATGTGCTAGGAAGATGCCAGGATATTGTTCTACCATCAGTGGAGATTCGTGAACTCAATGGATGTTACAATGACTACGAAGGGATCAAATGTGTGATTTATTTAGTTATTACTGAAGGTAATCAAATAATTTATTTAAAGCTACAGGCTGTTATTCAAGTTTTACTTTACTTTAGTGTAATCCTGCCAAGCCACTTAATATTCTCAAGGCTACACATCATCTGAACAAGGCAAACTCCCATGACCTCGTGTAGAATCCCAAAAGATGGTAAAATGTGTGTGCTTCAACACACTGTGGGAAAGAAAAACAGGCTCCTGGAGAAGGGGGCCATGCAGAGGCAGGGCAGCACTTTCCCAGGACAAACATCCTTATTCTAGTTCTTGGAAATAAGCACAATGCAGTGCAGCTCAAGGGCAAGAATGAGGCCAAGAAGTGGGCACACACTATAAAGGTGGGGATCAAGACCACCAAAGACCTCTGAAGCCCTCTGACCCTCTTTCCAGAAAGATCTGAAAGAATGGACTGAGTATGGGAACTAACTTGAACAGAAAGTGAGAAGCTTAGGTTTTCCCACCCTAGAGATATCTGTAGAAAGGTACCCCCATCAAGCTCAGCCTCCCTCCCTCCCTTCCTCTTTTTTTCATCTTACCACACTCCCATGCGCTTATATAGTAGGACAGGTGCTAACATACCAATTTCCATGCCAATTGTGTAATTTATTAATAAAACACCTGTGAGTTTTTGTGGTCTCTGTGACTTTTGTCATCCCTTTCAACCATAAGCACCTATGAATCTTGGGTGCACCCTTCCCCTTGAGGTTGGGATGTCACACCTTGATCCATAGTGCAAATCAGAGTTTTGGTGGTTTGCTGTTTTTAAGCTAAAATATCTAAAGTCAGTGGTCCTCCCTCATTTTTAAGATTAGTATTTTAAAGATTGCATCTTGATGTTCACTATGAATACATATATATTCTGAATATATACGAATATATACATATATATTCTGAATATATACGAATATATACATATATATTCTGAATATATACTGAAAGACTTATTCTCTTCTGTTATCCCTGTTTCAATAACTGGAAGACAACTGAACCTCCAAAACCAACCTCCATTTTTTATACATATCCTAGGCTATAGCAACAAACACAGATTATACCGGTTTAAACAGAAAGAATATCAGTTTAGTTTATCCAGAAACATATAAAAACATAAATTAATTTTGTTTTCTACCATTTTAAAAAAATTTTTTATACTCCAAATGAAGCTGTTATGGAAATTCCAGGTCTACTGGATATTTTAAGAAATGGGCATTTACACAAGCCTATTAAGAATGATCCTCGGACTAGCTCCAAGATGAAAACCCAAATCAAATGAAGAAGCAAGCCTTACTGTGCCCACAAACAACCACTGCTGCCTCTTTAGGAAGGCAGGATTTCATCAGTTCTCACACCTAAAGCGAGCTTTATATATTAATTCCAACACAGACTTTTGGAAGAAGAAAATAAAGGAAAGAAAATAGGAAAAACAATCATCCCACTTTTCTCCTCCACACAAATAAGAATTTAAAGCCAAACATACAAACAATTATCTGGACTGAAAACTATGCTGCAAGGCAATGAAGTGAAGGTAAATGAATGAACACACCTCTTTCACATTATCGCAGAATGGGTAAAGTTGGAAGGGACCACAGTGGGTCATCCAGTCCAACCTCCCTGCTTAAGCAGGGTACTCCTAGAGCACATGGAATAGGACCATGTCCAGAGACTTCTTCAAGATGTCTGGAGAGGGGGACTCCACAAGCTGTCTGGGCCACTTGCTCCAGTGCACCGTCACCTGCACAGGAAAGAAGTTCTTCCTCATATTCAGGTGAAACGTAAAAGCACTGGAGCTCTGAAAAGATCCAGATCTTTCTATAAAGAAGATTTAGAAGGTTACCTCCAAGCAAACCCTGCAAAAGCTTCAAAGCCTGTTAAGAAGAGAGACTTTGCAAAAGCACCCACTGCTTAACATCCCTGTGAAAGTTACTTGGAACAACTTCAGGATGTCAGATGCCGCTGCAGCAGGAGGTTATAGTGATAACTGGGCCACAAAGAAACACACACCAAAATTACTCAGAGCTGAGTGAGCATTTAACAATACACCAATTACTGAAGTTTCTCTTTCAGCAGCGTGACCTATGCCATAATGACAGGAACTAATGGCCATCATCAACATAAATATAAAATTCTGTTGAAATGCAAGGAATTTAAAGAAAGTGTATACACTGAAATGCAAGACTGTCCAACTGAAACACTGCAAAAGTGGAAGTTGGCAGAATAATTCCAGGTTAATGTATTTGCCAGAAACAATACTTGCCTCCAATATAATTTCTTGCATTTGAAGGAAGTGGCAGTATATAAAAAAAACCCCTCAATGTTACTTGTAGAAATAATTTGGTATTTTTATCTGCAAAAATATAGTCAAATTTGATGCTTTAGATGTTGAAAAAAAATTTCAGCTATTTTAAAGTATTTAATTCTGTAGAAGCAGATATATATATNNNNAAATATACCAATGAAACTAATTACAGTTTTGCAATTCCTAATTTCTTTTTATCAGCATCCACAATGACATTTTATCTACTCCAGATGAGGAGACTTTCTTACTGCCACTTGTTTTCATTAAATTAGCAAGAATCAGGTAGGAGTTCTCTCCATCCTCATTAGTAATGAACACTCAGATTTCCACATATACACAGATACACTATCTATAAAACAGTGTTATCTGTAGAACCCCAAAAGTTTTAGCACTAGGTATATATAATATATGAAGTTTGAAATGTATGGAGAATAGATATCTGTAGCACAAGAGAACCTGTTCTATTGCCCAAAAATTTAAGTGAAAGTGCTAGTTTTTTGCTAGTTTGAAAGTGCTGCTTTCTTATTAGGAGACTTTAATGACATATTTTTAAAACAATTTTTAAGCTTTTATTTAAAAGAATTAAAGCTACGTCAATACTATAATTTCTAAGTCCTGAACAGTAACAGGAAGAGCCTAACAAGTCTCCTCCTCTCCAATACTGTCTCTCTACACAAACAGCATTTTTTAAAGTCTTTGTTTAGAAAGAGCAGCACCAGCTACTGTTAGCGTCTGGTAAAATACAGGTAAATAACGTGTCTCTAGAATAGCATCAATATTTCAACTTATTCATTCACTACATCATGTCCCTTTTTATCTACCTCCTTCTAATAGGTATAATAATAATAATAATTATTATTATTATTATAATAATTAGACTGTTTTCCCATCACCCTCCTTTGATATCTTATCTCATCCTATCAGGTCCCAGAATGGCTCTGGCAGTTTCACAAATCTGACTTTGTAAAGTGATTTTTCTCAATGGTTTCCTTGAAAATCAGGTGGTTGAGGGGATTGCTCAGACATGTATGTTTGTTTCTGGCCTACTTGGCAGCTAAACTTCCGAAAACACATCTACTTATTTCTCCAGATGAGTCCTTGCAAATATTCACACAAACAAAGACTCTGTTACCGATACTGAATATTCTTCTAAAGGAATGGCGCAAGCTACCTTAAGGATCCTTTAATTCCCTAAAACACTAAAATAATTAAGGTGGATTAAACTATTTCATACTGCTTCCAAGGCATCATCAGGTTTAAACAGGAAGACAAAAACTTCCATGTTCCTGTAATTACTGAATAGTATTGGGAACAGTTTCCCATTACATTTAAAAGTGCCGTTTTAACATGTGACATTACCAGCAAGCTTAAGCAGCAAAGAAACATACGATGTGAGTGAACACTAAAATATTTAAATCTGACTGCAGTATCAGCTTCTGTACATCACCTATTTGATGGGAATGGCTTAAATATTTACAATTATGTTTTATAAGCCAGTGATGCAGTAGTCATCTCATACAAAGGAAGAGATATTCCTTAAACCCTTAGTTCTGGTATACATGTCCTGTTATCTCTTCCCAGCTCTTTTCAGAAGCTATTTAAATTTTGTCAGTTTACGTACATATGCAACTGACAACACTACACACTAGGACATTAA